>JACGAQ010000016.1:600000-907338 GCA_014119065.1 Orius insidiosus | reverse complement strand
CCCCCCAAGCCCCACTACCTCCTAATTGTCACTACACGCCGAAAACGGTCGTGGAATATCCGTTTTTTTCATTCTTTCTCCCTCTGTAACTTTTAATAGTTATCATTTTTGGCGCTTGAACTGCTTTCTGATGAGTTTATTTTTACAGAACTAGGTTAACTGATGCCGCCTTAGATTTCGCTTCATATTCAACAAAAAATCTAATTTTGCCCAAAATATGAGTTAGCACATGTTGCATCTCCAACGACGCCTTATTACCCAATTATAACAAGCCATATTTGGCTCAGAAACACCCTTTCAACAGATTTTTGGGCTTTTTACTTCAATTTCTTAAGACACTCCTACCCCCCACATCTGGGTCGTCCTCCCTGGAAAAAAAACATGGGCATCCCCAAAATCATGTTGAAAATTAATGAACACACGACCTAACCCTTTCGAGACCGCAGGCGACTATAGTTGCCAATCGCGCTTTTCGTTTGGAGACTGCAGGCGACTTTAGTTAGCCGGAAGCCTCTCTAAAAAATTTAATACCTTCGCTTCCCGTGGCGCTAGCGACATGCAAAACTGGCAATCTGTTGGGGAATTGTTGGGGAAAAATGAACTACAAGATGATCGCATCAATCGTCGCTTTCTGTGCTTTGCCGGGCGCTGGGAGCGGTCGGGGAGAAGTGAGGGGAAAAGTGCTGCGCCAGTAGCGCAGAGAATCCGGCGTCAGACGCGGTCTCAAAAGGGTTAAACCTTCATCCTTCAATTAAATAAGCAATTAAATAAAGCAATTAAATAATCGGTTTTTCGGTTTCAGCTATGTTGGAACAGTCAAAGCGCTAATATATTAAAGTCCTACAAAGATAAAATCCTCCAAAAATTCTGGCTCCAAGGACACCTAATCTCCAACTCCTATTTTAATCCCTTATTTAAATCCCTGTGCAGAACCTGTCCCCTGGAAGACAATTTTCAGATGGCGGAAGCTTCATCTGAAATGTCTCTAATCTCTATAATCTCCCAGCTAAGAACTGGCAGCATTAAATTCTTCAGGCTGCGCAATGGGAGGCTGTCATGTAAACTAGTGCACAGTGACAGCTGCTCTGCAAGGCAAATCAGACAACCTTCTCCACCTATTCTGTGACTGCCCCTCCCTTGCCCATCCCGCTTCAAACACCTCCATTCCCATGCTCCTTGCCTAACTTCCCAGCAACCTCAAAAACCCCTCTCCTATTGAAAAGGGCTGAGCTGCTTTATATTGTCCACTTTGTACAAGAGACATGTTTCTTAATTAATCACTATTATTAACTGTCATTTCTTTTTCATCAGTTATAACTCTGTATTCGATTGTAACGCTGTAATAAAATTAAATAAATAATAATAATAGTCGGTTTATACAGAACTAAAAAGGCTCCAGGGCCTTTCAGGTAGAGCAAAAGAGTTATTGTTAGTTGGTTGCAGTGGACTCAACCAATTGGCTACCTTCATAGCAAAAGCAAAGAAAATCTTTAAACAAATAATGAAGACAGACAAACTGAAGATATTACCTCGAAAGTTCTTTTCTTTTTATCTCTTTTGATTCATATTTCCTTTTCTTGAAAGAAGATGGACGAAGGTTAGGCCCCAGTTTGAATTCCTTTCAAAAGACTAAATTCCGCTTCTTTTTTTTTCCTCAAGTAGACTTTTCACAAAATAAGGTGCGTGGTGTGGGTGTAAATTCCAATGTGCTTAATTGAGAACTATCCAATAATCCATGAGAGTTAGATAATTTCTAGATCGAGAGATGTAAGATAAAATCGTTAGGTTACGTAATTGTTATAAGCCAGTGTAGCCTCGTAGGCATTTCCACTGAATTTCATGCACTTTTTCTGCAAAAATTGGTCCATTTGAGTGGATGCTTCCCAAGAAGAAGTAAGAAAAGATACAAAGAAGAAAAATACATTTTTATTGCCCTTTTTTTTCTATATTACAAACGAAATTCCATACTTTAAGATATGATCACCCTGAAAGCAATTACATAATCGGTTTATACAGAAGGTAACTAAAAAGGCTAAGTTAAAAATATATTAACAAATGAACAAAATGTTGTTATATCACATATAATCAGTCAATCTGAAGGAAATTCCAAAAATATGGATAATGGGAGAAGTTCCCTTGCCTCAGGACTTTTTGGGGTCTTGAGAGACTTTGTCGTTTTTGAGAAATTTCAAGTCGACGGAGGGGATATCACAATTGTTAAAAATAGTCGAGAACGAGATTTGTTTCATGAAGCAACTTCGGATGGCTGAGTTCTCGTCGAGTTTTTCAGGGTCGGGTTTTTTCGTGGACGTTTTGTGTTTGACGAGAAGAAATTTAGATCCGTCGGAGGATTTCGAAGGCGATTTACGCGGAGGGACGACGGGGACGACGAAATCGTCGGATCGTTCGAGTCGAGTCTGGACGTTGTGGCGGATCGGGTCGTGCGATCGGAACTGCTGGCTCCGTCGAGAGCGTGCGAGCTGCGAGAGGATCTCCGAAAGCGGATCGAACTGACGGTTCGATCTGTTCGGACGACGGTTCCTCGTAGACGCCGAAGAACGTTGGACTTCTCCGATGAAAACGGCATCTCCATGTTCCCTCGTCAAATGCCCAGGGAAGTCTTCAGTCACCGCATGAGGATCTCCATACGGCATCGCCACACAAATCGGACAGACAACTTCCAGACTAACATCATCATGCTCAGTAATCGCGTGCTCCACCAAAAGGGTCTCCGTAAAACCCAATTTACCGCATATAGAACAAGTAAAAGACTGCGGGCGTGGGACTGTCTCACCACCGAAATACAAATCGTAATCCGCCTGCGTCAGAATACATTGAAACGGATGGTCAGTCGGATGGTTCGTCACCGTCAGACCCAAATCGAAACACGTCAGACACAAATCGTAATCCAAACATCTCAAGCATTTAAAGCGTTTTTCTTTAAAATTCGTTTTATTACAAAAGTCACACGAGACACCTTCATGACGCGACATTTTTATTCACTATCATAATTCCGGACACTATCCACAGAACGCGCGGATTTCGAATACTGTAAATTCTAAGAGTCAGCATAAACTTAAATTCCTTTAATTTTTTTTCTATTCTTATTTAATAAGTAATCAAAAATATGCCCACGGCAGGGGCGGCTGCGTTCCAAGGCTGAAAATCAATGTTGCCACAAAAACCGGATGCCCAAATATTCCCTCCTCCGGCTTAAAAATTCCCTAAGGGCAATTTATTGGTAGTTTTCATCCCTTTTCTATCAGAAAGAAGTGAATCTTCAGAATCAATCTAGAACAAGGAAAGTCTTCGCCCAGGCGTCAACCAGTTCCCCCCCATAGATTAATACTATATACTTCTCCCCCAATTTGTGTACTACTTTTTCTTCTACTCCCCTAGAGCCCAATTTGCCGCCAAAATGAAGAACAAAAATCTCTACAGAATACAGATATTAGCTTTGTTCCAACCGCAGTTTGAAACTTCTGGAGAATGCGCAGAAGGATTTGCACGTCAAATTTGACGTCATTCAAATCGTTGGTCCGTCAAATTTTACGTGCAAATCCTTCTGCGCATTCTCCAGAAGTTTCAAACTGCGGTTGGAACAGAGCTACTAAAAGCCTTTTGCCAGAAAAAATTGTTCAAAGCTGACATTTCGTAGAGCTTTCGTACGCCCATTACATAAAGAAGAAGACATAAAATGTTTTGATATTTTATTATTATTTAGTTAGCTAAAAGGAAATATTTAAAGGTAAAAAATTAAAATAAAAAGTCTAAATTTACAAATTGTTCAAATCACGTCGTTATGGTTTACGCTGATAAGAGATAACAAATGTCACGTGATAAACCGGAATGCCATACTCGGCTTATGCCCCGTCATTCCGTGAGTTCAGGACTCAGCAGAATCTCACATTATTTTACGAATACGTACAAGAAAGAACTTTTGGTAAGATTGTACATTCGAAATATTTTTAAAATATATATCGTAGGTAACAACATATCGACATAATGCAGTTCGCCATAATGTATTTGACCATAAAATAGCTGAAATAGTTTCCGTTCACTATAAAAATGTGCAACTCAACATAAAGAAAATGGTCGAAAACTTTCACCATAATGCATTTGAACATAATACATCTCACCATAAATAAGAGATTTAACACTTGTCGTTTCAACCACGCATTTGAACATAAAGGAAACTTTCATTTAAAGAACTTGTCGTTTCGCCATAAAACTGTTTCCGTGTTCTGAAGAGCAAGCGTTTTCTCTGTTTAAAACGTGATTATAGTAAAATGACAATAACCTTAAAACTTGACAGTTCACCATAATGCAATTCAACATAAAGCATCTCACCACAAACTAGTAAAAAAAGAGCTGGAAGCTCCTCGCTCTCTATTTAAGAGCTTGGATTGCATTATGGTTAACTGTCAAGTTTTAAGGTTTTTGTCGCTTCGCCATAATCTCGTTTTAAATGGCGAAAATAGGCTTGCTCATTGGCTGTCCCTAGTTTATGGTGAGATGTATTATGTAAACGAAAGAAACAGTTGTATGGCGAAATAACAAGTTTAAAGAGAGGCTTTTATGGTGACTTGCACTTTTTTTATGTCGACTTGCATTTATTGAAAAAGTCGTTAATGGCGAAACGCGAAATGTTGAAATGCATTTGCTCAAAAATTTTGAACTTTAAGAGCATTATGTTCAATATTGCATTATGCCGAAATGCATTATGGTGATTAAAAACACTCCGTGTAATAAACACTCCGCCTCGCAAAAACCCTTCTACAGCAGCCAGAAAAAGTTATATCAACTTTCCCAACCTCCACACTGCAGAGGGAGAGGAAAGATAAAGCGCCCGTTTTCAAAGCTCCGCTTGGTGGCATCGCGTTTTTAGAAAATTAACTAAACATTGAAGAAGCAAGTCCTGCGAAGAGCCTGTAAACAAGCATCTTTTCAGGGATTTTAGGAATTTTAGACAGTTCGATAAATTAGCTCTTAACTAATCAGCAGTCACTTATAAATATATTACACACCTGAAAACAAGCATTTTTCGACGTCGCCAAGGGGAGCTTTGAAAAGGGGAGCACGGGCGCTTCATCTTTTCTTTTTCTCTACTGTGTACACGGAGAGCGGGGAAGTTGATATCTTTACTTTTTCTGGTTTAATCGCTTTTGGGGTGCTATTTACGAATTATTAACATTTTTAAAATTTATTTGATGTATCTTTTAGGTAAAACAATATGTCAAAACCGAAAGTGAGGCTCCATGCCAGCAACCATCACCCGCTCCTCCGATCATGGAATTCACCGAACACTTCCATTACTCCTGAAAACTTAATGCTGCCGCTATTCATCCTGTAGTATCAAAAATTTATTGTTTTATATAATCTTCATTTCTAGTGAAGATGAGGAAGGGAAAGAAGAGATTTCAGCGATGCCAGGAGTTTTTCGATATGGCGTCCAGACCGTCGTCGCAGAACTGAAACCGCTCGTCCAACTCGGCTTACGTTCCGTCCTACTATTCGGAATCGTCACTAAACTTGAAAAAGTAAACTTGTTTCTTTCTCAGACATATTTAATTCATATTTCAGGATGAGAAAGGCACCCATGCAGATACCCCTCAAAACCTGTCATCCGAGTTATCCCTCTTCTAATCGAAAATTTTCCAAACTTGATCATCGCATGTGATGTAAGTTAAAACTTTTACTTTTTTTAGATTTTTTGCTTCTTTTCGTTTTAGGTATGTCTTTGTCCTTACACATCTCATGGCCATTGTGGAATTTTAAACAAAGATGGTTCAATAAATAATGATTTAAGCATCGAGAGAATCAGCCAAATAGCTTTAAATTATGCTAAAGCTGGTATTTTATTTTATTTTAAAAATATTGTTACTAATTTTTTTTTTTTAAAGGATGTCACATTGTGGCACCTTCTGATATGATGGATGGACGTATAGGAGCCATAAAAAATGCTTTAGAATCTCACGGTATGAATAACAAAACGGTCCTTTCGTATTCAGCGAAATTCTCTTCTTCGTTCTACGGCCCTTTTCGAGAAGCCGCGAAATCCGCTCCTTCATTCGGCGACCGGAAATGTTACCAGTTGCCACCTGGAAGTTCCGGTTTGGCTAAAAGAGCAATTGTAAGATTTTCTGTTTTTCAGTTCAAGATTTTTTAATTTAATTCTAAAAGGATAGAGATGTTTCCGAAGGCGCGGATTTACTTATGGTGAAACCTGGGATGGCATATCTTGACATTTTGGCGCAGACGAAACGCGATTATCCCCAACATCCTCTTTTCGTCTACCAAGTTTCTGGCGAATACGCCATGCTTTATTTCGCTGCCAAAAGCAACTCTCTCGATCTAAAGCCGCCGTTGAAGAAAGCCTCATCGCATTCCGCCGTGCTGGTAACTTCATTTCTTTTATATTCTAAATACTAAATCTTCATCAGGAGCCGATTGTATAATCTCATACTTCACACCATTAATCTTATCATGGTTAAAACAATAAAAGAAGACTGATTAAAAGGTAAAATTAGCATTTTAGCTGGGGTATTGTAGTGTTTTTAAAAATTATTATAATAAAAAATACAATTATTTGTTTTTACGTTTTGGTTTAAACCTATCTAAAACTCCTTGCGATGTTTTGGGTTTTTCGTCTGGTCGCTCGGCATGCTCACTCATAATTTTTTCTTTTGCTTCCTTCATATTCTTAATAATTTCCTTAAAAAAAAGTAAAAATTAATGTATGAAAAACCCAATTCTGCATTAAAATTACTTTTTTATGTTGTTCTTGAACAATTTTTTTGACTCTGGTTGCGCGTGCGGTGTTTCCTCTCTTTTCTTCCTTGGTTCAAAATCAATCTTCTCAGGTTTAAGATCCTTAAAAAGAAAAATTAAAAGTTTGCTATTGCTTTTTAAAATTAGATACCAGAATTTGACTTTTGGCTTCGATCCTTTCTTTAAGCGAAGGTACGTTGACTTGACCGATGGCGGTGGGGTCGAGAGTGATCAGTTCTGGTTGAATTTTTTCAAGAAGCGACTTCACTTCGCTTCTCTCTCTGACTCTTCGCCTGCATCGGGTTCAACTCGAGAGCATCGAAATTCGCTTCTCCAGCCCCAGGAACAATCATACTTGTAAACCCACGTTTCGTCCCAACCCCCAAAACGTCCTCAAAAGGACAAAATTCGACATTGTCAACAATAGAATCTCCCCTATGAATCAAATATGGCTCCGAAACATCATCAATATGACAATTTTTATAAATCTGAAAAAAATTTTATAACAAAAAAAAAATGAAAAAAATTATTACTTCGACGACGTTTTTAATGGCAAGCGCCAAGCATCCATTTTGACTAAAAGACGTTTCTGTGGGTGTACCTCGAAGTTTATAATTCTTAATCGGCCCTTCTAATTTTCGAACGTCCCAAACTTTCATTTCCCGATTGGCAGAAGACGTTATCATATATTTTCCAGTATGGTCGATAGAAATCGTTTCGACGCCTATATTGTGGCAGAGCATTTGCGCCAGAGGTTTTTTCTGCATAGGACTCCACATCGAAACAACGCCATTGTTATGTCCGAGGCAAATGACACCGTTGTACGGATTCTGCGCCATCACCGAAAGTCGCCCTTTATGAGTATTCAATGTACTTATAAGTTTACCGATCGAAATGTCAAGCCAAGTCAAATATCCATCTTCATTCTACAAAAAAATTTGTAAGGTGCAGACTACAAATTATGGGAAAAGTTTTTTTCTGGTAACAAGGCCAAAGTATATTCAAAAACCGATTTTAGACACCCTTCTCTTGCTCCCATGAAGGCAGGAAGTAGGTTATAGATTATAGGTTATATTACAATAACTCCAGTCACTGATTGGGTGGAACCATCAGCCAATAGAAAAAAAAAACACATAATCACCGTCCCTTTCGCCCGTATCTAACGGTTGTTTCAAGTACCACAAAGTCCACAAAGTACCACAAAGCCTTTTTCCACCTTAAAAACTAAATAAACTTCAACTTACACAGGATGCCAGAAGAAAATGATAAGGAAGAAACTGCATCCGTAACACCCTATACAGATTTTTTAAGCAGTGAAGTTCAACACCTTGATTATCATAAATATAAACCCAATTTTTCTGGGCGATCGCATACATAGTTTCAATATGGAGCCATCTAGAAATAATAAATAAAAATTTGATTTATGAAAATAAAACATACTGGACATCAAATATTTCTTCTGTAACGTTTAACTCGCAGTGCAGCTTTTTAGTGACCCAGTCGAATGCAGCGACGTGACCTTTTCGACCTCCCAGCAGCAAATGCCGACCGTTTCTTGTGTAGTCAATCCTGAAAAGCGAAAGATTTTCAGACTGCGAAAAAGGCTTTCAAGATGCTCCTTAAGGGCAGAACCTTTTACTAAAATCAAAAGTCCATATTTTGCGAATACCCTCGAATTCATATTTATTAGCTTTATGAATACGCCCAACTCTGCTTAGAACATCAAAAATACAGACCTGTAAGGCCCAAAAGAGAGGTCAAGTTCGAAAAATTTAGTGGCACTCGTGACGTCAACATTTTTGGCGATTTGATGTTGAGTTACAGTTTTAACGTTTTCACCCTCTTCGTACTGGATAAACCTTAAAATTGAGCAAAAATAAAATTTTAAAAGCATAAAAGTCAAAACGAACCCTTTGTCTTCCGTGAGAAGAATTTCATTTCTCGCCGCCTGCTTTTCCGCCCATTTTATAGTTTTTTCTTTCCTCAAAAGTTTTTTCTCGCAGTTTCCGAACTGATTTTGTCGAGGCCGACGATTCCAGGACCTCGGCCGTGCTTTTCGAGAAGCTCCTTCGGAATCTGAATACGCGGCCTTTTTCTATCTTTCTTTTTACGTAATGCCTTCGACATTTTAACAAAATTAAACGCACATAAAAATTAAAATATAACGTCAATATAATTTTTATTATCATAAAAACATTTTAACAGAAGTTTATTGAATCCCTCGTGTTCTCTATGGAAATTGAGAAGGGAACAGCATAGTTATACCTCAGTCAGTTTGGCCACTCCCTCTTTTCAAAAAACTTCACGTCATCGACAAAAATATTTTTGACAACCTGTACTGGTTTGAAGAGCTTCCAACGAAAACGAAAGAGAAGTAACAATATAGGAGGGGGAAGTATAAAGGAGGACGTAACGGAGGGGGAAGTATAACGGAGGGGGAAGTATAACGAACGGAGGGAAGTATAAAGGAGGGGGGGGTATAAGGAAGGGGAAGTATAAGGGAGGGGAAGTTTTTTTTTTCGAAAAATTTTCCAAGTTTTTTTTTAGAAAAATTTTCCGAGTTTTGCTTTTTTCAAAAATTTTCCGAGTTTTTTTTAAGAAAATTTTTTAAGTTTTTATTTTATGAAAAAGTTTATAGTTTTTTTGTTAAAAAGTTTTGCTTTCTAAAAATTTTCCTAGTTTTTTTTTTTTCAAAAAATTTTCTGAGTTTTTTTGAAAATTTTTCTAAGTTTTCTTTTTTTTTCGCTTTTTTTCGGAAAATTTTTCTAAGTATCAAGGTAGAAATAATCGGACTTTGGGGCAAGCGTGGTCCCTACCGTAAGGCGTGAAAGTATGAAATCTCTCACAACTAAAATGATAAATAATTTTTAAAAAATGATAATTTTTTACACCAACATTTTTTTAAAAATATAAGGAGTAATTTGTGAAAATTTGAGAATTTTGAAAATTTTGAGAGAAGAAGCCCTAAATCATTGAGTTTTTGGGAAAATATGCTTTTAAAATCCTCAATCGTAATCCCACTGTGCTAACTAACTAGAAAATTTTGCGTCCTGGCAGATCATTGAGCAGGACATTTCTCCGAAGAAAAGGTTGGCAACCCTGCCGGCGTGGGAGGCTCGAACCGTCCCACCTCGCGGTACCTTATAAATGAGTCGACCAGATTCCTCCCTTATCCCAAAATGAACCCGACAGATCACAGGTAGGACTCATTATTCAATACCTCTTAAGAAACTAGTTTAAAAAATCGTCTAAAACTTCGCCAAAAAAGTATGCAGAATTAAATATTAAAAATACATAAACCGGGGAAAAAATTGTTGAAAACGCGGGAGCTGATGGCGCCGGAACCGAATGTTAGTAGTTAGTGCACCGTGTACTCTCAGAATGTAAACTCTTCCTTGAGAATATATCATAAAATAATTCGAAAACCTCTTAGCGATATTAAGACTAAAGAGAAAGCAAGAAGAGAAGACGAAGACGAAGAAGAAGAAGAAGAAGAAAAAGAGGAAGAAGAAGAAGAAGAATAAGTAACTGATTTTTGACCATAAATACAGGAGTACTTCTTCCTAATTGGTTTTTACCTCCAAAACACGATTTTTCTGCACCTCTAGGCCACAATTTCGGTTTTTTACACGCGTGGGCTTAAGGACTAGGCGGGTGGTTTATGCCACGTGGGAAAAGCAATTTAAATAAATGAAGAGGAATCAACATATAAATTAAGAACTCAACAAATGAGATCTCAAACTTCTTTTGTGTTTGAGAAAAAAAGAAAGAAAAAAAAAAGTACGCGACTTCGGACGACACGAATTCCCCGGGAGCCACCGTTTTATTTTTGTCCCGCCTTCGGTAGCCGCAATTACCATTTTAAACCCCATTTAAGATTAAAATAAAGGAGAGTGGACGCACCTGCGGGGAGGCGATTTTTATAATACAGTTTAATCAAATGTGGGCGACCTTCGAAGAGTTCGTTTCCCTTTTTCACTATTTTATCGAAAGGCAGACGCAAATTTTTTTCTCTCTCTCTAATTTAAGTCTAAATTAAGGTCTTTACACGTGATTAAACCCGGTTTTCAACGCCCCTAATAATTTACCCAATGCGGATCTCTTTCGTCTAAAATATGGGTAAAATGCTGAACTACGTGGGTCAGTGAATTTATCTTACAGATTTGGGCGCAAATCCCATTGTTTCTTTTCTTTTTCGTTCGTCTGGCCTCTGACCTTCACGATTTTTACCTCAAAACTATTAATTTTCATGCATTGTTTCCAAAAAATGGGCGCTTTGATGTCAAAAAGTACTAGTTTGAAGAGTTTCCAACGAAAACTTCCTTAAAGAGAAGTAAAAATATAGGAGGGGGAAGTATAAAGGGGGAAGTATAACGGAGGGGAAAGTATAAGGTCGGCCGCAGCGAATTTTTTAAAATTTCCAACAGGCACATCTCCGCCATTTTTCAAAATTCAAAAATCGCCCTCGTTAGTTTCTTGTTCACCGACTAAAGAAAATTTGGTGAAAATCTGGTGAAAATCGGTCGAAAATTGTGGCGTAAAGTGTTCCGGGAAAAAATGCTACCGCCGGGCGGCCGGCCGGAGCCACAGACAGTAAAGATCTATATTCCAATTGACCAAAAACCCGACGTGGAGGGTATTACAATAACTTCAAGGAACTTAAAAAGGACCATTTTGTGTAATATTGGGTGCAGAGTCTGAATCGAGAGTAAAACTGACGAATATTTGCTCAATTTTTTCCTCAAAACTCATAATTTTATGATATTTTGCCAAAAAACAAGACTTTTCGACCAAAGAAATACATGTTTTCTGTGTTGAAACTTAAAAACTAACCTACTTCGAGTAACCCCCAATATTCTCTAACCTTTCTTATTTTTTCCAGATATTTTTGATAGCGTCTTTTCTTTTTTGTCCTGGGTCTTTCGCCTTGAATGATGAATGGACTTCATATTTTGATTTCGAAAATCAAGTATTACAATAAGTTAGAAGAGTGCAGAAGCAGAAAAAGAATGTTCTTTCAGGGTCCAGGAACTTATTCCTTCGGCTACGAAGTTGAAGATCCCCAAACACGAAATATTCAATTCCGTCATGAAGAAAAACACCCAAACGGTACAGTAAATGGAAAATACGGTCTTTACGAGCCGGACGGAAATATCAGAATCGTCCATTATATTGCTGACAACCATGGATACAGGTAGGGATTTCACTTTCGAGAATAAAGAAAAAATAATGTTTTTCAGGACAAGAATAGAAAACAGTCTGACCGGACCTGTGAGTTACCCGCAGATTTCACTTCAGAATCAACCTTCAGCCGAATACATGGCCGCTCTTTCGAGCCTCGCCACGATTGGCCAGAACGTCCAGGAACAACACACTCCTCCAAAATATTCAAAAAACTGGCAAGAGGGCAGCTATTACTATTAAAACTGTGATTAAAAAAAAAAGATAATTTTTTCATTTTATAATTTTGATTTTTTTTTATCAAATAGATTTTTACAGGACTGTTAAGGCTCAAAATACTGATATGTCTTTTTGGTAGTTTTTATTCATAAATCTTTCAGTTCTACTTCTCCAATGGGTGGCTGAAAAAAAAAGAAAATAAACAATTTTTTTAAATATTTTATTAGCTAAAAACTTACAGGTTGTGGAAGAGTGGCAAGGTAAAGTTGACGTTTGCTCAACTGCAACAAAACAATAGTTTTTATAATTTATCAGTAGAAAACCCTGGAAATTCCCTCCTTTCACAAATTAGTTAGGTTAGGTTCTCAATAGGTTAGGTTAGGTTAGGTTGTTAATAAAAAAAAACTTACTGGAGCATTGTAACATTCCCTTTCCATTTTCTCTTTTTCCAAATTATCTTTTGAACGATCTTCGATTTCGTGAATGAGCCTGTAGACGGCCGAATGCGACATATCAAATTTTGGAGGTACATACTTGGTGAAATTAACCCTGAGAAACATAAACGTTTTATTTTCTATTTAAAAAATGTAGAAATTTATCAAATTACCCTTCGGCAGTTCCAACCAAGACGTCAGCCTGAGCGACTAAAATCCCTTGATAAAACTCCTCATGTGCAGCGTCTTTCGGCTGCCTCCACATCCGACCGCCGGGCAAAACGATCGGCCTCATTTGAGGAGTGATCGGAAGAATTTTTCTTTTTGGACCTTCAGCTTCACACATCTCATACTCGCCTTTCTTCATAGGAGAGAGAAAGTATGAAAACAACCTTTCGATTAGAATTAGAAAAAATACCTTGAAAGCGTGTATGGCATTGTCGCTCTCTTCAACTTCTTCTTCCTCATTTATTCGTGTCTCTTCTGTCTCTATTTCTTGTTCTAGACTTTCTTCTTCTCTCTCTCTCTCTCTCTCTCTTCTTTACATTCATATTTTTCCTCATGAGTTTCTTCTTTTATTTCATTTCTTTCCTCATATTCATAGTGTTCACTTCTTTCTTCCATTTTCGTTTCTTCAATGAAGTTTCAACCGTTGTTGTCTCCTAAAATTTAATTATTAAAACAACAGAATATTTTTCTTTTTTGTAACTAACCTGGATTTTTTTTGAAGTTCTCATCTGCATTTTTGCGATATTCGCAAGCTGTTCTTGAACGAGAAGTAGCTGAGTTTGAAGTTCAGATGGTGCTTGTTCGTCAAGTTCGGCGATTTGGGCCTGAATGTCGCGAGCTGCTTTGAAAATTGCGTGAGACGATCGTTTCGCCTTCTTCAGATTCTGAAACGTCGGCTTTCACATCGACTTTCGCTCTACTTTCAGCCCTTACAGACTCTTCATCTGTTAAAACGTCTTCTGCTTCTTCTTCAATTTTCGTTTTTTCTATTTTCTCTCTGATTTCACTCATCCGACTTTCAGGGCGACAATTGCATTCTTTACCGCAGTATTTACAGCTGCTTGAAATCGAAATTTCATCGTCCTCTCTGTTCGTATTCCGACTCATGTTTTCTCGCTCTTCATACTCGCTTCCCCATCGCTCGTCTATAACTTGTTCGCCTGTCTCGCCCAAAAACAACCACAAAACCGTATGCCCTTCTTCTTCCTAAAAAATTTTAATTAACCATCTTTTCTTTACATTTCATTACTTTTGGAGGTTTGGCGGTGGAGATTGATGCGGTCGACGTTTCGGCTCTTCCTTGTCGCCGTCTTTTTTCCTCGGAAGGTAATTCGGGGCCTTCGGATAATGCCAAAGAGGCCCAGTCGGCTTCGGAGGCGGCGGCTTCGGCTTCATAAGGAATGTCGAAAATCTTTTCTCCGGCTCTTTTTTCAATTGGACTTCCTCCGGGATTTCTTTAAACGTATTTTCATTTTGCAAAAACTAACAATAAAAACAAAAAGTCAAAAAGATAAATTAACCCCAAAGTTCTAACCTTAAAAACTTCTGACTGCCTTATGAAATCCACTTGAGGAATAAATTTTTGAAAATTAATCCTAAAAAAACGAAAAGGTTTAAATAAATTTATTATATCATTGAACTTAAAATTACCCAAGAATGCCTTGATCTAAAACTTCTTCATTACCGGTCAACAACTCAGCAAGTTCAACATCGCTCACATTTGGGTCAACAATTTGCGGCGTTTCCTTCTTTTCTTCGCATCTCGAAGAAAGGACCGACCTTGAAATGCTAGCGGACATCCCAACAGCTTCACGAGTCTGCGGCGCTTCTTTAAATCCATCTTCCGAATTCTGAGCATCCGCAATTTGCGTCAACTGCTCTTTCAAAGCTTCAGCATTCAGTTGATTCTTAGACCCTCGATTTTCAGCATCAATCATCGGCGTCTAAAATAAAAAATAAGTAAAATTAAAACCAAATTGCTTTTTTTACCATCCCTCTCAATGGTGTCACATCTGGAGGCGTAACCAAACTTCCTCTAAGACAAAAAATAAAATATAATTTATAAATCTTAATAAAAATTACCTCATGATGTTCAAAGAAAGGCGATTTTTCGCTGTAGCGATACATTGCTGAGCGTCCGTGTGGGTCATATTTTTCGCACTTTTTCCATTGATATCGATAACCAAATCTCCAACTTTGACGCCACCGAGTTCCGCCACACTCCCTCCAGTCACCTTTAAAATTTATAGTAGTATTCAAAAAATTTTTTTACCTTGATCACAGTGAGAGGAGTTCCAAAATCGAGCCCTCCAGTAAGTCTGAAACCCCATGGCGACAAATCGTACCTCTCAAGCCTTAATTCCTCACACATTTTTCTAAAAAGAATTTAAAATTTTCTTTTCCTCTATTTAAACATACTTTCAAAGTAAGCTGCCCATTCATTGAAGAACGTCAAGCACTAAAATTTAATAACAATTAAAATATAATTAAAAAAACGATAAAATTTCACCTTGAACAGATATAAAAAGGGCGATATAAATCGCAGAAGTCACTCCACGTTGAGCCCTTGTCCGTTCTGAACCGACTTCATTGGCACTATTGATAGACGAATGTCTAAATCAAAAACATCATCCCCCTTTTATCTCTTTCATTCATTTTCAAAACCTAATTTCAATATGAATTTTAAAAAACCCAATTTAACGACAAAAACATGAAACATCCCATTTCCTATAAAAAAATAGAATTCACAAAAAAAATTTAAAAAATCAGAAAAATTTCTTAGCTTAAAATTATTAATTATTTTTCTTTTTTAGAGAATATTTTTTACAAAATAAATTAAATAAAAAATGATTTATAAGCGAAAATAATTGTAATTTATTCCTGATTGATTCCTTAGTTAATTAGTAAGTGTAATAGCTTTTGAGAAGTAGCCAAGTTCTTTATTTAATGCCAAGGATCGATTAAAGCGATCATATTTTTGATATGGGTCATTAGGTGAATTCAATCACAAATAAAGATTCAACAGATCTCAAAATAAAATATTCCGATTAGGCATTCATTGACGAAATTGAGGTTATAGTTTTGAGGTTTAATAAAGCTAAAATTAATGCACAATATTTTATTAGATTATTGAGACCAAAAATATAAATAATTTATTTTTTAAACAATAACAATAAGAAGCGTTTTGAACAAAATATAGTTGAAAATAAAATACAGTCTTTAAATTTACAAAATGGCGGATTTCTAAGTTTGCAACAAGAAAAAAAGTAAATAATAATAATAAGTAGTATAAAATAGACCTGAGGAAGAGGGAAACTATGAACAGGGATACTTCACGACCAAAAAATATTGCAATAGTATGAAATAATAGAATATCGTCGTTGAAGATGCATGTGCTAACTCGCATTTTGGGCAAAATGAGATTTTTATTGAATATGAAGCGAAATCTAGTCAATCAGTTAAAGTAGTTTTGTAAAAAAAACCTATCAAAAAGCAGTTCAACCGCCAAAAATGATAACTACATCTGAATCTGAAGAACATGATTCAGTTTTTTGTCTCTCCTGAAAAGTAGCCAAAAGGCAGATAGAACATGTTGCAACTTGCATCTTCATCGACGATATGTCAAAAATCCAATAAAATAAAAAAACCGGTCAAGAAACATTCCAGTAAATCGTTCCTAAAATCTTCTTTATACTAATTATAATAGCTTTGTTCCAACCGCAGTTTGAAACTGGTTTGAAACTCCTGGAGCATGTGCAGAAGGACTTAGACGTCTTAGACGTTCAAATCCTTCTCATGCCTCAGGACTGTGGTTGGAACAAAGCTATTAATATAAATAAAAAAATACTTGATTATTTTTTCAAGCCTAAGGTACATAAAACAATAACTTATCTTTGAGAAAGTTATAAGATTTTCTTAGAAACTATTTTCATGGAAATCCACCATAATTGCACACTCGCCACAAAATTCATAAAGATATGTTAACATTTTTAAATTTTTTGAAAAAAATATCAATTTTAATACATAAAAGTAGTTTTTGAAAAGTTTCTGTGATGACTAAAATAAAATAAAAGTAATAAAACAAAATATCACAAAAGAAAACCTTCGTTTTAGGCATTCCATAAAAAAACAAAATCAAAGCAAAGTCATGTTTTGGAAAAAATAACCTTTAGTCTATTAGTTACAAAAAGTCCCAACAGATTTCAGTTTTCAGATGTTAGATCAAAACATTATTTTGCTTTTTAGATGATAAACATTGAAAATTTTTAAAAATGGATAAAATTAGTGAACGGATTGGTAACGAGGGGGAGGGACAGGGATCAGATCTTCAGTTGAAGTTTGAGAATGGTCATTATCCGAAAGAAAGACTTGCTCTTGACCAATCAGAGCCCACGATTGGACTTTTCCAGAAGCGAAAGTCGCAAAAAATATAGCTCCCAATATATACACGATGGCCGACAGGTAAAGAATGTACTGCCACTCTTCCGCAGTCTAAAAATTAATTTTAGATTTTTTATTTCTCTTTACACAAACTACTTACTCCAGTTTTGACTATATATCCGGTCAATATAGGGCTTAGGATTCCTGGTAGGGTGGCTGCAGTGTTGGAGATACCCATGAGAATGCTGGCATATTGAGGAGCGATGTCAAGATGGTTGACGCTACAAGGGAATTGGGTATAGTTGACTGAAATTAATTTGAGTACCTGAATCCGGCGAATGAGAGTCCACCAAAGCCGACAGCGACAGTCAAACAAGTGACTATCGCCAGAGGCGTCTGGGAATGGGCGGTAGCGACAAGAAACATGGAACGAGTAAGAAATCCAGCACACGTGAACATCTTCCGAACCTGCATCGTCGTCAGATGTCCTGTCGTCCGAAACCAATCGGCGACAAAGCCGCTTGTCTGTACTACGATTCCCATCGCCAAATATGGAAGCGCTGCTAGTAATCCAGCACGGAAAAAGCTGTAACCAAACACATCTAAAACGCAACTTTTTCGTTTTCATTCTTTTCATCAAATTACCATCCATATAAGTCGGCAAACCAGTAAGTAAAGTATAAAATCCCCAATTTTCCGTCATGTGCGCCACAATGATTGCCCAGACTGGTAACGACTTGAATATTTCTTTCCACGGTACGTTCAGCTTCTGTCAAATCAAAGTTAGTTTATTTTCTTATTTTTTAGAAAGTGGTTCAAGTTTTGACCATATTGAGCAAAAAAATTGAATTGATTGATTGAATTTGCTTCAGCTTACCACTTTGGTGTTTGCATTCAAAGAGTCTTCAATGTATTCTTTTTCAGTTTCACTTATTTTTTTATCGCAGCCGGGCGTTTCGCTGACGACCAACAACCAAATCGCAGTCCAAATGCAACCCATGACTCCTAAAACAATCATAAATTAGCTTTTGTGTGAAAAAAACAGTTTTTCCTTTAACTTGCCGAAAACATAAAAGATGGAAGGCCAGCCAAGTCTTTCGGCCAAAGCGCCACAAAGAGGAAGAGCAGCCACGGTACCGAAATAACACCCTGAATAAGAAATGGCAACCAATCGACTCCTCTCCTCCGGTGGCGACCATTTGGACCATACCCCATGCATACTTGGAAACGTCACACCCTGCATGAATAAAAACCTATTATCCAAAAGTGCTCAAGATTTTCTTAAGTATTTTCTTTTGCAACGCAAATTTCAAGCCAAAAAAGTAGACTGCAGAACAGGAGGTTTTTAATTTTATTTAGAGCAGAAAAATTGTTCGAACCTCAAATAATCCCTCGACAACTCGACCGAAGACTAAAAGGTAGACGCTCATTTTGGCCAAAAGTGGTGTCGCTAGAGTCAAAACTGCTGTGACACCGACACCGATACCAAAAAGATTCTTCCCACCATATTTACACGCCAGATATCCGCCGATGATTTGGGTCAAAATGTATCCATAGAAGAAAGAGCTGAGTATGACGCCGTCAACTCCAGGACCCCAATCGAACTCCGGAGGCTAAAAAAAATTACTTTTTTCAATTTTTAAGCTGCCATACCTCAACAATTTTGGTTCCGTTTGGCAAATAAGAAGTTCGGTTATCTTTCATCACGACGATTGCAACGCTCAAATTGACTCGCATCGCGTAAATGTTGGCAAAGCCAAAAAAAGAAAGAAGGGCAACCAAATATCTTCTCGGAAGCCATTTCGTATCAGTCACAACCCTAGAAAATTCATTAGCTACAACTTCAGAAAAGTGAAGAAACCTCTTTTTCAAGTTAATGTCTGATTTTTAACTTACCTATTTTGACTAAAAGTCTCATCGGTCGTCCCTTCATCCATTATCAAAATATTAAATTCCTCAGAACTCAAAAAAAGTTACAATATGTTACTTCGAAAGAAGTACATATTTTATTTTACTGTCTAAAAATCGACATTTTAGGCTTATTTTAACTAGAAACAGAATTGAATTAGAAGTAAAATTGGTTTTTTGTGGTTAAATTTCAAAAAAACGTTGTGTAAGAGTGAACAACCACCTGTCAAATAAGAACTGTCAAAGGTTACAACGCGGTTATAAAAAAGGCGGGAAATATGGAGAAGAAAAAAGGATGTTCCGAAAAAATTTGCTGTTCCTGAGACGTACGCTTTTTTGAAGGAGCTCGACGATGAAGGCGAAGATCCAAATTTTAAGGCGGAAATCGTGAAAAAGATTTCGTCGTCATTTTTCGTCTTTAACTACGGCCCGTATGAGTTTCGAGGAGTCATCGCTCACAGGAAAAACAGAATTTTGGGACTTGCAAGTAAGAAATTTTCAATTTCAGGCCCGCTTTTCGATTAGGAAGATTTTGGGAAGAAACACTATTTTTTTCATTCGGAATTCATTTATTTCAAATCTTAAGTTTCCGTTATCACTGTCATCAATAAGTTCACTTCCTCAAAGAAGTGAATATCCGTTTTTGGGAGAGTCTTCACATGAAGCAAAGGTGAAGGTCTTCCGTGATTTTGACCAATGAAGTTGTCTGTTGTGCCTGCCAGCCGTCACTGTGGTGCGAGACTATGCATTTGGTGTACATTGGACGAATTTAAATGTGACTGCAGAAGTCAATTCCGCGTTAACAATGGGGTCTACCTTCATCTTTTTTTCGTGCAGGCTGATGGCTAACCGTAAAACTACAATTCCAAAGTTTTGGGGTTTCGCACCACGTGATCCTCTTGGCAGCAAAGTGCTTAAGAATGCCGCCAAGGGGAGCTTTGAAAACATGGGTCATTTTCAAGCAATAATGTTTCCTTTGTAGAAAAAGTACAAACTGAAATTGGAATCAAAGTTTATTTAAAGCCGATGGAAATCTTCGATAGACTGATCATTGAAATGGGCGGCCTCACTGTCTTCACGTGCAAAATAACGAATATGAAGTTCGACAACGACTGCTTGGATTACACGAGCCAGCTCGGATATTTGAAATGCATAGAAGCCGTCGCGAATCTCAAAAGGGAAATTTTACGCGGTGAAGACCCTCTTGTCGATCCTATAGTCCTTATGACTAAATCATTATATTAAAAACAGAACAGATTAATAACGTTTTTATTAAATAAATTATTCATTGATAACAGATTCGATCCATTTGACGTAATTGGGAACTTTGGTGTAGATCCCGTATTTTCCTTTTTTTCCGCATCCTTCGCCGAAGCTCGTTATCCCGAAGATGGTCCAACGTCCTGACTGGTTGCAGAGAAGGGGTCCGCCTGAATCACCGGCGCAAGTGTCCATCCTTCCTTTTCTGTATCCCGCGCAAAACATGTTTTCCGTTATAATCGTTTGGTATTTCTCGTAGACTACTCGGCACGCTTGGTTCGGTACAATCGGCACCTGAAAAGGGTTGAAGTTATTCTTTCTTCTGTCCTCTGCCCATGTACGAAAAGGGTTTTTACCTTTGCCTCATGAAGTACATCGCTCCCATACTCGTCATGATTGTTCTGCTTCCCCCATCCTAATATCACGCATAAACGTTTGGTCGGAAGTTGATCCGTTTTCGGAAGGCAAGCGACTTTTGCTTTTTCCATCAACGGATGCGAGGGAAGCCTGAGAAGCGCAACGTCGTTATCTACCGTCTCGACGTCGTATTCTGGATGTATTATAGATTTCTTAACCTAAAACAAAAACATGATTCACCACGGAGTCCGTGGTTCGATCCCGGGTTATGTAGAGGGATTTTTGTTCTTTCCTTCCACATAATCCGTTGATTAGAGTTGGTTGGCACTCCTTAGATGGCTCTGAAAAGGGCGCCAAAAGGGCCCCGCCTAGCACGGGAAAAGAAAGATATGAGGGATGTCCAAAAATTAAAGACCGTTTGTATTTTGCCGCCGTACGGGCGAAGTATTCTGCCAGATGGTAGCACTAGCTTGCAGCGGGAAGTTCCCCCTCCACATCGCAACTGGTCTCATCTCTCTATCTTATCCAGTGTTGCTTCGGCAGCCGTTCGCGATGGACGTCCCGCTGCCGAGTCCCGCCGGTTGTGAAGTTTCCGTTTCCTAAACGCGGAGAAACTTCGCCCGGTCGAAATTCATAGACGTTTGATGGCTATTTATGGCAATGTTATGAATGAGCGCTGATGTTAGGAATGTTATAAATAGCCGTTAAACGTCTATGAATTTCGACCTGGCGAGTTTCTCCGCGTTTAGGAAACGGATGACGGAGCGAACTTGACAACCGGCGGGACTCGGCACGGGACGTCCATCGCGAACGGCTGCCGTAGCAACACTGGAGAAGATAGAGAGATGAAACCAGTTGCGATGTGGAGGGGGAACTTCCCGCTACAAGCTAGTGCTACCATCTGGCAGAATACTTCGCCCGTACGGCGGCAAAATACAAACGGTCTTTAATTTTTGGACATCCCTCGTAGTTGGCTCTGAAAAGGGCGCCAAAATGGTGAGGAGCACGGGAAAAGGAGGATGGGATTACTCGGATGTCCATGGCCAAAATATTGAGCTTTCTAATGCGTTGCTTAAACTCACTCTCAGTCTTATCTCCTTTCCTTCGTTAGTACTCAAGTCGTACTCTCCTATAGTGACGTATAGACGCCTTTTAACACAATGAGCAGCTGTAAGTACCCATTTAGTGTTGATCAAAGTCCCTCCGCAAATGGCCTCCTATAAAAGAAATAAATATTTGATTTTGTATGAAGAAATAAACCTTGTGGCGGTTGAGAACTGCGACTATCCAGGGCCATTTGCCATTTTGGCTCGGCCTACCTCCGATTATCCTCAACATATTCGTCATATAACCCGTATAAGCCGTGCTGTTCGCATCCGGAATTCCACATGACATGTCGTTATTAGCTTCCAGAGATACTTGCACACCTCGCCCTCCTCGCGACAATTCATTATTAACCCTGCTCTCTGTCGCATTCTCATATCCATCTTGAAATTTCAATCTTTAACTCAATTTAAACAATTTTAAATTTACCGTTCATTTCCAGAGGTATCTTGCTTTGTATCATTTGCTCACAATCTGTGCCTTCTGTATAGCAGAACGCCGACTGACGTATCACTTCGTTACCGCACAGCTCAACTTTTTTACACCATCTAAAAAGTATTAAATTCATCTGAAAAGAGAAAAACCCAACCTGTATCTTTGTGTATGGCACGTCTTTGAGCAAATCGTCCATCGACTCCATTTACTGTAAATCCTTTTCCTCGGAATATTGTTTTTCGGAAGAATCATATTAACACCGAGCTTTTTTATGTATTTACTTGAATTATTCAGGATCTGAAAATGATTAATGAAGTCAATAGCGGTGCTTGGCGAGCAGTACGGTGTAATTAGGCGAAAAAAAAGTTCCATCTGGAATACTCTTTTGCCAGAGGGTTTAGAGAAGCGGCGGAGGAGAAAAATGTCAAAAGCGCTTTTTATCGGTTTTTATGAAATATCTCGAAAACGATGGGGTATAGCTCGAAATATATTAAGTACAAAAATAATCTTCATTAAATTTTCAACAGAAAGTATTTTTCTAATAACCTTCCTAAAGTGAACGGTTTCGGAGTTGCAAGCCGTCAAAAAATACCCAAAACGTCGAAGAGTGGTATTTTAGCAAAAAGTTAAAATTTGTTGTAATTTTTGAAAAAAAGTAAACTATTGGTGTACAAAATGAAACTTAGCCACAGGGTAAATTTGAATTTTGTAGATTTTTGCTGAGTTTCATTTTGTACACCTAGTAGTTCATTTTTTCAAAATTTTAAACATTTTTGGCGTTAAAGTCCATCAAAATTGACCTTCTCCGTGTAAGAAGGTTATTGAAGTATAACCATTAAGAAGGTTAATTTTTAAAGGCTTGTAAATCGTAAACCGTTACAGATATTGAAAAAATGCACTAAATAAAATCTGTTGGAAATTTAATTCTCTTTAATTTTTATTCTTTTAATTTTTTCTCTAGGACCCACTGTTTTCAAGATAAATTTATTTAAAAAAAAAATTATTTTCCGAAAATGGTGCATCCTAGAAAAAAATAATTAAGTACAAATTTATAGAGAATTAAATTTCCTACAAGTTTTATTTATTAGGTGTACAAAATGAAACTCAGCCACAGGGTAAATTTGAATTTTGTAGATTTTAGCCGTGTTTCATTTTGTACACCTAATAGATAGCCTTTCCAAACAACCTGGAAAGTTTCTTAATCTTATTAAAATTAAAATGATGGTACGGACTCCATCGGATAAATAGTTTTCGATTTTGACAAAACGGAAAAGTTTTCACATCAGTCAAACAACGAACATCGAGCAGACATCATGCAGGGAGGTTGGAGTAGTCCATGAATGGAATAAACCTGGTGGTACAGGAAAAAACTAGCTAATGCTCTCTCACCCCCTTAAACAAGGGTGTTTCGAGAAGCGGCGGGGGAAGAAAGGTGTCAAAAAGCGGTTTTTATCGGTTTTCATAAAATATCTCGAAAACGATGGGGTATAGCGCCAAATATATTAAGTACAAAAATAATTTTCATTAAATTGTCAACAAAAAGTACTTATCTAATAACCTTCCTAAAGTGAACGGTTTCGGAGTTACAAGCCGTCAAAAAATACCCCAAACGTCAAAGAGTGGTATTTTAGCAAAAAATTAGTTGTAATTTTTGAAAAAAACAAAAAAAAACAAGTATAGTAGTCTATCCAAACAACCTGAAAAAGTTTCTTAATCTTATTAAAATTAAAATGAGACTAGTACGGACTCCATCGGATAAATAGTTTTCGATTTTGACAAAACGGAAAAGTTTTGACATCAGCCAAACACCGAAAATCGGGCAGACATCAGGCAGGGAGGTTGGAGTAGTCCATGAATGGAATAAACCTGGTGGTACAGGAAAAAACTAGCTAATGCTCTCTCACCCCCTTAAACAAGGGGGTTTCGAGAAGCGGCGCGGCGGGGGAGAAAGGTATCAAAAAGCGGTCTTTTTCGCTTTTTATAAAATATCTCGAAAACGATGGGATATAACTCGAAATATCTTAAGTACAAAAATAATCTTCATTAACTTTTCAACAAAAAGTACTTATCTAATAACCTTCCTAAAGTGAACGGTTTCGGAGTTATAAGCCGTCAAAAAATAACCAAAACGTCAAAGAGTGGTATTTTAGCAAAAAGTTAAAATTTGTTGTAATTTTTGAAAAAAAAAAGTATAGATAGCCTATCCAAACAACGTGAAAAAGTTTCTTAATCTTATTAAAATTAAAATGAGAATAGTACGGACTACATCGGATAAATAGTTTTCGGTTTTGACAAAACGAAAAAGTTTTCACATAACCGACTCCTTCAGCGGGAGGTGGAGTATGAATGGAATAAACCTGGTGGTACAGGAAAAAACTAGCTAATGCTCTCTCACCCCCTTAAACAAAAAATAAATCAACGTACAACATAAAATCGCTTGTCGCTTTCGTATTCGATCGATAGCTTTTCCCATTTTCCTTTCTTTCGTTTCTTGCAAGTTTTTTCTTCCTTAAAATAAAAAAAAAATTACTTTTTGTGTTTCCAACTTCTTTTTACCTTTAAAACCGTATTTTTACATATTTCGTCGACTAAGCATTTCCTCTCTCTCGAAACTTTTCCTTCTTTCTGGCATTTCGACCAGGGGGACCATTCAGAATAGAAATAGGCGACGTTTTTGTCGTAATTAGTTTCGCAATTTTCTTCACACGTCTGATTATCCTATATGGAAAAAAAAATAAATTATCTTTTTAACACTTTTATACTCACGTGTTTTCCGAAAGTTTCGCCTGAATTAACAATTACGGACAAGGATAAAATGATAAAAAGTAAATCCCTCATTTCAAACGGTAATCCCTGAAAAGAATTTTTTCCTTTTTTTAAATTTCCATCGATAATTCAATCATTTATTTATTTTTTATCCGTTCGCTATAAATAAAAGGAAAGTGGGATCTCCACCCGTTGTGTCTGGGTCAATGGGGTAACAGGCGAAGGGCCACGTATTATTTTAATCGATTTCGGTCCTTTCCCGACCTTTAAACTATGTAAATGGAGTTGCCGCGAAAACGAAAATATCGCACGTCACTTTAAATTATTTTTGGTTTATTTTAAAAACCCTTTTTCGCTAAAAAATTTCATGGAATCAAGACATGAATGAAGAATGAATTTTTTTTTAAATTTGACCTTTCACCTGTAGGTGGCACTTTTGATTCATGAAGCGGCAGAAGATAAGCCCCGTAAAAGGCAGTTTTGGTTCTTAATTATTTCTTCACGGAACTGCCGAAAACAGCTCAAATTTCTTCATATAAACACATTTTTAGTGCTCAAACATAGGAAAATAATTTTATATAGTGCTGCGATCTCTTGTTTATGAAACAAAATGTTCCGACGGTACGATGCTCCTTAATAAACCAAGGCACTTCCTTAAGTCGAATTTCAATTTTTCAAGAGAATCGTATAGAAATTGGGGTCCATTTTGTCACAGCAACGTGTCGTCATAATGGAATTCATGATAGATTTGTTCCAACCGCAGTTTGAAACTCCTGGAGCATGCGCAGAAGGATTTGGTCATAATTTGACGTCAGATGACTTGAGATTTGATGGACAATTTGAACGACGTCAATTATGACGTCCAAATCCTTCTGTGCATGCTCCAGGAGTTTCAAACTGAGGTTGGAACAAAGCTATAAATTTTACTCGCAAAAATGATCTATCAACCATTTGTTGCGCTACGGCCGTAATATGGGGCCATCAAGTATTATAATTTCAACACACAATATTTTTAACTTTCTTAAAGAAGTTATTGTGATACCCTCTACGTCGGGTTTTTGGGGTCTTCCAGACCCCGTAGGATAAATTCGAATATAGATCTACACCGATCACAACTTTGTCTGTGGTGCCGGCCGACCGTAGCATTTTTTCCGGAACACTTTACAGCCACAGTTTTCATCCGATTTTCACCAAATTTTCACACTTTCTTTAGCCGGTGAAACTAACGAGGGCGATTTTTGAATTTCGAAAAAATGGCGGAGATATGTCTGTTTGAAATTTTAAAAATTCGTTGCGGCCGAACTGTTGGTCCGATTTTCACCAAATTTTCACCAATTAATCCTTGTATTTTTTAGGAATTTTGGGTGTAAAAAATGGCCACTTTTGATATTTTTTTTAGTAGGGAGAAATTTCGTACTTCTACCCATTACGAGAGGCACATCCCTAGGCCAAAGAGCCCATTATTTCTACCTTGACACTTAAAAAAAATTTTCGAAAAAAACTTAAAAAATTAAAAAAAAAGCGCAAAAAAAAGGAAAACCCAGAAAATTTTTGAAAAAAAAAGAAAACCCGGAAAATTTTTCGAAAAAAAAAAAACTTAGAAAATTAAAAAAAAACAAACTAGGAATTTAACTACCTACCGTCCCTTGTCAAGTCAAAAACTTCTTTTTTTTTGGGGGAAAAAACGTGGATTTTCTAAAAAAGACGAAAGAAAAACCACAAATTTTGAACGGACACCAAGTCAGGTGCTATTCAGTTTCCCTATTTTTTACTAAAACGACCGGACGGCCGGCCGGAACCACAGACAAAGTTGAGATCGGTAAATAGATTTGTCCCTCCTGGGTCAGGACGACCCTTCCCCAAAAACCCGACGTGGAGGGTATCACAATAACTTTTTTACAGAATTTAAAAACAGATTCTTTCAATGCCTTATCAACGTTTTTCTCGGTTTACACCCACTTTTTTCATAAAAAGAATTATCAAATAAAAAAATGATTGATTTGTGTTTTTCTTCTTAATCCAGAAAATGTTATCTTTAAGATAGAATAGATTTGCAAAAGAAAAAAAATATATTTTACCTTTATGGTTGAAATTGGTGCGAAAATTTCGTACTGCTCAAAGCTGGAGATGCCATTTCTTTTAGAGAAAGAGACAGAAAAGGATGAATAACGGCTCAGTTCGTCCGTCGTTTCATCAATGGTATTCTAGAAGCTTGTCACATAGCCTTCAACCTGGTAACGGCCCTAACTGATACATCTACTCGTCGAGGACTTTTTTTTCTCTCTTTCCTTCTCTTTCTCTCTTTTCTTTTTTCGCAATCCTCACCCCCACCATCGATCCCCCTTCCGCGGATTTTTATTCCCCATAATTTCATCATTTTCCGATATCGAAAAATCGGTCGAAAGTTTTGATAATTAAGTCGTTAAGTCACGCCTTTTATCTTGATTGGATCCCAGGGCAATTAAAGTCCACAAAAAAAGTCACTTTATTTTATTTAAATTTTGTTGATTTTTAAAATTATAGCCGACAAAAAAGTAGAACAGGAAAAAGTACTCAACGGTTTATTATTTAGAAACTCTTTTGATGACACGTTTGATTAAAATCAAACGCTTATTTTTGAACTTATTCTGTACTTAGAAGCCATAAAAAGTCGTGACGCCGGGTTTTAAAATTACTTTCATTTGAGTTATGAACCATTTTAAAATCTTCAAGTCACGTTTTCTTCCAAGTCGCTAAATTTTTGCCATCTGAGAACAAAAAATACGCGATTATTGAGAGAGAAAACGTACCTTTCGGGGGATTTCGACAGACGCCTACGCCTTGATTTCGCCGAAATGTATAAAATCGACACTTTCTAGTTTGGGACGTGATAAATTATTATTATAATATACGTATTTTCGTCGTCGAAAGATAGAAGCCATTAAAAAAAGTAGTTCGTGCTATTCTTCGCATGGTGCGCTGATAAACGTTTCTCTAACCGGGAAACCCCCTTTAGCTAAGGCGTTTTCATCGCTTTTTTGGCCTAGAAACCATTTTGAACAGATTTTTTAGGGTCTTAATGTTTAGGGTATCTTCGGCCAAGAAATTATTATTATGATAGGTATACGTATTTTCGTCGTCAAAAGATAGGAGCCATTAAAAAAAGTAGTTCGTGCTATTCTTCGCATGGTGCGCTGATAAACGTTTCTCTAACCGAGTAACCCCCTTTAGCATCTTATGGCGTTTTCATCGGTTTTTTGGCCTAGAAACCATTTTGAACAAATTTTTTAGGGTCTTTATTTTTAGGGTATCTTAGGCCAAGAAATTATTACTATGATAATACGTATTTTCGTCGTCAAAAGATGGAAGCCATTAAAAAAAGTAGTTCGTGCTATTCTTCGCATGGTGCGCTGATAAACGTCCCTCTCACCGGGAAATCCCCATTAGCAATGGCGTTTGCATCGCTTTTTTGGCCTAGAAAACTCGTTTTGAAAAGATGTTTATCGGTCATTTAGCAGAAAAAGCCTTTTTTAAAACAGATTTTTTGGAGATTTTCTCAGTTTGTGGGCCGAGTAACCCCCTTTTACAAAATTTTCCGGCTTTTCCTTTGCTTTTTTTGGCGTAGAAAACATTTTGAACAGATTTTTTAGGGTCTTTATGTCTAGGGTATCTTAGACCAAGAAATTATTTTTATGATAGGTATACGTATTTCGTCGTCGAAAGATAGAAGCCATTAAATAAGTAGTTCGTGCAATTCTTCGCATGGTGCGCTGATAAACGTTTCTCTAACCGTTAAACCCCCTTTAGCATCTTATGGCGTTTACATCGCTTGTTTGGCCTTGAAAACTCCTTTTGAAAAGATGTTTATCGGTCATTTAGAAAAAAAAGCCTTTTTTAAAACAGATTTTTTTGAGATTTTCTCAGTTTGTGGGCCGAGTGACCCCCTTTTACAAAATTTTCCGGCTTTTCCGTAGCTTTTTTGGCCTAGAAACCATTTTGATTTTTTAAGGTCTTTATGTTTAGGGTATCTTAGGCCAAGAAATTATTAAGATGATAATACGTATTTTTGTCGTCAAAAGATAGAAGCCATTAAAAAAAGTAGTTCGTGCTATTCTTCGCATGGTGCGCTGATCAACGTTTCTCTAACCGGGTAACCCCCTTTACCTAAGGCGTTTTCATCGCTTTTTTGGCCTAGAAAACTGCTTTAGGACAGATTTTTCTCGGTCATTTAGAAAAAAAAAAAAAAAAAATAAATAAATAAATAAAATAAAAAAACTTTTTTAAAACAGATTTTTTGGAGATTTTCTCAGTTTGTGGGCCGAGTGACTTTCTTTTACAAAATTTCCGGCTTTTCCTTTGCTTTTTGGCCGAGAAACCATTTTGAACAGATTTTTTTTGGGTCTTTATGTTTAGGGTATCTTGGGCAGAGAAATCCATTATTTTTCTATTATAATCCATACTTTTGCATCTTATGGCGTTTTCATCGCTGTTTTGGCCTAGAAAACTCCTTTTGGACAGATTTTTATCGGTAATTTAGCAAAAAAAAAAAAAAAAAAGCCATTTTTAACACAGATTTTTTGGAGATTTTCTTAGTTTGTTTAACAAAATTTTTCGGCTTTTCCTTTGCTCTTTTTTTTCCTAGAAACCATTTTGGACAGATTTTTTAGGATCTTCATGTTTAGGGTATCTTGGGCAAAGAAATCCATTTTTAATTTTCTGGAGCACCTTCTTCTCTTTTTCCTTTTCCTTTCCTTTTCTTCTTTCTTTCTTGTTTTCCTTTCTTCAATTTTCTTCTTCTAAAGTAAAAGCAGTAAATTTTTTAACTGGAGCACTAGAAGCTTTTATTTTGAACGTAGAAACAGCATTTTATAGAATTTTCTGGCGTTTTCGTCTCTTCTTTGGTCAACAAATCCCCTTCCGAAGAGGCATTACAGGCCTTACTATTGGATAAGAAAAAGTGGTTTATGCAATTCTTAGCATGGAGCGCTGTAAACAATTAAGGTCATCGAAAGTTTTGGAAGAAATGGGAAATGCGCATGCGGATGGAAAGAAATATCGCTGTTTAGAAAATGGAGAAGATTAAAGGAACTTCATGGTATTAACCGCTTGTAGCGCTGATAAGAATTTCACTTACCTATCTCGTCTAGCTTTCTATTTTGGTCCTTTAGATAAACATCGGCCAAACCTAGTTAGAGAATCTTCTAAGAACTCGTTATCGGTTAATTTAAAATTGTGGATTAAAGTGGGTGGGGGGATGGAATCTCGTTATACAAGTAAAAGAGAATTATGTTCCATTAAAGTTTTTCTAACCCCTAAAAAAAGAAAAAAAAATCTCCCTTTAAAGGACGGCGGAATCCAAGAGGGAATGGAGTAGAGAGGAAACTAATTGGAGAACGGCATCCTTTTTAAGGAAGAGTACTAAAGTTTTCTACGTTTCCACGCCTCTCTCGCCCTCGATCTTCCCCGAGCCCTTTAAACTACGAGATAACAGCTGTTGAAAAATCGTTAAAATGTTTGTTCCGTCTATATAAAGCGACAAGTATTTTTCAACTAAAGATGTCCTCAAAATCAAAAGGATAAAATTAATTAGGGGCAAATGTTTTTCCTTTTTTCTTTTCACGACCTCATCTTTTTTTTCTTTTAAAAGAGAGAAAAAAAACTCATAATAGAAAACAAGGAGGTGAAAAATAATGGATACAACTTCTAATCAAAAAGTATAAAAGAAGAGGCGCTGTCCATGTTTTGTGGTGTCCTTTGTCTTCACTTTTATCCTCCCCAACGGACATACCTCTTAATTCACCTTTTTCTCCCTCTATATTTATCAAAACATTTTTTGTTAAAAAAGGAAAAACTATCTTCTGCCTAAACTTAGTTCGAGTTTTCCGGGAGAGAGGAAAAAAAAGAGGAAGGATTGAATCAAACTTGGTGCTTGTTTATATTGAAAGGCCACCAGAAACACTTGTATTTTCGAGAACTTGAGGAAAAAAAAACGCGGAAAATAACTCTGTGTATACAGGGTGTCCGGAAACCCGGAAATGAAAATACACGGAAATACGTCTGGGAGAGCGTTAAGAAGTGGTTTTATGAAATCAAAATTAGCGATTTGAATTTGTGATAGTTGGAATCTTCGGAAAAAATAAGTGTATTTTAACGTATTTTAGCGCAATAAACGCTAAAATTTGACATTTTTTAAAGTTGTCGAAAATGGACACAAAAATAGTCAAATCTACTTGAAATTTTGCGTAGATTACGAATCTGAAATATAAAATAAGGGTTCTCATATGAAATAACGAAGTTAGGTTCTTTGGGACATCCTGTATATCCAAACGCATTTTAAACTACACCATCAAATTTTTCGATTTAAATTAAGGGGGTTTACATTTAACTTTTTTTCATAAAACCACTTTTTAACGCTCTCCCAGACGTATGCCATGTTTTTCCGGACACCCTGTATACATATTTTTTCTTTTCTTCAGGTTTTAGGTAGATTTCTTTTCTTCAAAAATCTACCTATTGTAATGTACCAAGTTTTATATATACATATGTATATATTAGCACGATAACTGGAGCAATTTTAATGTGAGGGTGACGATATCCGGTATTTAGAGTTTTTATCTCAATAGCTCGGACGAGTTCGTTAATGGCTGAAATCGGACCAGCGATTCACCTACTTTACTTAGGACTTAAAAGACAAAATTGGCATTTTCTATTGAAATCCTAGTCCTTTTGCAAAAAAAAACTTTAAGACCTCTGCGAGGGCGTGTAAAAAATTAATTAAAGCAGGTTTGGACGAACCAGGCGCAAAATATTGAACTAGCTAAACTTTAAAAAAAATTTGAATTTATACCGGGAAATTATTAAATATTTTATTAATAAAATTATCAGATGTTTTTCTAGGGGCTCAGTGGCGCAATTTTTCTTATATCATCATTTTTATAACATAATTAGGGGGCACACAACTCATCCGAAAGTATTCTCGTCCGAATGTCTACTCATCCGAAAAATAATAGAAATAGAAAAAATATAAACAGACAACTCATCCGAAAGTATTCTCATCCGAAAAAGGGGCGTGGCCCTTTCGGATGAGTAGACATTCGGACGAGAATACTTTCGGATGAGTTGTAGGCAACAAATTTTTTTAAAATATTATATGTACTTTAATAAAATAGAAAACAGTGAATACAACTCATCCGAAAGTATTCTCATCCGAATGTCTACTCGTCCGAAAACTAACGTACAAAAATTGCTGCGTCGTAGAAATGCGGCAGCGTTCGACCCCCGCAAGTCACAGTCGGTTTGTTTGTTTATTTTTGCGAGGATCAGCTCGTTTTGTGACACAAGGGGGTTAATTTTTTTCCTCTCGCGAGGATGTGCTCGTACTATGACAAAAGGGGGTTAATTTTTTTTTCTCGCGAGGATCAGCTCGTTTTATGACACAAGGGGGTTGATTTTTTTCCTCTCGCGAGGATTTGCTCACCCTGAGGCTGCCCTGGGATGGATAATGAGCTCGGTACGCCCAAAGAGGAGTTTAAAACTTGCTGGGGTGGAACGCTGCCTCATTTCTACGACGCAGCAATTTTTGTACGTTAGTTTTCGGATGAGTTGACATTCGGATGAGAATACTTTCGGATGAGTTGTAGGCAGGCACTCTTTTCTATTTTATTAAAGTATAATAATATTTTTAAAAAATTTGGAGCCTACAACTCATCCGAAAGTATTCTCGTCCGAATGTCTACTCATCCGAAAGGGCCACGCCCCTTTTTCGGATGAGAATACTTTCGGATGAGTTGTCTGTTTATATTTTTCTATTTCTATTATTTTTCGGATGAGTCGACGTTCGGATGAGAATACTTTCGGATGAGTTGTAGGCACTCCATAATTATATATTTTGTGTTTATACATTTTAATTTTAATCATGAAAAGAAATCTACCTTTTAGTCCCTGCTACCGCAGGGTCATTATTTAAAGTTCCACAATTTCTAAAATAAATCCCTAGCTGTTGGTCAAAGGTGGGAAGTTGAGGATTAGGGTCGGAAAGAACTGGGAGAACACCATTCAACATAACGCATTTCACCCTAAAGCAGTTAAACATAAAAAATCCACATTTCGACATAAAAATCTGTATCATAATGCGTTTCGGCATAATGCAATTGAACATACAAGCTCTCAAAAGTTCACAAATTTTGATGCATTTCAACATAAAGCGTTTCGACATAAACGACTTTTTCAATAAATACTAGTAGACATAGTAAAAATGCAAGTCACCATTACGCTTCTCACCATAAAAGCCTCTCTTTAAACTTGTTGTTTCGCCATAAAACTGTTTCTGTCGTTTGTGCATAATACATCTCACCATAAACTAGGGACAGCCGAAGAGCAAGCTTATTATCGCCGTTTAAAACGCGATTATGTCGAAACGAAAAAAACCATAAAACTTGACAGTTCACCATAATGCAAGTCAACATAAAGTATCTCACTATAAACTAGGAAAAGCAAGCAGGCAATGGGATCAGCTTGTTTTATGACACAAGGGGGTAAATTTTTTCCTCTCGCAAGGATGTGCGAATTGCATTATGGTGAACTGTCAAGTCTTAAGGTTTTTGTAGTTTCGCCATAACGGCGAAAATAGGCCTGCTCTTTGGCTGTCACTAGTTTACGGTGAGATGTATTATGCCGTGCTGTGAGAAACAGTTTTGTGGCGAAACGACAAGTTCTGTAAAATGAAAGTTTCCTTTATGTTCAACTGCGTTATGTTGAAACAACAAATTTTATGTCGAAACAAATGTTAAATCTCTTCTTTATGGTGAGATGTATTATGTTCGGTGAACTTTTTCGACTATTGTCTTTGTGTTGAGTTGCAGAATTTTTATGGTGAACGGTAACTTTCTACTATTTTATATTATGACGAACCGCATTATGTCGAAACGTATACAATCGAAAGAACTGAAGGACTTGACTCTTAACAGCAATCCCTTTGGAAACCTGTCTTAAGACAAATCGACCAAATATTGAAACGATGAATCTGTTTGTTATCCTCTCGGAGCTGAAAAGTTTCCACGTCGAAAACCGCCGGGAGAAAATCCTTTTCCGGCCGACGTCGGGAATCACGTAAAAAGACAATTTGAAGCGCTCATGCGGAAAGCATGTATCATCGTAAAAAAACGCAAGGAGGCGGAATGTATACCAGTAAAAATAAATCTTTATGCTAATTTCGGGACATCTGAGACATTGTTATTCAACGGAACCGCGCGGAGTACCCGTCTCACGGACGAGCGAAATCGGTTCACTCATAAAAGCTACCGTGTACATCATTTTAAATTTAAATCTCTTAAAATAAAGAATTCTGCGTTTTGAATTTCTCGCAGGTGATGATTATTAAAAGAAGGTTGATGTTTGCGCAAGGTTTAGGGGAGCCCTCAAGGGTAATTAAGGAGAGCTAAGTCATCATCCTGGAGGGTGGACAAGAAAGCTGACTCTCGCGAGATAGCCCAGACGCAAAATCCCCTCCAAAACTTCACTTTGAGGATTAAGGTGGACGCTGAGGATTAAAGAGATTGACTATATTATGAAGAGAGAAAAGGCACAATTTCGGGTGCTTTCAAAAATGCATAATACGATTTTGGAAATCATATTTTGGGAAAGCGAAACTCGCTAGATGGCCCTTTTTTCAGCTTCTCTCCTTGCTTTTTATAAACTTGTTGGGAAAAGCAAGGGAAGGATGTAGATGCAAGCCGGAAAACTATGAAATCTCTCCGTCTTCGGACGTTGGGCCGAGGAATAAAAACAGTTCTTCACTTTACTGACAGTCTTTTATTCAGAATAAGAACCACATTTAAAATAAACACCAACTATGTACATACTTAGTTTTAGAGAAAAGAGGACAGGAACTTCCTCTCTGCTGGCACTTCTCAAATTCCAGCCCTCTTTCGCCACTCACGCGCCTTCACCGAGAGCACAGACCTGACTACCCTCAGTCACCGGTCTCTATCCGAAGAGTGCCCTCACCCCCTCTCACATAAGGGCGGCTGTACCCTTCTAGACTTCACCTTCGCCTTCTCCTCTTCACCTTCTTTACTTCTACACACAGCGAAAAGAGCAAGTCTACAGCGAGAGGATGCACCTTATGGAGACACTTACAGTACCCTCTTCTCCCTTAAACCAAAAAATATTCCAATCCCCGACAAACTTTTTTGGCTTAGCCCACTTCTTTTGACCGAGAAACCCCTGGTATTTAGGCGTTCGATACAAAGAACTCCCTTTTACAAAGTCTTTCAGTATTCTCTTCGCTTTTTGGGCCTAACTCCTCCTGTTGAACAGACTTTTTGGGTTTTCCTCGATGATTGACCCCATTTTACCGAACTTGCTTTTCCAGTTTTAGGACCGAGAAATCTCCTTAAGCCGCGTCTCCACTGACCAAACAAGTTCGGCGAACAGTGTTGGCGAACACAAAAAACAGACGAACATTCCTCAGAAGTTGACCAAACATGTTCGTCGAACTTTTTCGGCAAACAAATCAATGTTCGTTCGGGTTGCTTTGTTTTCAATTGAGGCGCTCCGGGTACGAAGGGCGAACTCGACATCGGACAAAATTTTTTTTTTTTCATTTTCAGATTCTAGACCTTTTGAAGAATACACCCATGTAATTTTTAAATTGAGTTTGCCCTTTTTTTCCCTTTAAAATACGTAAAAACCGATATGCGGCAAAGCTCTAACTGCGATATTTGCGATATTCGTATCCGAGTGGGTACGAAGGGCGAACTCGTATCCTAGTCTACTACCCCCACTCCTTTTCCGGGAGCCCCACTCCTCTTGGAACAGCTCACCGCCACGAAATAAAAAATATTATACATTTTTGAATCGTAAAAAAAATAATCGTAAAAAATATTCGAAAATTTTTAAAAACCTTTTCCTCTATGATTCTATAAAATCTAAAATCTCGCCACGAAAATTCCAGAGAGTGACTTTTCTGTCGAGTTCGCCTTTAACAGAAAACTTTAAAATGCGAATATCTCGAAACTACGTTTTGTCGAGTTCGCCCTTCGTACCCGGAGCGCCTATTTTAAACTGTTTTAAACTATTTATTCACTATTTCGCGCTTTGATCACAAGGGAGAGCACTGAAATGTTCCGTCTGTAAGCGAACATGTGGAGCAAACATCGGGACCTCCACCGCTCTCTCCGAAGGTTCTAGAAGACGTCTCCACCAAGCCAACAGCGAACAATGTTCGGCGAGCACGACCCACCTCCACCAAACACTGTTCGCCGAACTTGTTCGGTCAGTGGAGACGCGGCTTTATACTCATTTTTCTGGCGTTTTCGACGCGGTCTTTACCGATCATAAGGTTGTCTGCGGTGCAGGCTGAGCGCTGCATTACTTCTCGGGCGAGCCTGCTGCTTTTTTCGCCTCAAAGGACGAAAAGTTCCAATGTAGTTTTATAATTGACGTTTTGATCAACAAAGGGCTAACTTACGTAACTATTCAAAACTTGATTAAATTAGAAGACTAATTAAGACTCTAGTATGGGTGATTATGTGTGTTGGAAGTAAAAGGGGAGTTCCTACAAGAAGGACGTGTGGGTTTAGGAAACCCCTCCCCTTACCCATCTTATGAATAATGACTTGTATACAAAACAAACGCCTCTCATTTATTTACAAAGAAGACGATAACAAGAACGAGAATTAGGACCGTTTTGTCCTTCCAAAAAGGCCTTGCTAAAAATATAAATTTATAAACTGAAGAAACTTTTTTTGGGTTCGTTCTGCATCGAGCTTCCGGCGATCGTTTCCGTTTCTTCGTAGGTGTCCTCCCGCTCGCAGAGTTCCTCGTAGGTTACCAGGTGGAGTTGACGTCCGCCGAGATCTCCCGGCCCGAGGCAACGGGGCTCAACCGGCCAAACTTTCTCGACATTGTCCTTAACCCATCTGGAACAACAAGGTCGTCATTTTGTAGGACTCCTCATTTTAAATGGTTATTGAAATGGATGTTGCTCAACAGTCTTCGACTTCTTTTCCATTTTTGTATAAATAGGATGGCTAAATACATTAAGAAAGATAATTTCATTTAATGCCTCGTTTACGCAGTCGAGAAAGAAAGAAGAAGTTAAACCAAGGTCACCACGCGCCATGTTCCAACGGTTTTTGGGATTTGTGCATGAATCAAAGTGACAGCGAGCCCCCTAATGGAATCGAGCTAAAATACAGCATTTTTTTTAACCCTTTCATTACGGTTGACGCCACTGGGCGTCAAACGGAACCCTCGCCACAGACGATTGACGCCCAGAGGCGTCAACCCAACTCTTTATTCTATGCGGTTGACGCCAATGGGCGCTCTCGACCCTTCACTTCGCCGTCTTTGCCGAAGGCTCTCATAAACTCTAGGCCTGGTTATTTGCTTGAAAAACGATTCATAAGTGTTACCAACAGTATACTGAACAGAGAGAAATTTACCGTTTATCGATAGGACGTCTCGTTAACGGATTACACGCAATTGAAATGCCCCGGCGCGTCAACCATAAAACCCGGAGCCGTTGGATGGTGATGGAAAAAATACAACCTAAAATACACTGCCGTCCACTGGTAATGTTTGCTATTTCACCTCCCGTATTGAAAGGGTAGAGATAATGAGAAAAAAACCCTAGCCCGAATCAGCAATATTTATTTCTAGAATAAATTGGGTCGAGGGTACATTCGTCGGGGTAGTTTTGTGACGTGTTGACGTGGAGACTGGAGGTGTTTTGAATTCGCCCATCGGCAGATGCGGTCGATCCCAATGACTCAGGAGTCTGCGGTGTCGGAACTCGATATTGCGATTTCATACTGGATGCGAAAGCCGGTTGATTCCGATCGTTTGAGGCGGGACGTCTGAAACTTCGTTGCTCTACTCGAATCCCGCCGTAGTTGCCGATTTGATGACCTGGCGCACCGTAATGTCCGTGACCGTCGTACATAGGGACTCTTTGATCCTCGATTTCGGGATGACGGTGATCCCAATATCCTTGACCGTGTGGATCTGGGAACCAATCATGAGAATGATGTCCGGAAGGGGCGAATTCGTGGAAAGTTATCTCGGGAGTAGCATATCCGTAAGACTGCTGTACGACATAATCTTTCCCTTTTTCAAATCTCGTCGGTCTTCTACCTTCGACACTTTTTAAACCTGGTCCACCCGATTGTCCGGTCTGTCCTGGGCCTCCTCCGTGTCCGCCGTGACTTGGAGGCGCTATGGCCACACTTTTGTTGTCGAAACGGACGTTGGAGTTGTTCTCAGTTCTCTTCTGGCTTGCGGGTGGCGGAGTGGGACGTGCGCCTCCCGATCTTCCTGGAAATCCTGATTGCCCGGGTGCACCTCCTTGTCCTCCGCCGTACCCTTGCATGCCTCTTTGCTGTCCTTGAGGTGCTGGTGGACCTTGTGCACCTTTCGGCTGACCAGGAGCTCCTGGCGCACCACCGTATTGCTGTCTCTGCTGTCCCGGCTGAGGACCTTGCCTCGGAGATTGAAACATCTGATTAGGCGGCGGAGCCTGAGGGCCCTGATACCTTCCACCACCTGCACCGCCGACTCCTCCACCTCCTCCTCCACCGCCACCACCTCCACCCGGAATCACCGATATTTCTTTTCTTCTATACATCGGGCGACGGCGGAACAGAAAATTTTATTTCAAACTTTTCTCATTTCAACATCTGTTTCAGAATTTTTTTAAATCAGTTTCTCCACGTCCTCAACGTCAAACATCATTTTCAACCTCCGAAACATTAATTAAGCCACAGAAAGTAATTATTCCGTCAAAATTTCGTTGGGAATTCCGCTTTGAGGATTGAAAATAAGGGAAGGGGAAACGGCGAGGTTGAAACTTCAACCATTTATCATGTATTAACAATGGTTCGTAATCATAGCGCGAAATCCTAACGCCCCCCCGCCCTCCCCAAAACTTTCATGCTTTACTAAATATCACTTCTAAGCACTTCAAATTATCTCATAGTTTTTATTCATGTTACCTCCAACATAACAAATATTGTAATACCCACTCATAAAGGAAAAATGGCAACAAAAAGGTCGCCTACAATTTATTTAGGTCAAAATTCGAGATTGAACATTTAAAAAAAATAATAATGATTATTATTATTGAAAAATATCCTTTGAGGAATATAAACGCAATAAAAAATAGTAATAATAATTAATTAATTACCTTGAGAAATATAAAATGGAGCAGTCGCAGTGCCAAGGATTTTTGATCAATTTTATCGCCGATAGATTCTTTAGCGGTTCCATACTCCCTTCGGGCAACATCATCAACTTGTTCCCATCGATTTGCCTAAAATCCAAAATATTGTTATTGTGGGATGCTTCGATAGAAAGAGATGCGTTATGTGTGGTGTGATTTATTAGACTCTGATCATATTTAGAACTGAACTCTGATCTAATTAGAGAAAAGAAGGGTGTCGAGCGATGGTATGTCCAAGATGCGAAGATGCTGGAACGCTGTCGTGCTGTGAGTGCCGCAGATGTCGAGAAGTTCGTTCCGAAGTTGAAGTTCCACCAATTCAGCTGGTTGAAGAGGTGCGGAACTGCTGAAGGGTTGAGGAATTGCTGGCACCGTCGATGAGAGATCAAGACCGGAAGCTATTCTCGTTCTGTGTTTGTATGTTGAGAGAGTGTAAATAAGTTGTTGTTCCATGTTCGTGTTCGTCGTGGGTCACCGATGTGGGACGGTTCATCACCATTATAAAAATTGAAAATCATATGATAACCTTGTCAACATGGGTAGGAATATTTCAAAGTTCATCACAAGAAAAAAGTACCTACTACTTTGAAGAGCTTCCAACAAAAACTTCCTTAACCCTTTCGCGACCGCAGGCGTCTCTGACCAAAAGAACAAAAGGTAGTTATAAAAAGCCTAGAATAATGACTTTTATGGAACTAAGTTTTTTTATTTATGCAATTAAGCCTTTGATGCCTTTGGGTCGGCCGGCATGAACCACAGACAAAGTTGAGATCGGGGTAGATCCATATTCGAATTTATCCTACGGGGTCTGGAAGACCCCTCCCCAAAAACCCGACGTGGAGGGTATCACAATAACTTTTTTAGGGAACTGCACCCATTGCAATAGGCAGATTTCTTAGAATCTACGTAAAAATGACGCGTGATGATAAGTGCCTATTTAAAATTTTCTCTTTATTGATTAATAATTGAAAAAGAATATATTTATTTAATGCAAAAACCTCATTTTTCATTTTGGAACACGGTTAAAATACCATAAATCACGTCCTAACCAATGACCCCGTTTCTTTTGAAAATCCCTTTTTACTCGATCCCTTCCCCGGGTTCGGTTTATCAAGCCCGACATTCCACTCTGATTGAAAGGCAAATATAAAAATTCTAGGATTTCATTTTCATACTTTTTTTTCACCCCATCTTTTTCCCAAGGACGAAATAAGGAAATCAAGTTAAGGGAGATCGTGAAAATACGAGAAATCGCGGTCTTTGACGGCAGATGCTTCAGCATCAAAGGCTTAATTGCATAAATAAAAAAAATTAGTTCCATAAAAGTCATTATTCTAGGCTTTTTATAACTACCTTTTGTTCTTTTGGTCAGAGACCTTGATCACCGACCCACGTTTTAGTATACCTACTAAATAAAATTGGTATTTTATAATAATAGAGAAAAAAAATTCCGTTTACTCAAAAAGCAGGGGTGGAATGTGGGAGGAATGTAAATTAATAATTTTGTTAACGCGAAATTCGAAGGAATAAAATAAATAAAAGAGTCCACAAAAAATAAATCAATTTTTGCCCTTTTGAAACTTGTACAGTTTGAAAAGCCTTCAAAAAATGAATTTTTTAATAATTAACTATTTTTTAAAAGTTATTTTTCCTATGGCCTCGAAGACCTATTTATAAAAATAGGTAAATTACGTAGGTAGGTAGACGCCCATGTCAAAACTAGCGTCAAAACGTCTCCTTACACCGAAAAAATTATTGACAAAGGAAAAAAATTATTTACTTCCGTAAGGAAGTTATTGTGATACCCTCCATGTATTTTTCTTCTAGTCGTCCGTGTTAGAAAAAAAAATTTCTCCTCAAAAAGTCCATAACACCGTTTCTTTGAGAAATCAAAAAATCAAGGTTGCATACTTTTTCAGTGCTTCGCTGCCCGGGAACGGCCGATCCTACAATGAAGTTTATTTCGTCTAATTTGTAGGAAATTTAATCACCTTTCATTTTTGTGTTATACATTTTTTGGCTACGTCATACCGTTTTGGAGATAAATGCGAAAAACCGCGAAAAGTCACGCTTCATCGGCTTTTTCGGTCTTTGTGCACTGTTTTTGCCACCGTGTAGCTCAGGAACCGTAGGTCGCACAAAAAATTTTACTGAACCAATTTTATAGAAAATTTAGTCAGCTTTCTTTTTTAACTTATACATTTGTTGGCTGTGACGTACCGTTTTGAAGATACAAGCGAAAAACCGGGAAAATCCGCGTTTAAACCCCTCGTATGGCGCATATAACGTTTTTATTTGTGATAATTGATTATAAACTCTAAAATGTGCAGTCAAGGGTTCTCATTAAATGGAAGTAATAAACCATTGAGAGATAAAAAATTGATAACCTCCATTGACTTGTACAGAATGTATACAGAGGACCGTTTAAATACTTGACTAAGGGTTTTACTGTTCGGATAAATTTAATTAGAGAACGAGCGGGGGGTGAAATGTGGAGAAAATAAGAGGCGGGAGAGCTGAAAGGCGGCTATGCATATTGATAAAACAATCTAGTGTTACATTCATAAACAGGTGTACATAATAAAAGGGTAATAAAGTCAAACATTCTCCCTCGAGTGTGTACACCCACGCCCGAGTTAAGCCGCGTGTTCGCTCCCGGGTAGGCTCTTCGATCCCCCTCCACACAAACTGATTCAAACGTATTCAAATTTAACGCTCGCATCTCGTTAATTTCATATTCATTCACTTTTTAATTTTTTAACGTGCCAGGACAATTTCTTTGGGTTTTGAAAAAAAAAAAAAATAGGAGGGGAAGTATAAAAGGAGGGGAACATTAAGGAGGGGGAAGTATAAAAGGAGGGGAACATTAAGGAGGGGGAGTATGATTTCAAGTATTTTCGAATTTACCAATTTTTTCTCCATAAGATTTTCGAATTTTTAAAAGTTTTTTTTGTCAAAAATTTTTCTGAGTATGAAGGTAGAAATAGTGGGCTTTCTGCCCAAGGGATGGTCACTCTCAAGGGGTAAAACTATCGAATTTTTCCTACTAACGTGCCAGGACAATTTCTCTAGGTTTTTGAAAAAAAAGGAGGGGAAGTATGAAGGAGGGGAACATTAAGGAGGGGGACATCAAGGAGGGGGAGTATGATTTCAAGTATTTTCGAATTTACCAATTTTTTTCCGAAAAATTTTCTGTAAATTTTTTCTCCATAAGATTTTCGAATTTTTATAAGTTTTTTTGTCAAAAATTTTTCTGAGTATGAAGGTAGAAATAGTGGGCTTTCTGCCCAAGGAATGGTCACTCTCAAGGGGTAAAACTATCAAATTTTTCCCTACTAAAATTTTTTTACACCAAAAATTCCTAAAAATATTAGGAGTATTTGGTGCAAATTTGGTGAAAATCAGACCAACAGTTCGGCCGCAGCGCAGTTTTTAAAATTTCAAACAGACATATCTCCGCCATTTTTCCGAAATTCAAAAATTGCGTTTCAACCTAAAGCAGTTGAAAATAAAAAAAATCTGCATTTCTACTTCACAAATTATGTAGTTCACCATAATGCGTTTCGGCATAATGCAATTGAGGCGCTCCGGGTACGAAGGGCGAACTCGACAAAACGTAGTTTCGAGATATTAAAGTTTCGGTTTTTACGTATTTAAAGGGAAAAAAAGGGCGAACTCAACATAAAAATTATATGGGTGTATTCACCAAGAGGTCTAGAATCTGAAAATGAAAAAAAACTGGAGGACCCTTCCCCAAAAACCCGACGTCGAGGGTATCACAATAACTTCTTTAAGGAAGTTAAACAAATTTGTCCGATGTCGAGTTCGCCCTTCGTACCCGGAGCGCCTCAATTGAACATATAGCATTCAAAAGTTCAAAAACTTAGAGCATAATGCATTTCAATACATCTCACCATAAACTAGGGACAGCCGAAGAGCAAGCATATTATCGCCGTTTAAAACGGGATCATGGCGAAACGACAAAAACCATAAAACTTGACAGTGCACCATAAAGCAATTCAACATAAAGCATCTCGCCATAAACGACTGGAGACGATTGTATGAAAATTTGGCGGAAAATGCTTCGTCCGGCCGGCCGGCACCACAGACAAAGTTGGTGTAGTTCCAGGATCGATTTGATCCTACGGGGTCTGGAGGACCCTTCCCCATGGAGGGTAAAACAATAACTTCTTTAAGGGAGTTAAAAATTGAAATCTCTGGCTTTTTGAAAAATTTGAAATGAGAATCGAAAGAGGAAAGATCGATTATTTGATGGGAAGTTTTAATTTTATGAAAAACACCATTTTTATTTTTTCTAATGTCTTCTGAAACGAACGGAGTTAAAATTCCCTTTTGTGAATCTGTTTAAGGCATTCCTTTGTGCGTTGACAACGGCCCTGAAAAGGGGCCCCTAATTTGGAGAATGAAAATTAAAATCTCCCCAGGCCGTCACCTTCCGACCACCGCCACCGACTTCATTTTCCTACTCACAATTCTTCGAGGTTAAAGAGATCTGAAAAAGCGGCCGAGTCGACCGTCCGGAGTTCGTTGTTATTGATCAAAAGCGTCTTGAGAGAGACGAGACCTGCGAGGGACGAGTTTGACAATTTCCCGATGTTGTTGTTAAGAAGGAAAAGCTTCTCGAGGGATTTCATGACTGAAAACCCGTCGCCAGGAAGCCACGTGAGGGAATTCTGTCCCAAGTGGAGTTCCCTCACTGATTTCAATTTTCGAAATTCCAATCCGTTCAGCTAAAAAGTATCACATTTTAATCATCTTCACTCCATTAAAGTAAATAAAAACACACTGGACAGTAAGTAGTAAAGGAAAGTACAAAGCTCTAGAATTACGTTAAAATTGAAATATTGAAGTATCAATGCATAAAGTGAGGCGCTCCGGGTACGAAGGGCGAACTCCACATCCTAGTCCACAACCCCCACTCCTTTTCCCATTCCAGGGCATGACTTTTCAGTTGAGTTCGCCCGTAACACATAAAACTTTAAAATGCGAATATCTCGATACTACGTTTTGTTGAGTTCGCCCTTCGTACCCGGAGCGCCTCATTTGAACGTACCAGCTAAACCACACGGAACGGCCAAAAACAACCCAAATTTTCCCCTACTATACAGGGTGGAAACTTACCAATATGCCCTCAATTTAACTTGAAAACGAATAAAAAATTTAATTGTTATCCCTCATTTTGGGTCTAGTTTCTGAATTTTTTGTGTTTGGCAGCGTTCCGCCGCCCCCAAAAGAGTTAACTTCGCTTGGACGTCTCCGGAGACTAAAAAGTTAAAATGCAATCCCCCTTAATTTTTAGCGCAGATTACGATTCTCAAAACAGTTCTTCGATTGCGCATGCGCAGAACGTCCAAAACGCAAATTTCACCTTAGAACGGCCAAAACTTCCTTAACATAAAAGAGAACCCGTATTTTTAATTGCAGATTCGGATTCTACAGACAATTTCACGTAAAATACGCTCTTTTTTTGTTTTTTGCGTAGCTTTTTTTTTTTTTTTTTTTTATCTAAAATAAATAAACACTCGTCATCAGTTACAGCTTAATCGAAGCATTATCGCAAGGATCTCATGATGAAGATTGTATTTATTTATTTTGAATATAAAACAAACTACGAAAAAACATCAAAAGAGCGTATTTTACGTGAAATCGTCTGTAGAATCCGAATCTGCAATCGAAAATAGGGGCTTCTATCTGAGTTAAAGAAGTTTTGGCCATTTTAAAGGTAAAATTTGCCTTTTGGACGTTCTGCGCATGCGCAATCAAAGAATGAACCGGTTTGAGATTCGTAATATAGACTGAAAATTAAGGGGGATTATAATTTAAATTTTTTGTCTCCGGAGACGTCCAAGCGAGATAGCAAAATTATCTTTTTTGGTGGCGGCGGAACGCTGCCAAACTACAAAAATTCAGAAACTAGACCCAAAATGAGAGGGATTTATTTAAATTTTTTTACCTATCTTGATTCGATTTCAAGTCTGGCCATATTTGTACATTTCCACCCTGTATATTGCTGTATGGGCCATTAGGAGGGGGGGGGGTACGGCGGGGGCTCTCGCCATATTGTCGTGGCGCCCTATCAGGGCCAACTCCAGAGGAGTGTCCTAACCAATTTATCTACGGATTTAGTGGAAGATTTGGAATTTTTACTTCCAAACAAAAATCCCTCCACCTAACCCGGGATCGAACCCCGGTCTCCATGGTGGAAGTCCAACTTTCCACCCTGTATATATCCCCCCACCCCCCAAATATTTCGGAACATGCAACGTCTTCCTCACTAAGAACGTATACACTCTGTTTATTTATTTATATATTTTTCTGTAAAGAATCTTTTTATCGAAGAAACCTTGGATATCCAATTAGATGTAAGATCCAGAAATGAAAGCCTCGCTAGATTATCGAACAAGCCGGTCTTAATAAAAGTCAGCCTGTTCTTTCTCAGATTCAGCAGTTCCAGTGAACTTTGATCGTCAAATAACCCTAAAAGGTAAAGTAAAATTACTTTCCAACCGTGGAAGAGGATGGTCCGCGTAGAAAAGAGAGAGTGCGGGGGTAAAAAATCTCATTTAACTTTTACTGTATAAATAAAAGCACCGTCAGTGGAAGGTCCTTTTTTCGGGTTAGGGAAGATCAAAAGGAAATTAACACAAATGAAATAAAATTGGGTACATCCCATTAGCACAACTCTCATTTCCACAAATACTAGAATAACCTCCTTTTCGTAAATCAATTATTATTTCAAAAATACCTGGAGGAAGGTAGTTGATTTTGTTGTCGTAAAGCGTAAGCATCTTCAACGAAAAAAGGCCTTTAAAAGTTTTCGAATAGAAGCCGGTGATGAGATTCGATGAGAGGTCGATCCCTTCCAGTTTCGGCGAACCGTGGAATATCCTCGAGGAAACATTTTGAATTCGATTATGGCTGAGATTGACCGAGAGTAGCTTACGCATGTTTCGAAATATATTCTCCGGAAGCTTTTGTAAGAAGTTGTGGCTTAAATCTCTAAAATTTGGTACCAAAAAAACAAAAGAACTCTGTGGGTCATTGGTCATGTTCTTTAGCTACAACCACGAGCGAAGGTAGTCGACTCATAAAAACGTTAATTGCTATTCAACATTATAGTTTCAGGGAATCGTAATTTGCCCATCCCGTATCCGACTCAAGGTCATACGACTCAAGCCTCGAGTCCGAATGCTGAGTCGTACACGTGAACTCCGAGTAAGGTTATATTTTACGAAGGTTATTTTGTTATCTCGTTTAGTTTCGGGTTCGAAAATCAACTAGTTTTTCAACAGATTGGCTAAAATCGAAGAAAAAAAATTGATTTCGTACTTTTAGGAAGGATTTTAGAAGTAAAAATTTAATAACTATCATGGAAACTTTATACCCACGCTTAGAGATAATTGGCGGGAACGTTTTAGGGATAGGTAATTTCTATGTGCTGTTATAGTTAGTCAGAAAAACCATGTTTCGATTCATGTGAGAACATTGAGCTCTAGTGAGAACATTGTGAACTAACTGAGTTAGAACGACTCCCTGAAACTGGGTTATAAAGCCTCTACGAGAAGACCTTTCCCGTTTTTTGAGTCGTATACGAAAAGGGCAAATTACGATTCCCTGAAACTCTCTAATGTAAGGATTATATTTTCCGGGTTTAAGAGTTTTGAAGCTAAGGAGTTGCCCCTCTGGAGAAAAGACCAGGCAAACCTTAGGTTTTTGCAGATTTTCGTTTTTAATGGAGAGAGGAGCCCTCGTTTATTTCCCCCAAAATCGTGGCCAGTCTCCGTCTTTCCTCTTGCGCGAAGGCCGAAAGCCAGGTAAGCATCCTTGACCATGGGTTAAAGTAATAGTTTTAAATAAAAACCTAAATAGTATTCAGTATTGTAAGGATTTTATTTTCCGGTCTTGGGAGTTTTGAGACCTCCTTAGTTGCATGGGAAGTTCCATGCCATTAACCCTTTCGAGACCGCGTCTGACGCCGGATTCTCTGCGCTACTGGCGCAGAACTTTTCGCCTCACTTCTCCCCGACCGCTCCCAGCGCTCAGCAAAGCACAGAAAGCGACGAGTGATGCGATCATCACGTAGTTCATTTCTTCCCCAACAGATGGCCAGTTTTTGCATGTCGCTAGCGTTACGGGAAGCGAAGGTATTAAATATTTAGAGAGGCTTCCCGCTGGGGGAGCTGGGCAACCAAAGTTGCCTGCGGTCTCCAAGCGACATGCGCGCATGGCAACTATAGTCGCCTGCGGTCTCGAAAGGGTTATGGGCCGCATCATATGGTATGGCTTTGCATGGGGAAGGGCTTGCAGCTAGTGAGTTGGTTGGCCCTCTGGAGAAAAGACCTGGCAAACCTTAGGTTTTTTCAGATTTTGATTTTTAATGGAGAGAGGAGCCCTCGTTTATTTCCCCAAAATCGTGGCCAGTCGCCGTCTTTCCTCTTGCGCGAAGGCCGAAAGCCAGGTAAGCATCCTTGACCATGGGTTAAAGTATTAGGTGTACAAAATGAAACTCAGCCACAGGGTAAATTTGAATTTTGTAGATTTTAGCCGAGTTTCATTTTGTACACCTAGTAGTTCATTTTTTCAAAATTTTGAACATTTTAGGCGTTAAAGTCCATCAAAAGTTGACCTTCTCCTTGTAAGAAGGTTATTGATGTATAACCATTAAGAAGGTTAATTTTTAAAGGCTTGTAAATCGTAAACCGTTACAGATATTGAAAAAATGCACTAAATAAAATCAGTTGGAAATTTAATTCTCTTTAACTTTTATTCTATTCATTTTTTCTCTAGGACGCACTGTTTTCAAGATAAATTTATTTTAAAAAAAATTATTTTCCGAAAATGGTGCATCCTAGAAAAAAATAATTAAGTGCAAATTTATAGAGAATTAAATTTCCTACCAGTTTTATTTATTAGGTGTACAAAATGAAACTCAGCCACAGGGTAAATTTGAATTTTGTAGATTTTAGCCGAGTTTCATTTTGTACACCTAATAATAGTTTTAGTCAAAAGATAAAAGCCCACTTTCGGAAGTCCCAAAAATATCAACACCAAATAAACTAATTAGCTCAAAAGACTCTTTTTATCATTTTTTTTTAAACATAACAAAATGTATAAGATACTTACAAGGTCTCTAATGAGCACGTATGGCTAAAAACGCTTCCATGGATATCGTCTAATTTATTTTTGTTTAGTTTTCTGGGGATGAAAAAAAAGAAAAGTTTAGTGATTTTTAAAAGCGATTGTGCTTTGTGCATCTGTTCAAAGGGCGGCCTCAGGGGTTAGAAAATCGTTTCTCAGTTTTGCTCAAAGTTACTCACAAGTGCTGGAGGCTATCAACTGTCTCGAAAATCATTGAAGGTAAATGATCAATATGATTTTCCGTCATGTCTCTAAAAAAAGAAAGAATAATTATTTTTTGTCGTTCTAAACTGTCTTTTTTTCTATCTCCATTGTTTGCCTGTCAAGTGGATGGCGACGGGGGGGTTTTTATGGAAAATTCAAATCATGTTTTGCATCCTTTATGCGCCCCCTGAACCTCCCGACATCGAACACTTTTTTTTAATCCCAAGAGGAGTCGTGACATCAAGAGGGTCCCCGGCCCTTGTTGACACGATTGTTTTTACTCTTTTCACAGCCCCCGCCGCTCTCCACAATTAACGTCAAATTCATCAAGACATCCTTTTAATACATTAAGACTTCGTTTATTTTACTAAAATAAAGTGGAGAGCTGAATGCGGGTGTTTTAAAGACCCCACGGGTCAAAAAGACCCTTCGCCAAGCAGCCAGATACATTTTACGCCCGCAAAAGGGAAGGATTTTCTCATTTTTGTGGCCTATGGATTTATAGCACTTCGTAATCTTAGTTCATTCGTACATGTTTCGATGTCTATTTTCTAATTCTAATGCTCAAAAAATTAGAAACAATTGAGGCGCTCCTGGTACGAAGGGCGAACTCAACAAGGTTGTTTCGAGATATTCGCATTTTAAAGTCTTATGTTACGGGCGAACTCAACAGAAAAGTCATGCCCGGGAATGGGAAAAAGAGTTGGGGTTGTGGACTAGAATGTGGAGTTCGCCCTTCGTACCCGCTCGGATATCGCAGTTAGAGCTTTGCCGCTATCGGTTTTTACGTATTTAAAGGGGAAAAAAGGGCGAACTCAACATAAAAATTATATGGGTGTATTCACCAAGAGGTCTAGAATCTGAAAATGAAAAAAAAAAAAAAGAATTTGTCGGATGTTGAGTTCGCCCTTCGTACCCGGAGCGCCTCAATTTAATAAAAGAAATCCTCCTAAAATGACCAGTCTTAAGAGATTAGAGTAAAATTTTAAAACGAAGACAATTGGTTTCTTTTCTTCGAAATCTATCTAACACAAAGGTGACGTGCATACGTGTCGACATAATGCGGTTCGCCATAGTGCATGTGACCATAAAATAGCAGAAATCGCGAGTTCACCATAAAAAATCTGCAACTCAACATAAAGAAAATTGTCAAAAACGTTCACCATAATGCAGTTAAACATGCATCTCATCATAGAGAAGTACTTGTCGTTTCGACATAAAATGTGACATTTCAACATAACGCAGTTGAACATATAGGAAACTTTCATTTTAAAGAACTTGTTGTTTCGCCATAAAACTGTTTCTGTCGTTTGGGTATAGTACATCTCACCATAAATTAGAGACAGAGCAAGCCTATTTCCGCCGTTTAAAACGCGATTATGGAGAAACGAAAAAAACCTAAAAGTTGACAGTTCACCATAATGCAATTCGCACATCATCGCGAGAGTAAAAAAAGTTAACCCCCTTGTGTCATAAAACGAGCTGATCCCATTGCCTGCTTGCTTTTCCTAGTTTATGGTGAGATGCTTTATGTTGAATTGCATTATAGTGAGCTGTTAAGTTTTAAGGTTTTTGTCGTTTCGCCATAATCGCGTGAAGGCTTGCTCTTCCGCTGTCCCCTAGTTTATGGTGAGATGTATTATGCTCAAACGACAGCAACAGTTTTATGCCGAAAGTTTAAAGACAGGCTTTTATGTTCAGAAGCGTTATGGTGACTTGCATTTTTTTTATGTCGACTTGCATTTATTGAAAACGTCGTTTATGGCGAAACGCTTTATGTTGAAATATGCTCAAAATTTTTGAACTTTTGAGAGCTTTATGTTCAATTGCATTATGCCGAAATACATTATGTGAACTACAGGTTTTCTATGTCATAATGCAGATTTTTTATGTTCAACTGCTTTAGGGTGATATGTTGAACAGTGCTCTCCTGATATTGTTTATAAGTTTTTCGTTGCGGATTAAATTTGAAAAAAAATTGACTAACAAAATTAAAATTAAATACATTTAATGTAGTGATAAAAAAGTAAACTAGTATTAGTTAGTAAACTAGTAAGTAAACTATTAGGTGTACAAAATGAAACTCAGCCACAGGGTAAATTTGAATTTTGTGGATTTTAGCCGAGTTTCATTTTGTACACCTAGTAGTTGATTTTTTCAAAATTTTGAACATTTTAGGAGTTAAAGTCCATCAAAAGTTGACCTTCTCTGTGTAAGAAGGTTATTGAAGTATAACCATTAAGATGGTTAATTTTTAAAGGCTTGTAAATCGTAAACCGTTACAGATATTGAAAAAATGCACTAAATAAAATCAGTTGGAAATTCAATTCTCTTTAATTTTTATTCTATTCATTTTTTCTCTAGGACGCACTGTTTCCAAGATAATTAAAAATAAATAAGTAAAAATAATTAAAAGTAAGAAAAATAATTAAGTAAAAATTTATAGAAAATTAAATTTCCTACAATTTTTATTTATTAGGTGTACAAAATGAAACTCAGCCACAGGGTAAATTTGAATTTTGTAGATTTTAGCCGAGTTTCATTTTGTACACCTAATAGTATTAGTTAGTAAACTAGTAATTACTAGTTTAGAAGATCAGGAGCAAAATTTCAAATAAATATTCTTTTGAAATAGGGAAAAAGGTCCAAACTTACAATTCAGTGAGTTTAGTCAACCCAGCGAAGCTATCTTTGTTCAAAGACGATATTCTATGTCTTCCTAAATCGCTGAAAAATAGAGAATATAATTAAAAAACCGAAGAGATAATAAAGATTTTTTTTTGTTGTTTTTAATTAATTTTGAGATTAAACAAAAGGTTTAACAAGTGTGGAGGGAGGCGGCGCGGCGGGTAACGAGGTAAGTATTAAGACAGGTCCCTCGAGTCTTTCCTATTAACATGTTAAAACTTGAGTTTAAACTTTTCACGTTAAAACGATGAAAATTCGTTAAAATAAAATAGAAGAAAATTTTTTTCCCCGATGATAATTTTTTATCCATTAGTGGAGGCTTTTTGCGTAAAAGGGAATTAATTTTTCCTCTCTTTTTTGTAATATCGAGTAGTAACAATCAATATAGGCTTATTGGAAAAGGGGTAAAAAAGATGACGTACATCCTTATGACGTCGGATGGGACGGTTTGGCTACGTGGTAGACTCTCGAGGTTCTGCTTCCAACAAGTAATCGATCTCGTCTCAGGTGAGCATTTACAGGGGCCGCCCCAACATCGCGACCAACGATCCGCCTCAGACGAAATTTTCCAACCTAAAAAAAGTTTCAAGTACAGTACGCCCTCGTTTATCCGACCCTCGTTTAACCGTTCCTCGGTTTATCGTCGATTAGCGAGGGAGCTTAGTAAAAATACTAGTTTGAAGAGCTTCCAACGAAAACTTCTTTAAAGAGAAGTAAAAATATAGGAGGGGGAAGTATTAAGGATGGGAAGTATAATGGAGGGGAAGTATAACATAGGGGAAGTAAAACGGAGGGGAAGTATAAGAGAGGGGTAGTATAACGGAGGGGAAGTATAAGGGAGGGGGAAGTATAACTTTTTTGTTGAAAAATTTTCTGGTTTATACGGCTTAATAAAAATATGTACTAGTTTGAAGAGCTTCCAACGATAACTTCCTTAAAGAAAAGTAAAATATAGGAGGGGGAAGTATTAAGGAGGGAGTATAACATAGGGGAAGTAAACGGAGGGGAAGTATATGAGAGGGGTAGTATAATGGAGGGGACGTATAAGGGGAAGTATAAGAGTGGAGAAGAATAACTTTTTTGTTGAAAAATTTTCTGGTTACACACACCATGGAAATACACACCGTGTCGTAACAAAATCTTATTGTCAGGAAAAAAAAGTACTGGTTTGAAGAGCTTCCAACGAAAACTTCCTTAAAGAGAAGTAAAAATATAGGAGGGGGAAGTATTAAGGAGGGGAAGTATAATGGAGGGGAAGTATAACATAGGGGAATTAAAACGGAGAAGAAGTACAAGAGAGGGGTAGTATTTATTTATTTTATTTTGTACATAGCGCTTACAGGCATGCCCAAATAGCGTTTATTAAACAATTTATAAAAATTAAAAAAACATGCAAAACAATTTTAAACTAAGTAGAATATAAAGCTAAATGTACAAAATATATATAGAAAAATTTTTAACTGAAACACAAGAATCGACATCACAGGCAGGTATGTATTATCACAGGAAAAATAGAAATTTAATAAATAAACAATAATTTAATTGATTTTTACCTATTTACAAACCTTGACTAGTATAAATATATATTGCGACTAGCTTTAGAGACGATATAAAATAGTTACAGGTAACAGAGGTACTAGAGAGAGTGAGACCGAGTAAGACAATCATTTCTTATTAGATGATAAAAATGCTCCATCATTACACGTTTAACATGAGACAGTGGGTCATGAAAAATGTCAATCATTATTAATTTCGCCAAGTCGTTGAAAGTTCGCAATGAATGTGAAAACGTTAGGTGGCGACCATAATCAGAACGATGGTGAGGCACATGAAATAAGTCATTCTGGCGCGTAGTTCTACCTGGTACCCGGAAACAAAAAAGTTCCAGTATTTCTGGACAGTTAAGTTCGTTATGTAATATTTTCCATAAAAAACTGACTATCAAGAAAGTCATTCTATGAGCGGACGGGAGCATATGATAGAGGGTCTGCCATTCATCAAGTGGCTTGGAGTCAAAGGCATCACCATGCTCGAGGAACACGAAATGCTTAATTGCAGATTTTTGTATTCGGTCCAGCCTACTAAAATGACACAGATGGTAAGGAGCCCACACGATACAGCAATAATCAATTATGCTCTGGACATAACCAAAGTATAACGACCGGACTACCTGAACATTCTTGAAATCGGACGTGGATATAACTTTGGAGGTATAACTTTTTTGTTGAAAAATTTTCCGGTTTTTTTTTTTTTTTTCGAAAATGTTTTAAGTTTTTTTAAAATTTTTGGAAAATTGACCGTTTTTTTAAAGCGCTTTTTTTCCAAAAAATTTTCTAAGTTCTTTTTTTTTTTGGAAAATTATTATTGTAAAAATAATGGGATTTTTGCCAAGAGAGGTCCCTCTCGTAAGGCGTGGAAGTAAGAAATTTCTCCCTACTAAAATGATCATTTATGTAAAAAAATTATTTTTTTACACCAAAAAGTCGTAAAATTTATAAGGAGTAATTATTGAAAATTTGGTGAAAATCGGACCAGCTGTTCGGACGCATACTTCCACCCGTTACGAGAGGCACATCCCTACGCCAAAGAGCCCATTATGTCTACCTTGATACTCGGAAATATTTTCGAAAAAAAAAGTTAGAAAATTTTTGGAAAAAAAAATCTGCAAATTTAAAAAAGAAAACTTAGAAAATTTTTCGAAAAAAAATGCTTTTTTGAAAAAATTAGAACTTAAAAAATTTTTTGAAAGAACAAATAAAACTTGCCCCTCCGTTATACTTCCTCTAACTTAGTACTTCCCCCTCCTTTATATTCCCCCTCGGTTATACTTCCCCCTTCTCTTTTTTGATTCCACTTCTTTTTGTTCGAAGATTCCAACTATCAAAAATTCAAGCATCTTAGCATTCTGCATCACGAGATGTCGTCGCTAACGGCCTTCTTTGAAGATAATTTCCATATAGCTGCTTTCCAATTTCTTATAGCTGCTGTAGCTCTTTCAAAAATTCCTGTCCGAAAGAAAAATTCCAGAAAAAAAAGTATCCAGGATCGATAGGATCATCCGTTTACGCGTAACAGCGTCGGATAAACATTTAAAATTAAGTCTTAGGTTCCGGAAAACCTGTAATAGTTTCAAAATCGCTTTAAAACGAGCCTAGTACGGACTCGGTCCGATAAATAGTTTTTGAGCAGAAGCTTCGAACGTGGAGCTTTCTTGAAAATCTTGAGGTTTGAATCGTGAATATGCACTTGCGAGTTGCTCCAATTATTCTGCCCGAGGGTCCCGCTACGCAACATTTTCGAAAGGAGATTTCGAGAGAAGAATGCATTTTCCAATTCTAATTCCCATTTGTTATTCTGCGGTTGGATGTTTAATAATAGGCGATAGGGAGAGGTGGTTGATGCATTTTGCATGTAACGTAACATACCTTGAGACTCCCATTTTATGCTAAAATCAATTCTCTCTCTACCTTTCAGAGTAACGGCTTTTCAAACTCTGTCTAGACTCGAATAGGTAAATAATAACAGTTCGATGGGTGGGTGGAGCGACAGGAAACCCACCGGGGACGAACGCGGAAAAAAAGGGGGAAGGGAGAAGGAAAAAAAACCGATGAAAATCCGATTGCATTTTTCTACAAGAGTTCTCTCTTACATTATTCATCGGGCGATATTTTCTGTTAGGAGCGGAAAAAAGGCTGAGCTAGGCCAAAGTCCGGTATCCTGGGAGTTGAAATTCTTTTTCAAGGTTTTTCTCCTCTTTTTTTAGTTTCTACCTCGATGGAAGGGTCGTTAAAAACAGATCAACTCTGATTTTCCGGCAACAAAGATTTTAGATTTAAAAGACGTTTAAGATATAAAAGAATTTACGAGTTTCGCTAATATGAGTTCCCATCGGTATAACCGAACATAAAGATATAAAATGTGAACATAAAGATGTTTTTTTTTTTTATGGAGTTATTAATTTAAAGAAAATTATTTTCAATAAAACTTTGAATGAGTGAAATATTTTTAGGGCGTTCTCGATATATATCCTCCGTGGGTCAGTGATCGAGGTTTTTGACTCACCCCTCGGAAATAAGGTTTCGTTGGGGGGGGGGGAGTATAACGGAGGGGGAAGTACAAGGTAGGAGGATGTATAAAGGAGGGGAAGTATAACGGAGAAGGAAGCATAAGACTTCTTCCTTAAAAAAGTCATTGTTTTACCCTCCACGTCGGGTTTATGGGAAGGGTCTTAAGAACCCGTAGGTCAATTCGAATATTGATCTATACCAATTTCAACTCTATGTGTGGTGGCCGCGGCCGGCCGGCCGTACTTATTCCCCTTCGTTATACTTCCCCTCCGTTATACTTCCCCTCCGTTATACTTCCCCCTCTTATGCTTCCTTCTCCGTTATACTTCCCCTCCTTTATACTTCCTCCTACCTTGTACTTCCCCCTCCGTTATACTTTCCCTCCCTTACTTCCCCCTCTCGGTATAGATCACTAATCAATGTTCGTCTACGCTATCTGGAAGACCCTATTCCAAAAACCTGTCTTGGAGGTTGTACTTCTCCTTACCTTATACTTCCCCCTCCGTTATACTTCCCCCTTATACTTTCCCCTGTTATAAGGGAGGATATCCTCCGTTATACTTCCCCCCTTTTATGCTTCCTTCTCCGTTATACTTCCCCTCCTTTATACTTCCTCCTACCTTATACTTTCCCTCCCTTATACTTTACCCTTAAACTCAACCTTATATCTCCCTCTCCTTTATACTTCCTCCTACCTTATACTTCCCCCTCCTTTATACTTCCCCTCCCTTATACTTCCCCCTCTCGGTATAGATCACTAAGCAATGTTCGTCTACGCTATCTAGAAGACCCTATTCCAAAAACCTGTCTTGGAGGTTGTACTTCCCCTCCTTTATACTTCTCCTTACCTTATTTAAATTTTTTTTTTTATTATCCGGGGGCTAGCTTAATAGCCACTGCGCACTTAAATCCTAAGGGATCTATTGTGCTGTCCCTTCCTTATACTTCCCCTCCCTTATACTTTCCCCTCTTCTAAGGGAGGGGATCCTCCGATATACTTCCCCTCTCTTATACTTCCCCCTACCTTGTACTTCCCCCTCCGTTATACTTTCCCCTTATACCCAACCTTATACTTCCCTCTCCGTTATACTTCCCCCTCTCGGTATAAATCACTAATCAATGTTCGTCTACGCTATCTGGAAGACCCTACTCCAAAAACCAGTCTTGGAGGTTATACTTTCCCTCACTTATACTTTCCCCTGTTATAAAGGAGGGGATCCTCAGTTATACTTCCCCTCTCTTATACTTCCCCCTACCTTGTACTTCCCCCTCCGTTATACTTCCCCTCCCTTATACTTTCCCCTTATACTCAACCTTATACTTCCCTCTCCGTTATACTTCCCCTCCATTACACTTCCCCCTCTCGGTATAGATCACTAATCAATGTTCATCTACGCTATCTAGAAGACCCTATTCCAAAAACCTGTTTTGGAGGTTATACTTCCCCTCCTTTATACTTCTCCCTTCCTTATACTTCCCCTTCCGTTATACTTTCCCCCCTTATACTTTACCCTGTTATAAGGGAGGGGATCCTCCGTTATACCCTCTCCTATACTTCCCCCTACCTTGTACTTCCCCCTCCCTTATACTTCCCTCTCCGTTATACTTCCCCTCTTTTATACTTCCCCCTCTCGGTGTAGATCACTAATCGATGTTCGTCTACGCTATCCCTAAACCCTATCCCAAAAACCTATCTTGGAGATTAAAAACCGTTAGTCGAGGGTATCACGATAACCTCCCTTAGAATAGGTTTTAATTTATTCTATTTTTATCGTAAAATTTTCTCTCAAATCTCATGAAAATCGAACTTGTATAACTGAAAGAAAATGGATTAAAATGCCAATAAAAAGTCACCTGTTTGCTCTAGAGAACGTAATCTTTTCCCGAGTTGTTGAAGCTGAGAAATGAAATATTCCTCGTTTTCCGCCCCTTTTTCCAAAAGGGTTTCCCTCAATTCGCAAACGGTCACGTCGCAAACTTCTTCCGAACTTTGACCTTTGAAAAGGAGAAGGGCGAGAGTTAAAAAGAAGATCATTTTTGCCGCGTCGAAATATCCGAAAGCTTATGGCATTTCCATACAACCAAGTTTGAGGATATAAATGAGAAACGATTTGTTAGCTCAACTGCTGTTGATTCAGGGAGGCTAACTGATCCTAAATCAGAGGGAAAGCCCATCTCCCCACCGCGCCCCTTTTCAAAACTCCCTTTATTGAGTTATTCACCGTTATAAATTATAATAAAACAAAAGCTTTTAAATCAAAAGTTGAGCCACATCAAATTTTTTTACTAACCCAAAATTCTTAAAAAAACGTAAAGAGTATTTGGTGAAAAGTGAGGCCGGGAATAGCTCGCCTGAGGAGGCTTTTTAAGCCGAAACGCGTCGTGAGAAACCCGTTATCACAGTCATTTCTTCCTCGATTATTGGTTAATTAATTGATAGTAGAATCATCCTTTAGCGGATTACAGACGCAATAAAAATAAAAAAAAAAACTTAGAAAAGTTTTTTGAAAAAAAAAAAAACCCTTAAGGCGGATCCGACCACAAAATTCAACCAAGTGTTAGAAAGAGAGAGAAGATGCCTAAAATTACTTTCCTATATTTGAGCACTAAAAATTGTCGGAAAATTTTTTACAAAAGCTCGTTCTCCTTATTTTGGAAATGCCTATACGGTCTTGGGAGCAGTTTTTCCGAAAAAGTTTTCCTTTGGAAAATAGAAATTTTATTTTTCGACTAAAACATTTTTTTTCCAAAAAAAACCGTCAGCCATTTTGTATTTCTTCTACCTCCGTTTTTTTACTCCTCCCGGCATTTTCCGCCGAATCTTTGTAAAAGGATTACGCCGAAACTATTCATCGGATTTTCTTATATAATATGTTTTTAGAAAGAGCTCGTCAAAGCCTACAAAATGGCTGACGGTTTTTTTGGAAAAAATGTTTTAGTCGAAAAATAAAATTTCTATTTTCGAAAGGAAAATTTTTTCGGAAAAACTGCTCCCAAGACCGTATAGGCATTTTCAAAATATCGAAAACTAGCTTTTGTAAAAAATTTTCCAACGATTTTTAGAGCTCAAATATAGGAAAGTAATTTTAGGGGCGAAAGTGCTGCGATCTCTTGTTTTTGAAACAAAATGCTCGGGCCTTAAACGGCCCTTAAACTTGAAATCTTTAAAGACTTAAAGAGACTCCTTAAACTTAAAAGACTTGTCTAAACTTCCCCTCCCTTATACATCCCCCTCCTTGTAATACCCCTCTTTTATACTCCCCCCTCCCAAAACTTCTCCTCCGTTATACTTCCCCTTCTATATTGTTCCTTCTCATAAAGGAAGTTTTTGTTGGAAGCTCTTCAAACAAAAATCGTTTTGATCTCGCTCAATCGGCGAAGATAAACTTGACGTCCTTTCGACTTCAGACAACTCAATGTTCTTAATGAGAAAAAATGAGGCGCTCCGGGTACGAAGGGTGAACTCAACATCCGACAAATTTTTTTTTTTTTTTTCATTTTCAGATTCTAGACCTCTTGGTGAATACACCCATATAATTTTTATGTTGAGTTCGCCCTTTTTTCCCCTTTAAATACGTAAAAACCGATATGCGGCAAAGCTCTAACTGCGATATCCGTGCGGGTACGAAGGGCGAACTCCACATCCTAGTCCCCAACTCCTTTTCCCATTCCAGGGCATGACTTTTCTGTTGAGTTCGCCCGTAACATAAAACTTTAAAATGCGATTATCTCGAAACTACGTTTTGTTGAGTTCGCCCTTCGTACCCGGAGCGCCTCAAATGAAGTCCATCTTTTTGAGAAAAAAAGTAAATTATTCTCAAAATTCGCTTAAAAACCAATTAGTCATCCCCAGAACTAATCAACGAAGTAAAACCAATTTGGTAGCTAAAGTGTGCTAAAAGATAAAAGGCCCTTATTTGTCCCCTTGTTTAATAAAGGAGCAGTTGCAAATAAAGCAATTGAGTCGACCGATTGATGAGTACGAGATGAGCGAGAGGAGAAATTGGGAGAGTAGATGGCGGACCGTCCGTTCTGTTTGTACCGGGAAGAGAGGGAACCCATTGTCCCTTCATTCCTACCCTTATAATAAGGAAATGCCGCAGAACACAATGGAATCCTCTCCCCACCTACAATTAATTTCTTTTACAACAATTTTTATTCATTATCAGGATTAGCTTGTCCGCCTGCAGAAAAACTGTCTGGAGCTGGCCCCTACTGGAACTTGCTTTAAGGTAGTTAAGGGGGAAGTATAAAGGAGGGGAAGTATTATAATTTCAAGATTCAAGATTGTTTTTGATAAATTTTTAACTTCCTTAAAGAAGTTATTGTGATACCCTCCACGTCGGGTTTTTGGGGTCTTTCAGACCCCGGAGGGTCAAATCGAATATTGATCTTTACCGATCTCAACTTTGCCTGTGGTTCCGGCCGTCCGTAGCATTTTTCCCGCAACACTTTACGGCCACAGTTTTCAACCGATTTTCACCAAATTTTCACACAAATTTCTTTAGCCGGTGAAGAAGAATGTAACGTGGACGATTTTTGAATTTCGAAAAAATGGTGGAGATGTCTGTTTGAAATTTTAAAAAATTCGCTGCGGCAGAACCGTTGGTCCGATTTTCACCAAATTTTCACCAATTACTCCTTATATTTTTTAAGAATTTTTGGTGTAAAAAAATTGCCACTTTTATTATTATTATTATTTTTTTTTTAGTAGGGAGAAATTTCATACTTCTACCCATTACGAGAGATACATCCCTCGGGCAAAGAGCCCATTATTTCTACCTTGACCAAAAATTGTCGAAAAAAAGAACTTAAAAAAAAACGGAAAATTTTAGGAAAAAAACTTAGAAAATTTTTCAAAAAAAAAAAAAAAAAAAACGTAGAAAATTTTTCGAAAAAAAAAAACCTTCCCCCTCCCTTATTTTTTCCCTCTTTTATACTTCCCCCTCCGTTATTACTTCCCCTCCCATATACCTCCCCACCCATATACTACCCCCTCCCATGTACTTCCCCCTCCTATGTTGTTACTTCTCTTTAAGGAAGTTTTCGTTGGAAGCTCTTCAAACCTGTACTTTTAGTTTGTTTTGGAAAAATTTCTTCTACTTCTTTAGAAGGTAGGAATTGTGTTACTCTCCATGTTGGATTTTTCCGGAAGGGTCTTCTAGATTCCGCAGGATCAAATCGATTAAGGATCGATACCGATCTCAACTCTGTCTGTGGTGCCGTCCATCCGTCGAATTTTTCCGGAACACTTCACTCCCTCAATTTTCATCCGATTTTCACCAAAATTTCATAGACATCTTAAAAATAGCATTTTTTAGTAATTCGCAAAAAGGAGATTTTCTGTCTAAAGCTTTGTTTAAAGCGCCACGGTCGGATTTTCACCAAATCTTCACCAAATACTCCTTATATTTAGTAGAATTTAATGAAAAAACCTTTATGCTTTCCCCTCCACTTTGAGGAAGTTGAGGAATCTCGTTTTCAATATGCGTTATTGATGTATCAATGATTCTGTAAAAGTCGGATGTTTCCTTCGTTGATTTGATTTTTTTGCACTGTACGAATATGGAGTTTAATGGGTCCTATGATTGAAGGGTGGAAAGAAGAGGAAGAGATGGGAAAGTGAGAGAGAGAAAAATCAGAAAAGAGTAAATCTTTAAATGAACGTTCGGGCCGATATGTCTTCCTCTTTTTCCTCTTCCTCCGTCGCCGCAGCCTCCTCGAACCTATTTTATAAATTGATACACATTTCATGGCTTCAATTTTCCTCCACGCCAGTTAATAAAGAGAGGCACTCGACGGAAAAACCGAGACCATTTTCTATTTCTCTGTCCTCGGGGACCAGAAGACGAATTACTCCAGTTAACCTCCGGCCCCGTCGTTTTTCAAAGATTTATCACCGACAAAAATTGAAATGTAGATCGATGCGGAACCTTAAAAACATCTTAGAAATTCTTCCTTTTTTGTATTCATATTCACGTTTAATCATCGACCTCGTTGACCGAAAAGATTATTTTGGAAAGGATAGAAAAGGGATAAAAAAAGTGCGCTCTCGGACTTGGGACAGCGATCAAAGAGGCAGTGACTTTGATGCGGTCCCTTTGCTCGAGTCTCTCCCCTAATTTAAGGCTTTCCCTTCCTTCTTCCTTTCTTATCCCTTGGCCTACTTAGAAAAATAACCTTATAGAGATTTTTTACAAAAAATTCTTCACCAGGGAATAGTTTAAAAAACGATTTAAACAATCAAATATGGAGAAAAGACGAGGAAATTCCATTGGGAGAAGAACATTTTCTCCGAGATTGGTGTTTGACTGACCTAAATCTTCCTTCTAATCCTTTTGAAAAGGCACAATCGGGTCCATTTATGCATAATCTCGTCCGTTTATGCATAATCACGGTTGAACGTTGATTGAGGGAAAATTGATTTCTTTTTCCTTCTGATTTTTTTGTGTCGGGATGATACTTGACTGTGGTTGCCGGGAAGGGGTTATCAAAGCTAAAGTTAATACATTTGTTGTAGAAAATTACTTATCGATCTTTATTATCCAATAGGAACAAAACTGGGTCGTCGGGAGTTTCCCAGGGCTTACCCTCCCTCGCGTTTCCTGTTAATTCGAGGCCTCAAAACAATGCAATAGCCCACCCCCGGCTCTTTCACGACTTAAACCTCCCTCGCCGGAATTTAATATGTGACACAATCTTGAGGTGATATCGCCCCTCTACGTGGACAAACTACCTCATGAAGGAGAAAGAGAGGACGAGGAAAAAGAGGCTGTCCTGACGTGAAAAACCACATTTTTCAACCGTGTAAACGGACGAAAAAAGATGAACAACCGGATTTATGGGGGTTCATTTTCACGAGGAAAGTTATTATTTATTGATTCCTCCCGTTTAAAAACAGCTTCGAGTTCTCATAGAAGCAAAAATAACGTTTTAAAAAGAGGTGATGACGTTTTGCTGGTGTAATTGCCCAAAGAAAAGATGATTTTTCAAATTTTAAGGGCAATTTCTTAAGTTGTTGTATCACCCTCTTTAAGGAGTTTATTAGAGTCATCTTCTGGACTCCTACTCTCATCAAACATCGCCGCCATTTTATGACGATTTTCGAATAACGAATTTATGACGAAAGGAACTTATAAATTATATGTTTAGAGAGAAAGGCACCCCCTTATAAACTCGACCGACTCGTCTTAATTTTCAACGGATTATTAGCTTTGTTCTAAACGCAGTTTGAAACTCCCGGAGAACGCACAGAAGGACGTCAGAAGACTTCAGATTTGACGGAAAACGATTTGAACGTCGTCAAATATGATGACCAAATCCTTCTGCGCATGCTCCAGGAGTTTCAAACTGCGGTTGGAGCAAAGCTATTATGACGACACGTTGCTGTGACAAAATAGACCCCAATTTAGATACGATTCTCTTGAAAAATTGAAATTCGACCCAAGACTGTGGGTGCCTCGGTCTATTAAGGGGCATCATATCGCCGGAACATTTGTTTCAATAACACGAGATAGCAGCACTTTAGCCCCTAAATTACTTTCCTATATTTGAGCACTAAAAATCGTCGAAAATTTTTTTACAAAAGCTAGTTCTCGATATTTTAGGAATGTCTAGGCGGACTAGGGAGCAGTTTTTCCGAAAAAGTTTTCCTTTGGAAAATGGAAAGCTTTTTTTTTCGACTAAAACATTTTTTCATAAAAACCGCTAGCCATTTTGTAGGTTTTGATGTGCTCTTTTCAAAAACATATTACATAAGAAAATCCGATGAATAGTTTCTTCCTAATCCTTTTTCAAAGATTTGGAGGAAAATGCCGGGAGTGAAAGAAACTATCCTCCCTTTATTAAGGTTTTTTTGTGAGGGAGAGGGAATGAAAAAAACGGATATTCCACGACCGGTTTCGGCGTAATACGCCTCATCAGGTGGACTATTTCCTTATTTTTCTCTCTAATCTCATTTTCTACTTGACCTTTTACTATGTTTTTTTCATTCTCTTTCCCTCACAAAGAACCTTAATAATTGATAAAAATTCAATGATATTTCCCTGATAAAAAATATCCTCCCTTTCTTATTTACAATCATTGCATCAATCGTTCCCGAGGTGAAGTTATTAGAGAGTTTCAGAGAATCGTAATTTGCCCCTTCGTATTCGACTCAAAAAACGGGAAAGGTCGTCTTGTAGAGGCTTTAACCCAGTTTCAGGGAGTCTTTCCGACTCAGTTAGTTCACAATGTTCTCACTAGAGCGAACTCATGAATCGAAACATGGTTTATCTGATTAACTATAACAGCACATAGAAATTACCTATCCCTAAAACGTTCCCGCCAATTATCTCTAGCGTGGGTATGTTTTCTTGATAGTTTTTTAAATTTTTAGTTCAAAAATCCTTCCAAAAAGTACGAAATCAATTTCCTTTTTCGATTTTAGCCAATTTGTTGAAAAACTAGTTGATTTCCGAACCCGAAACTAAACGAGATAACAAAATAAACTTCGTGAAATATAACCTTACTTGGAGTCGGGAAGTGAGTCGTTCACGTATACGACTCAGCATTCGGACTCGAGGCTCGTATGACCTTGAGTCGGATACGTGAAGGGCAAATTACGATTCTCTGAGACTCTCTATTGTTTTGACGGGTTTTTGGGGCAGTGCCTTCCTGATCTCAACTTTGTGGTTCCGGCCGACTGTAGCATTTTTTCCGTAACACTAGTAGCTCTGTGCATTATCGATAAAACTGAGTGGGATATAGACAATCGGGTTACTGAATGAGTATCTAAATCTACAACGACGGTTTTATCGAGCAATATGAATTTAATCTAAACGCCATAGAAATAAAAGGAAGAGGGAGACTGAAAGGAAAGGAGATAACGAATTGAAAAAGGTAAAAAGTCAGATGGAGCCCTGGAAAATCCAAACGTGCGGAATCGATACCAGGTGTCTACGCTTAAACTCCACTAAATATGCATATAAAGCCCTTTTTGAGCGAGGCCACCCCAACGATTCTCCTCCCCAAATATGCATAGATCTAAACAAGTCTCGATGCAGAGGAAACCGTGGTGGGATTATGGAAAATCCGAATATGTAGAATGCTCGAGAAGTGGGCGGGGGAGGTTTTAATAGTCAATTTTAATATTAATGACCTCAAGCTTGAAACTGCGACGTTTAATTTCGAAATGAGAGTCCCGGGCTCGAGGTAGGGCACGCACCCGACCCACCCCATCGACGACTCACTCCCCTGATGGATTGTAGAAGGGTTGTAGGATTGGTGGGGTAGTTGTGACATTGGCCCTCGCTCGTGAGTAGGGTAGGTCGTGCGCAAACTCAGACCTCTGGCGGTGCATCCGACTCAGTGTTAACCCAGTCTCCACATCACGACCACCCTCCAATATCACAACTTCCTTCCGACTCGCTCTCTTGAGCAAATTTTTTTTCTTTTCCTTTTTTTTTTTTTTTTTTCTTCTCTCTCTCTCTCAAAATTTTTTCTAAAATGCCCCAATAACAATCAAGAATGGAACAACATGAGCTTACGTACGTATCAGAAAATTATGTGTCGTAGAAAACTTTTTTATGTAGGAAAAAAACTCTTCTAGTATTTAGATCCCTTTTCTATACTTTACTCTTTCAGGACGACATAATTTTCTGAATTTCTACGTCAAACAACAAACAAGCTTAAGTCTGACAGGCTTAAACATACTTAAGAACTTCCTCCCAACATTGGGGAAATAACAAAAAAAAAGAAATCTTCTTAACGGTTTAACGTAAAATCGTATTATTTAAAAAACGTATTAATGTATAGCGCGGTTCTATAATCTAGAAGGCGTGGCTAGACTTTTGAACTTTGAACTTTAAATCCCGCGTTTTCGATTGAACCTGGGGTAGAATCGAGATTCAAATTTTCTCGACTTCGATCCAGAGACTTCTGAGTTCTGACCTAAGAATCCCGACCTACCTCTGACCTGACTAGAGGAGGCCCGTGCGGCTCCCTCATTTTACGTTCAGTTGGAACATTCTTTGGAACATTTAGCACCCTTTTTAGTCGAGAAAAATCGTTTTTAATTTTTTTTTTTTAAGTCTTCCTGCCCCCGTAGAGTAAAATTAATTGGAGATCTTTACCAATCATGAGGTTACCTGTAGTGGTGGCTGTTTTTCAATTCATTTTCATCAAATTTTCTCAAAGTTTTCACAAAATCTAACTTTCTCCCAATGGTGGGTGGCTCTCAAAAGCGCCAAAAACACAATTTTTGGACCACAAAAAATCTGAAAAAATTTATATTGCCCCAGATCAAAAAATTTTGACTAAATTGGCATCAATACTTCATTTTTTCCGAATTTTTTAAGGCTTAAAATGCGCAAAACTTTTGGCCGAAGGTGCCACGAATATTTTCGAGCGAAAAAGTAACTATACAGAGTAGAATTTTTCCTCTTTTTTTTTTTTTCCCAAATAGTGGGTGACCCTAAAACTCTCCCAAAACACAATTTTTGGACCAAAAAAAAAATCTGAAAAATTTAGACAGCTCTTAGACACTCAAAAAAAAAAAAATTTACGAAAAAATTGGCATCAACACCTGATTTTTGCCGATTTTTTTTTATGCTTCAAATGCAAACCTTAATTTATTGCACCTCGATAATGTAACATGTAATAGAATTCAATGTAAACGGTGATTTCGTTTAAACTTCCTTTTGGAGAGATTTTTTTTAAGGGTTTTGGCATTTTTAACCAGATTTCTTAAGTTTTCCACTGTTCAACTTTGTCTGTGGTGCCGTCCGGCCGTCCGTTGCATTTTTCCGTAACACTTTTCGGCCACAGTTTTAACCGATTTTCACCAAATTTTCACTAAATCTTCATTAGTCGGAGAAGAAGAATGTAACGAGGGCGATTTTTGAATTTCGAAAAAATGGCGGAGATATGGCTGTTTGAAATTTTAAAAAATTCACTGCGGCTGAACCGTTAATCCGATTTTCACCAAATTTTCACCAATTACTCCTTATATTTTTTAAGAATTTATAGTGTAAAAAATTGTCACTTTTTTAAAATCTTTTTTTTAGTAGAGAGAAATTTCATTCTCTTCCCATTACACATCCCTAGGCCAAAGAGCCCATTATTCTACCTTGATACTTAAAAAATTTTTCAAAAAAAAATTAAAGGTTATACTTTCGTTCCTTATACTTCCCACTCCTTATATTTCCCCTCCTTTATACTTCCCTCTCCTATACTTCCCCCTCCTATATTGTTACTTCTCTTTAAGGAAGTTTTTCGTTGGAAGCTCTTTAAACTAGTACTTTTCTTGATTTATAAGGCGAGAAACTCCCATTTCATTGGGTTTTTGGTCTTTTCCGGCTTCTTTTTTGGACCGAGGACTCCTTTTTAACTTGCTCAAAGAGAAATTATTGTGAGACTCTCCAATGTTACTTTTTCCGGAATACCCTGTGGTTAATTATTATTACAGTCTTGAATTTATTGTTTTCGTCATAAAAATACGCTGATTGCTACACAATTTTATTACATTTTTCCCCTTTTTCGGACACATTTTCGGTGAAGGAAAAATCGAGGGGTGGAAAAGACGAATGATTTTAATAGAATTACTTCCGGGAGTAGAGTTCGAGAAAACCCTCAGACACTCCACCCCTTTTCCGCTGTATTTTTTCGATTAGCCAAAACGTCCTTTAGAGGATAATTGAATTTACAAAAGAAACCGTTTTTCCCATTATAATATTAAAGAAGTCCAACCTATAAAATTAAAAAGGATTTTTTTACGAATTCTTTATTTTAAAAAAACTTCTCCCTTTTTATTTTTTTAAGCCATTAAAACTCGCCCTAAAAAATAAAATTTAAATGTCAAATCCATTAACTTACACGAAAAATTAATCAAATTTTACGCTTTTCGACTTTATCACTCACGATTTAGGGAAATTGAAAAGAGGAAAACATTTTCGTGTTGTATTGAACGTTAAGCTAATGTCCGGGAGAAAAAAAAATCCCAGGTTAAGATGGAGCTCGTGACCTTTACGCCTTTATATCCTCGAAAATTGTAAATTAACTTTGAAACTTTTCCCTTCGATTCCACCCCACGCACACTATGTGGTTCCCAATTCCAACTCCAATTAAAATGTGAAAAGGTAATGAAAATTATTTAAACAACAAACAATAAAGTTTGTCAAGGAAGTAGGGTAAGAACGGTTTCTGTCGATTCTAGAGGAAAGTTTATTAGTGGAAAATTACCCTTTTTCCTACTTCAATGCGCTTGCCTAGCCCAGTTTAGATTTTAACTTCCTTAAAGAAGTTATTGTGATACCCTCCATGTCGGGTTTTTGGGGAGGGGTCTTCCAGACCCCGGAGGGTAAAATCGAATATTGATCTTTACCGATCTCAACTTTGTCTGTGGTGCCGGCCGTCCGTAGCATTTTTTTCCGGAACACTTTACGGCCACAGTTTTCATCCGATTTTCACCAAATTTTACCAAAATTTCTTTAGCCGGTGAAGAAGAATGTAACGAGGGGGATTTTTGAATTTCGAAAAAATGGCGGAGATATGTCTGTTTGAAATTTTAAAAAATTCGCTGCGGCCGAACCGTTTTGGTCCGATTTTCACCAAATTTTCACCAATTACTCCTTATATTTTTAAGAATTTTGGTGTAAAAAAATTGCGACTTTTTAATCATTAATTTTTTTTAGTAGGGAGAAATTTCGTACTTCTACCCTTTACGAGATGCACATCCCTAGGCCAAAGAGCCCATTATTTCTACCTTGAGACTTGAAAAATTTTTCGAAAAAAAGAACTTAAAAAATTTTTCGAAAAAAAAAAGCTAAATAACGAGTACCCCCGGCGGATTCGAACCTACGACCTCCAGCTTACCGGGCTAGCGCTCTAACCAACTGAGCTACTAGAGGCCAATTGGAAGAACGCCTCCGATCTGAGTTCTAATCTCACACGTTTTCCCCACTTATTCCTCTCATTCTCCCTCAATTTTTACTGTGACGTATTTTCAGGGATATAGTTACAATTGGGGTAGCCGTACATACTTTTTTTCCACTCTTCTCCACTCCCCTAATTTACTCGGTTATTTAGCTTTAAAAATCAGCATTGGTGAACTCTGACCAAATAAACCAACATCGAAAAAAAAAAGAAAGAAAAACCCGGAAAATTTTTCGAAAAAACTGAAAATTTTTTTTGGACAAAAAAACTTTGAAAATTTTTCGAAAAAAAAAAAGGAAAACCCGGAAAATTTTTCGAAAAAACTTTGAAAAAAATTTTTTTTTCAAAAAAACTTTGAAAATTTTTCGAAAAAACAAACTTGGAAAATTCTCCTTTACTTTCCCTCCCTACTACATCCCCTTCCTTTATACTTCCCCCTCCATTATACTTCCCCCTCGTTATACTTCCCCCTCTGTTATACTTCCCCCTCCGTTATACTTCCCCCTCTGTTATACTTCCCCTCCGTTATACTTCCCCCTCTGTTATACTTCCCCCTCCGTTATACTTCCCCCTCTGTTATACTTCCCCCTCCGTTATACTTCCCCTCCCATATACTTCCTACTCCGTTATACTTCCCCCTCCGTTATACTTCCCCCTCCCAAATACTTCCCACTACGTTTTACGTCCCCTCCGTTATACTTCCCCCTCCTATATAGATACTTCTCTTTAAGGAAGTTTTCGTTGGAAGCTCTTCATTTTTTTTGCAAACTAGTGCCGGAGTTTCCGTTTATATTTTATTATTATCATTAAAAATCACTAAACGCACATTTAAGAACATCACTGTAATTTCTTCCTCCGTTAAGAGTTTAAATTTGAAATTAAAACTCAATAAAAGTATAAATATTAAACTGTGTTTTGCCTTATAGTTGCGAATCTTTAAATTTTTAACTTCCTTAAATTGTGATACCCTCCACGTAGGGTTTTTGGGGAAGGGGCCTTCAAACCCACAAGTTGCAATTCGATTATACCGATCTCATCTTTGTCTGTGGTTCCGGCCGGCCGTAGCATTTTCCTGGAACACTTCACGTCCACAGTTTTCAACATAGTTTCACCAAATTAGCACACATCCTTCCTGAATAGCAGAACAAGAAATTAACGTGGGCGATTTTTGAATTTCGCACTTGAGCAGAAAGCCGATATGTATTTAACAGTAACAAGAATGAAAATAATCAAAATCAAAAACATAGCTAAAAATATTTCTAAGTTCTACCTTGATATTAGGTGTACAAAATGAAACTCGGCTAAAATCTACAAAATTCAAAATTACCCTGTGGCTGAGTTTCATTTTGTACACCTAATAAATAAAAACAGTAACAAGAATGAAAATAATCAAAATCAAAAACATAGCTAAAAATTTCTAAGTTCTACCTTGATATTAGGTGTACAAAATGAAACTCGGCTAAAATCTACAAAATTCAAAATTACCGTGGCTGTTTCATACACCTAATAAAAACTTGTAGGAAATTTAATTCTCTATAAATTTGCACTTAATTATTTTTTTCTAGGATGCACTATTTCGGAAAATAATTTTTTTTTAAAATAAATTTATCTTGAAAACAGTGGGTCCTAGAGAAAAATGATATAATAAAAATTAAAGAGAATTGAATTTCCAACAGATTTTATTTAGTGCATTTTTTCAATATCTGTAACGGTTTACGATTTACAAGCCTTTAAAAATTAACCTTCTTAATGGTTATACTTCAATAACCTTCTTACACGGAGAAGGTCAACTTTTGATGGATTTTAACGCCTAAAATGTTTAAAATTTTGAAAAAATGAACTACTAGGTGTACAAAATGAAAGTCGGCTAAAATCTACAAAATTCAAATTTACCCTGTGGCTAAGTTTCATTTTGTACACCTAATAAATAAAAATTGTAGGAAATTTAATTCTCTATAAATTTGCACTTAATTATTTTTTCTAGGATGCACTATTTTCGGAAAATAATTTTTTTTTAAATAAATTTATCTTGAAAACAGTGGGTCCTAGAGAAAAAATGAATAGAATAAAAATTAAAGAGAATTAAATTTTTAACATATTTTATTTAGTGCATTTTTTCAATATCTGTAACGGTTTACGATTTACAAGCCTTTAAAAGTTAACCTTCTTAATGGTTATACTTCAATAACCTTCTTACACGGAGTAGGTCAACTTGTGATCGACTTTAACACCTAAAATGTTCAAAATTTTGAAAAAATGAACTACTAGGTGTACAAAATGAAACTCGGCTAAAATCTACAAAATTCAAATTTACCCTCTGGCTGAGTGTCATTTTGTACACCAATACATACCTACTCATAAAAATTTTTGAAAAAATAAACTTAAAATTATTTCGAAAAACAAAAAACAAAAAAAAACTGCAAATCGTCGCGTTAGATCTAACACCTGCTATCTCAATTTTCCTTGGTTTTCAGGATGGTAAAAAATACTGATTAATTTCACTATGGAATGAATTCATCACCTGTTGACTAAATCGTGAACTACGCGTTTTCTGTTGGTAATAGGGTTAAACTATCAACGGAATTCGATTCACCACAAAATTTATCCATCAGATACACCAAACTCAAAATTGATAAAAATGAATTTTTTTCGAAAATTTTTTAAGTTTTTTAGTAGGTATCAAGGTAGAAATAATGGGATTTTTGACCAAGGGAGGTCCCTCTCGTAGCTGTGGAAGTGTGAAATTTCTCCCTATTAAAATTAAAAATAAAGTGTAACGGAGGGGGAAACTACAATGGAGGGGAAGTATAAAGGAGGGGGAAGTATTTTTTTCAAAAAATTGTTTAGGTTTTTTTTTAATTTTCCATGCTTTTTTTTCAAAAAATTATCTAAGTTTTTTTTTTAAATTTGCAGTTTTTTTTGTTTTTTCGAATAATTTTCTAAGTTTTTTTCCGAAAATTTTTCCAAGTATCGAGTAGAAATAGTGGGATTTTTGCCCAAGGGAGGTCTCTCTCGTAACGGGTAGAAGTATGAAATTTCTTCTTCTTCCTACTAAAATGATAGTTAATGTTAAAAAAATTGATAAGTTTTTTTCACCAAAAATTCTTAAAAATTACATGGAGTAATTTGTGAAAATCGGACCAACGGCCGCAGCGAATTTTTTCAAACTTCAAACAGACACATCTCCGCCATTTTTTCAAAATTCAAAAATCGCCCTCGTTAGTTTCTTATTGACTGACTAAAGATTGGTCAAAATCTGTCGAAAATCAGTTGAAAATTGTGGCCGTAAAGTGTTACGGACGGACGGCCGGCACCACAGACAAAGTTGAGATCGGTAAAGATTCGATTTGACCCTCCGGGGTCAGAAAGATCCTTCCCCAAAAACCCGACTTGGAGGGTATCACAATAACTAATAAAAAAAGGAAAATTTTTCAAAATACTCTTCTTCCCATCCATTATACTCCCCCCTCCATTATACTTCCCCCTCCTTTAACTTCCCATCCATTATACTTCCCCCTCCTTGAACTTCCCCTCCATTATACTTCCCCCTCCTATATTGTTCCTTCTCTTTAAGAGTTCCCGTCGGGCCAGCTCCAGACTAGTATTTCATTTCTCTTAACCCTATTTCGATCATCAGTTTTTTTTTTTGGAGATTTTCGAGTTGTTGCTCCTTCTCACTCTCCAAATTATCGCCATCGTTTTCCCCATTGTGCATCCTTAATTGTATTCAACGGATTTTGATTAGGGTCCCTGACCCAAATCGTGGCCGGAATCCGCGTCGTAACCCTCGCGCGTCTCCATTGATCACAGAGAACGCTTCGATTCCGTTTTCAACTTTAAATTATTCATGTTCTCTTCCCCCGCACTCCTCATCCACTTGGAGTTTTGAACGCGGGAGAAACCCGCCTCTTGAAGGCAACTTGTGTTTTAAGTCTTATTAAATATGGAGTCAGGAGGGATTAGAGGGCAAGATTAATAATAATTCTCTCTATGTCCTTAACTTGCGTAGTTATACGGCTCCGAGAGGTTTTCACACCACACACGCCTCATGAGAATAATCTCTTTCGATATCCTCGACATTAAAAACGCTAAAAAAAGTTGAACATTTTTTTTAATGGTTTTCTTCTTGTTTAGGGAATTTTCCGATTTGTAAGGAGGAAGAAAAAGCCATCTAAGGTTTCATCACTTTTACGCTTTTCTGAGCCTTCCACCCCCTCACCATCATTAGGAAGTGGAATTAGAAATGATCGTCTCGGGTGTTATTGACGGCCAATTTTACTTGGTTTTCACACCACGCCCACTTTCATTATAACGGATTAAACCGAGAGGAAAATGTTCCAAGTACACCTCCCTTCTAACTTTTTTTTTCCGCTTGTTTCTCCCTCAAAATAGAAAGGCTTTAAATAAAACCTTCTTTTCATTACGGAACGGCCAAATCCCTGACTTGTCAATCTTTATTTTCGGCTCTTTTATTTTAGTATTCAATTTAAAATTTGAACTGGAGGAAAACTTTTTAAAAGCCCATAAATTCGCATTTTGCTCCTTTTTTTGGGTAATTTTCGCCACTTGACTCCCTTGATCTAGACTTGAAATTCCGCCATTCCACCAAGGGGAGCCTTGAAAACGTGAGCACGTTCCTTCTCCTCTGTTCATCATGGCTCATCGCTCACCGAGGGCCCGAAAGTTATCAAAAATTTTTTCCGGATTTTTAAGAGGATGTTTTAAGAGGAACACAAGGAGTGTTTTAGATTGCGATAACAATAGTTTTGTTCCAACCGCAGTCTGAAACTCCTGGAGCATGCGCAGGAGCCATAAAACCCATGAAACGCAATTATTAGCGAGAAAAACTGGTTATTAGGTCGACAAATTTTTTCAATATTTTTACTCGAGATCACTTCAGGGATGAAAAAGATGGACAAGCAGAAAATAGTAGAAAACGTTCACCACATTTTTGGGTAATTTTTTCCACTTGACGCCCTTGATCTTGACTTGAAAATCCATCAAAACGCCGCCAAGGGGAGCTTTGAAAACGTGAGCACGTTCCTCCTCATCTGTTCATCATGGCCCTAAGCTATCAAAATTTTTTCCGGATTTTTAAGGGCAGGATAATTTTTACAAGGAGTGTTTTTGATAGCGATAACAATAGCTTTGTTCCAACCGCAGAACTCCTGGAGCATGCGCAGGAGCCATAAAAACCCATTAAACGCAATAATAAGCGAGAAAAACTGGTTATTAGGTCGAAAAATTTTTTTCAATATTTTGCCTCGAAAACCGGTAGAAAACGTTCACCATAATGCATTTGAACATAACACATCTCACAATAAAGAAGAGATTTAACACTTGTTGTTTTGACATAAAATTTTTCGTTTCAACATAACGCAGTTGAGCATAAAGGAAACTTTCATTTTAAAGAACTTTTTCGCCATAAAACTGTGTTTCTGTCGTTTGGGCATAATACATCTCACCATAAACTAGGGACAGCCAAAGAGCAATTTTCGCCGTTTAAAACGCGAATATGGCGAAACGTCAGAAACCTTAAAACTTGACAGTTCACCATAATGCTTTTAAGAGCTTTTCAATTGCGTTATGCCGAAACGCATTATGGTGAACTGCAGATTTTTTATGTTCAACTGCTTTATATTAGGGTGAAATGCATTTTGTTGAACGGTGTTCTCCCGAAATGCATAACCGCCAATCGTGCACAACGCGCTGATAATGCGCTGATCTTGGACTTTTAATCCTTGGGCACTGAAATGGGACGCGCTGTATCGGGACCACACCTGCGCGTTTGTCAAATCAGAAGACGTCAATTTTGACGTGCAGATCCTTCCGCGCATGCTCTAGGAGTTTCACATTAGTTCTTACAGTTGGAACAAAACTACTATTTTCTATCCTGGAATTTTACGTTATCGCGGTTTTTAGGATCATTACTGAGGATTTTACTGAATACGCGAAAACGTTTCAAATTTAGGTCGCCGAGATGATTTGAGGTGTTAGGTCAGTGAAGGATGGTCGCCGAGATAAGGGTTGACTCCTCCGGGCTGATTAGCGCCTTCAACTCCCACCCTTCTAACCTAAAATATCCCGCCAAGGTCTACGCACCCATTTGTCCTTTCCATCCGTCCCCTTTTCTTTCCTTATTCTTAACCCATCAATTCCGTTCGTTCACAAAAAAAGGTACGATTGAGGCGCTCCGGGTACGAAGGGCGAACTCAACATCAGACAATTTTTTTTTTTCATTTTCAGATTCTAGACCTCTTGGTGACCCATATAAATTTTATGTTGAGTTCGCCCTTTTTTCCCCTTTAAATACGTAAAAACCGATATGCGGCAAAGCTCTAACTGCGATATCCGAGCGGGTACGAAGGGCGAACTCCACATCCTAGTCCACAACCCCAACTCTTTTTCCCATTCCAGGGCATGACTTTTCTGTTGAGTTCGCCCGTAACATAAAACTTTAAAATGCGAATATCTCGAAACTACGTTTTGTTGAGTTCGCCCTTCGTACCCGGAGCGCCTCAATTAGACAAATTATTTATTTAAAAAAATGTAGAGAGAGCCCTTAGATTTTTCTTCTTCTTGGTGTTTCAGTCAACAGAGACCGCCATGGCTAGGCATTTTTGGAATGAATTTTAGGTCTAGGACACCTAGGGTTTTATCCTCAATGCAGATAAACTTTTATGGTCGTTTTTATAAACTTTATGTATTTTAATTTTGCGTTTTTGCAAGTGACCAGGGCGGAAAATAATGTAAGTTAAAAAGAAAAAAAAAAAAAAGGGAGACGTGAAAGTTTGGAAGAGGGAGTTCGGGGGTTTAGGGCGGGGAGTGAGCTTTGTCTTCTCCCATGGGTAAAAGGAAACACGGCCCTCTATATTGTTTCAGTTTTTGCTATCTCGAGGGAACCTTGACGAAACTAAGTATGATGGGGTGGTTAAGTGTGTGGGCAAGGGAGGGTACAACGCCTTAAACTACAATCACACATACATGTCGTGCGTTATAGTATAACTAGAACGCCTTGTTTCCAACAGGCATTTCGTTTTACCCAAAGGATATAAGGCATAAATTGATGTTGAGGATTAAGAAAAAGATCTTGATAGGTAGAAATCTGGTAATCTCTACTGGAAATCTGCTTTTCTAGCCTTTATTCTTCCCCTCCTATATGGGTCCTTCTCTTTAAGGTGACTAAAAACGATCCTTGATAGGTAGAAATCTGCTGCTCTCTACTGGAAATCTACTTTTCTCGCTTTTCTCGCTTCCCCTTCCTTTATACTTCCCTCTCCTTTATACTTCCCCCTCCTTTATACTTCCCCTTCCTATATGGTTCCTTCTCTTTGAGATAATTAAAAAAGGATCTTGATAGGTAGAAATCTGGTGCTCTCTACTGGAAATCTACTTTTCTCGCTTTAACCTTCCCTTTCCTTTATACTTCTCCCTCCTTTATACTTCCCCTTCCTAAATGGTTCTCCTCCTATATGGTTCCTTCTCTTTAAGATGATTAAAAAAAGGATCTTGATAGGAAGAAATCTGGTGCTCTCTACTGGAAATCTACTTTTCATGCCTTACCCTTCCCCCTCCTTTATACTCCCTCCTCCTTTATATGTACACCCTCCTTTATACTTCCCCTTCCTATATGGTTCCTCCTCCTATATACTTCTCCTTTTTATATTGTCCCCCTCCTATATGTTTCCTTCTTTTTAAGGTGATTAAAAACGATCCTTGATAGGTAGAAATCTGGTGCTCTCTACTGGAAATCTACTTTTCTCGCTTTACCCTTCCCCTTCCTTTATACTTCTCCCTCCTTTATACTTCCCCTTCCTATATGGTTCCCCCTCCTTTATACTCCCCCTACTTTATACTTCCCCTTCCTATATGGTTCCTCCTCCTATAAACTTCTCCTTTTTACATTGTCCCCCCTCCTATATGTTTCCTTCTTTTTAAAGTGACTAAAAACGATCCTTGATAGGTAGAAATCTGGTGCTCTCTACTGGAAATCTACTTTTCTCGCTTTAACCTTCCCTTTCCTTTATACTTCTCCCTCCTTTATACTTCCCCTTCCTGTATGGTTCCCCCTCATTTACACTCCCCCCTTTTTTATACTTCCCCTTCCTATATGGTTCTCGCTCCTATATGGTTCCTTCTCTTTGAGATGATTAAAAAAAGGATCTTGATAGGAAGAAATCTGGTGATCTCTACTGGAAATCTACTTTTCTCGCCTTTACCCTTCCCCCTCCTTATACTTCCCCTTCCTATATGGTTCCTCCTCCTATATACTTCTCCTTTTTATATTGTCCCCCCTCCTATATATTTCCTTCTTTTTAAGGTGATTAAAAACGATCCTTGATAAGTAGAAATCTGGTGCTCTCTACTGGAAATCTACTTTTCTCGCTTTACCCTTCCTTCCTTTATACTTCTCCCTCCTTTATACTTCCCCTTCCTATATAGTTCCCCTCCTTTATACTCCCCCTACTTTATACTTCCCCATCCTATATGGTTCCCCCTCCTATATGGTTCCTTCTCTTTGAGATGATTAAAAAAAAGGATCTTGATAAGAAGAAATCTGGTGCTCTCTACTGGAAATCTACTTTTCTCGCCTTACCCTTCCCCCTCCTTATACTTCCCCCTCCTATATGGTTCCTTCTCCTTATGGAAAATCCCATCGGGGCCAGCTCCAGGCTAAAACTTTATTACTATAAATGTCTCAAGGAGGAAAAAATGATAGCCTTCGCATATCCAAGCAACTGAAAACGGGGTTGAGCGGGCTGCTGATTCAAAATTGCTACTGCAGATAATGGCCATTGATCAATTTTCCTCCACTCGCTCTGGAAGGCCCTCGCCCTCTCCCAAAAGCCATTCACGGAGGGTAATTCAATTACCCTCTGTTTGAGAAAGTAAAAAAGATCTTCTCCTAAAAATGGGTTTTTAGACCGTAAAAAATGGTTGATTAACGTCATCGTTTAAGGGATCATCACTAAAATTCGGTTAGGATTCATCGAGAAGGTTATTCTAATTAGAAGTGGAATACACAAACTTTATTAAATGAATGGATTAAACGAGAAAATCTTGTTAGCTATTGAGCTCAGACACTTGGAACTTAAAGAGCAAACGTTAACCTTCCCTTTGAATAGGAATTTACGTAATTTGAGAAATTTTCTTCTCGAAGCATTTTAGTGTCCCATCTCTCGTTATCTTTATTTTACCCAAAACTATTTATAAAAATAAATCCTAAAGTTTTTACTTCCTCAAAAATTCGTGTCAAAAATTTTCTCTACAGTAGGGAGTAATTTGGGCTGTTCACCTCCGTTCCGTGTGGCCTCTCCCGGCGAAGACACTTTGTCTACCTTCTTTTCGAAAGCATATTAAATTTCCCTCCTTTGAGGAAGTTACTGGAAGGGTAGCTCTAGACCTGTATAGACGTTTTTTCGCTACCTCTCGCATTTATAGTACGACCGTTGATGTTATCGATTCAAAACTGAGCCGACTCCCATTTTTTTTCCCACCCTCTCTATCGTATAACCTTTTTATGGCTGCTTAACTCGTAAAATCATTTTCGTGTGTCATCGTTTAAAAAAATTAGACGGGACGTTCGTTTTTCAATTTTCATCTTTCGGTTCGAAGATTCAAAGATTCTTGTTGTCTCAAATTTTTTTTGCGCAGAAAATTCTTAAAAAATATAAGGACTATGGGGTAAAAATTTTGTTAAAATTAGCGTAAAAACTTTAAACAGATTTCCAACATTTTTGTGGAAAAAAGCTCCTTTCCTGGAAGATCCTATGATTTGGTGATAATCGGATGAAAATTAGGGGCGTGAAGCCGTCCGTGAAAACCGGCGACTGACGGCCGGCACCATAGACAACCTCATGATCGGCAAAGATCTACAGGGTTTGGAAGAAGATTTCCCTGAGACCATCACATGATATCTGTCAGCATCGCTTATTTACGGAAAACTCAGACTTTTTACGAGGAAAAAAATTTTTTTTCTAAAAATTTCGATAACTAGTAGGAAGAAAAGAGTGTAGTGCGCGCCTTCATTGTAAAAATTGAGCGTAAAAAAAAAATTATTAATTTTTTCAATCTTTAATGTTAAGATTGGGGTTGAGGGTCGGGTAACCGAAAATAACGTTTTACATCTGTGCCACGCCCCAGGTTTGACCCGAGCCGAAACATAAAATGCCGGGGATCCTCGACCTTAAAACTCTTCATAATATGTAATAGTGAAATTTTCTTTCTGTAACTTCTTAAGCAATTCTAAGCAAAAGAATGCCCCTTCCCCAATCTTAATTGATTTAAATGTGAAAAACCAAGGTTCAAAATATTTTTGGAAAGATTACTGGTAATTTTATCAGCCTACGTGGGTCAGTGATCAGATGCTTTGACTCCACACTTAAGTCAGAAATCGAGTTCATTAAATGAGAAGCCCTTGGACCTTAATTGATTTTAATGTGAAAAACCAAAGTTCAAATTATTTTTGAAATCATTGCTAGTCAACTTACCAGCCTACGTGGGTCAGTGATCAGATGCTTTGACTCCACAGTGACTCCACACTTAAGTCAAAAATCTAGTTCCTTAAATGAGAAGCCCTTCCCCAACCTTAATTGATTTAAATGTGAAAAACCAAAATTCAAAATATTTTTGAAAAGATTACCTACTGGTCAATTTACCAGCCTACTTGGGTTAGTGATCAAATGCTTGGACTCCACACTTAAGTCAGAAGTCGAGTTCAATAAATGAGAAGCCCTTCTCCCACCATAATTGATTTAAATGTGAAAAACCAAAGTTCAAAATATTTTTGAAAAGATTACTTGTCAACTTACCAGCCTACGTGGGTCAGTGATCAGATACTTTGACTCCTCACTTAAGTCAGAAATCGAGTTCATTAAATGAGAGGCCCGTCCTCCTCCATAATTGATTTAAATGTGAAAAACCAAGGTTCAAAATATTTTTGGAAAGATTACTGGTCAACTTACCAATCTACGTGGGTCAGTGATCAGATGCTTTGACTCCACAGGGACTCTACACTTAAGTCAGAAATCGAGTTCAATAAATGAGAAGCCCTTCCACCACCTTAATTGACTTAAAAAATGTGAAAAACCAAAGTTCAAAATATTTTTTAAATGATTGCTAGTCAACTTACCTGCCTACGTGGGTCAGTGGTCATATGCTTTGACTCCACAGTGACTCCACACTTAAGTCAGAAATCGAGTTCATTATATGAGAAGCCCGTCCTCCACCTTAATTGATTTAAATGTGAAAAACCAAAGTTCAAAATATTTTTTAAAAGATTACTGGTCAACTTACCAATCTACGTGGGTCAGTGATCTGATGCTTTGACTCCACAGTGACTCCACACTTAATTCAGAAATCGAGTTTATTAAATGAGAAGCCCTTCCCCCATCAAAGTTGATTTAAAAAATGTTAAAACCCAAGGTTCCAAATATTTTTGAAAAGATTACTGGTCAACTTATTAGCCTACGTGGGTCAGTGATCAGATCCTTTGACTTCACAGTCACGAATATGAAAAAGACCGAATGGTACATGTGAGTTTACGATCACAACCAAGGGCATCGCGCATGCGCGAGCTTCCAGGTATTTTTAGTTCCCGCTAATTTTCAAAAATTCATGTTTGAGATTTGCCTCTATTCAAACCAGTTTGATATCACGAGGGGGTTAATTTTTTTCCTCTCACAATTACAGCTCGTTTGATTTTTTTATCCTCTCTCAAAAAAGCTCGTTTGGAGATTTTCTTGCTATAGGAAAAAAATTATCCCCTCGTGTTATGTAACTAGTTTGAATGTAGGAAAATCTTAAATTTGAAAAAACGCGGGAACTAATATCTTATGATTGCTCGCGCATGCGCTTTGATAAGGTATCGTAAAATCACATGTACCGAAAGAATGAAAAAATAAGGAAATCGCCTGACGAGGCGTTTCAAGCCGAAACCCTTCGTGGAATATCCGTTTTATTCATTCTCTCTCCTTCCCTAACTGACATTTATTTAAAAAAAAAATAAAATGTACTAGTTTTGTAGTAGAAACAGAATTTTCGAAGTGGCTTTTCGCTCGGTTCCTGAGGAGATGGGCCCATTAATTAAACCAACATGACGGGAATTGCCGATGCGTGAGTCTAAATTGAACCGCTCTCACTTGATTCCATATTAACGTAAATTATGCCTGATGCCTCATAAATCGTGAGTTATCGAAAATTTCGTCGTCAAACAATTCAATTGAAAGGAAGAAAAGAAATAAAAAAACTGCCGTTGTTTTTGTTCGCAGAATTGGAATAAATCGAACGAGCTGTATTGAGGGGAGTAACAACGGAACAGGCTGCCCGGAAAACCCCCTTTATGAATTCCGATATTCGTTTCCGGTCACGATTTTCTTCTGTATCGCCTACACCTCCGTTTTCGTCATCGGCGTCACCGGAAATGTCTTCGTCGTGAGCGTCGTTTACAGAAGCCCGAGGATGAGGTCGCCGACCAATCTTTTCATCGCGAATCTCGCCTGCGCCGACCTCCTCGTCAACGTCATCTGTTTACCCTTCACTTTAGTCAGCAACGTAACCGCAGGTAATTTTTTTCCTCTTATCTCTAAAAATTTACATCATTCAAATTTTAATGTTAAAAGTAAAAAGTGACTATCAAGGAAAAACTCTCTGTTGGTGGGGTTGAATAAATAATAATTTAGTCGTAACAAGTTTCCTTTTTACGTGGTAGCTTCTAAGCAAACAATGCTTTCGCTCCCATGACCAAAATCGAAACTTCTTAAGCCGCGCAAACAATTTTTATTTTTGACAAACAAAATAGTATTTACCGACATAAAGATTGGAATATAAAATTCCACACTTCTAAATCTGTACCGAAAGATTTTGCCAAAACAGGCGAAAACAAGCTAAATCTCCTTTGTACACTCCTCCATGTTTGCAAAAAAAGCGACATTTTCGAATTAACTACAAAAGAGAGATTCTGTGAAAATCGCATAGTTTTCCGGAAAAATGCGACGGACGGCCGGCACAACAGACAATCTCACTATCGATAAACATCACTAATCAATTTTTCCTCTACGGATTCGGGAATCTCCTTTTCCAAAAACCGGACGTCGAGGGTAATACAATAACAAGGAAAAAATTTAGTGAAGATCGGAGCTACTTATAGTGCGGCCGTAGCGCACAAAACAAGACTGTAGAATATAACGACAGATCGCCGCAATTTTTTGCATAAAACTATTAGGTGTACAAAATGAAACTCGGCTAAAATCTACAAAATTCAAATTTACCCTGTGGCTGAGTTTCATTTTGTACACCTAATAAATAAAAATTGTAGGAAATTTAATTCTCTATTTTGTACTTAAATTATTTTTTTTTCTAGGATGCACCATTTTCGGAAAATAATTTTTTAAAAAATAAATTTATCTTGAAAACAGTGCGTCCTAGAGAAAAAATGAATAGCGTACAAATTAAAGAAAATTAAATTTCCAACAGATTTTATTTAGTGCATTTTTTCAATATCTGTAACGGTTTACGATTTACAAGCCTTTAAAAATTAACCTTCTAAATGGTTATACTTCAATAACCTTCTTACACGGAGAAGGTCAACTTTTGACGGACTTTAACGCCTAAAATGTTCAAAATTTGAATAAATGAACTACTAGGTGTACAAAATGAAACTCGACTAAAATCTACAAAATTCTTTACCCTGTGGCTGAGTTTCCTTTTGTACACCTAATAATACTTTTGTGAAGTGTTCCGGACGGCCGGCAAGACAGACAATCTCACTATTCATCACTTAATCAATTCACAAACATCACCAATCAATTTTTCTTCCACGGATTCTGGAACCTCCTTATCCAAAAACCGAACGTAGAGGGTAATACGATAACTTCTGTTCGAGAAAGTTAAATAAGAATTTATGAAATATTTATAAAAATTAGATTTTCATATTTCCGGTGTTCTATTGTGGAAGACTTTTTTTTTAAATGGCGGTGTTGATAGGGAGGTTGGGGTAGGGAAGAAAAGAAGTCGGCCGGGGGATGAAATCTCGTCTTATTGGGACTGTGTACTGTAAAAGGGGGTTAGTCGATGGTTTGGGTTAAAGCTCCGTGGGAATACCTTTCGATTTAAAAACGGGGCATATCCTCAGGTATTTAGGACGTAGCTCTTGAAGGATTCCTCCGGCATTGATTTCGACTCCGAGTTCGTAGACGTTCGGATATCGGTCGGGTTAAGGAATTAGGAAATATCGAACGCCTCAATAAATCCCCGCGAACGCCTCCCGAACTTCGGGAAGAAAAAGAGCCTTCCGGTTAACAAAAGCCTTCCACTATTGTAAAAATCCGTTTGCAATAAAAAATCTACGTGTACTAAAAATATCAAGCATACTTTGATAAATTCTATAAATTATGCTTATTTTATCTGGAATGCCCAAATATTGTTAAAAAATATTATTTTTAGTCTATAAGATGAGTATATACGGGGTGTCTGGGAGAGCGTTAAAAAGTGGTTTTCTGAAAAAAGTTAGATGTAAAGTCCCCTTAATTTAATTCGAAGAATTTGATGGTGTAGTTTCAAATGCTTTTGGATATACAGGGTGCGCCCAATAGAACCTAACTTCGTTATTTCAAATGAGAACCCCTATTTTTTATTTCAGATTCGTAATCAACGCAAAATTTCAAGTTGATTTGACTATTCATATGACCATTTTGAAAACTTTAAAAAATAGCTTTGTTCCAGCAGTTTGAAACTCCTGGAGCATGCGCAGAAGGACCTAGACTCAAATCTGACGTCGCTCAAATCGATTATCCGTCAAATCTGACGTGAAAATCCTTCTGCGCATTCTCCAGGAGTTTCAAACCAGTATCAAATGCGGTTGGAACAAAGCTAATGTCGAATTTTAGCGTTTTTCGCGCTAAAATCAGTTAAAATCAATCTAAGAATTTCTACTATCACAAATTCAAGTATCTTCCTATTCTGCATTAAAAAACGTTAAAAAAAATCGGTAATTTTCATTTCTGAAATAAACGTGGATCACAATAACTTCTTTAAGGAAGTTAAAATTTACTTGAGAATCTGAACCCTGAATTATAACTTAAAATGTTTTAAACTTAATTTAAATAATTGAAAAGAGAGAAGAAAAAACGTGGAATGGCCCTAGATCACTTCCCACCCTCTCTCTTACTTTTTCAAGGTATGCTTGGATTGCTAAAAGTCCGATTGGATTCTGGATTTTCTTTAGGGCGAAATCGATGGATCTCCTTGATCTTCGAAATAAACGTTTTACTTTTTCCTTATTGATTTAAATTTGAAAATAGTTTTTATGATGGGAAGACGGGGGAGGCGGTTTTTTTCTCGCGGAAGATGAGAATTATGTGAACGTTGCAGGCCATTTGGCAAAGTGTTATCTTTGCGACCCCCTCGCCACCCCACCATTGCCACTCGTACACTCATCTCCTTTTCACAGCTTTCACTTGACTCCGTCCCTTTCAGTTAGCACTAATGCCCTCACTCTTATCAACAAAAGAAAAACGCTCAGAAAAAAAGTTAAGAAATAATGACTTCTATCAGTTTCCCACGGACCGGATACCGCTGAAAAAATGTTTTTAATAATTTTTTTATTTAGATTATTTAGAAAAAGGGTTAAAATCGATGGTATTAAATATTCAAGGATCCTACTTGTGAAGAAAGAGGGACTGTCAAAAGTTGTCTTTCGTTCCCGCCCCACTTCCAACCCCATCGTCTTTTTAGGATTATAATTCAGGACGTGATTTTCATTTAATGAGCTTATCAATACTTCTGTCCAATTTTGATCAAAATCATTAAAAATATATTTTTTAAAAAGATTAGAAATGAACAGTTCTTGGCCGTGAAAGAAAGTACTTGTTTGAAGAGCTTCCAACGAAAATTCCCTTAAAGAGAAGTAAAATATAGGAGGGGGAAGTATGGTATAAAGGAAGGGAAGTATAAAGGTAAAGGAGGGGACGTATAACGGAGGGGGAAGTTTTTTTTTCTCAAAAATTTTCGAAGTTTTATTTTTTTCGAAAAATTTTCCAAGTTTATTTATTTTTGAAAAATAAATAAACCGATTTTCTTAAAAAATATTTTCCTAGTTTTTTTTTCCAAAAATTTTCCGATTTTTTTTAATTTTCCGAGTTTTTTTTCCAAAAATTTTACGTTTTCTTTCCGAAAATTTTATCCCAGTAACAAGGTAGAAAATACTGGTTTGAAGAGCTTCCAACAAAAACTTCCTTAAAGAGAAGTAACAATATAGGAGGGGGAAGTATATAGGAGGGGTAGTAAAACGGAGGGGACGTAAAACGGAGGGGGAAGTATATGGGGGGAAGTATAACAGAGGGGGGGGGAGTATAAGGGAACGAAAGTATAACGAAGGGAGGGAAAGTATAAAGGAGGGGGAAGTATAAAGGAGGGAAAGAATAAGCGAGGGGGAAGTTTTTTTTACGAAAAATTTTCCGGGTTTATTTTTCGAAAAATTTCTTTAGTTTTTTTTTTTGAAAAATTTTCAAAGTTTTTTTTCCTAAGATTTTCCGGGTTTTCCTTTTTTTTATATTTGTTTTTGGAAATTTTTAAGTTCTTTTTTTCGAAAATTGTCAAGGTAGAAATAATGGGCTCTTTGGCCTAGGGATGTGCTTCTAGTAATGGGTGAAAGTATGAAATTTCTCCCTACTAAAAAAAAAAATAATAATGATAAAGTGGCAATTTTTTTGCACCAAAAATTCATAAAAAATATAAGGAGTACCTAACTGGTGAAAATTTGGTGAAAATCGGACCAACGGTTTGGCCGCAGCGAATTTTTTAAAACGGACATATCTCCGCCATTTTTTCGAAATTCAAAAAGTTTCTTGTTCACCGACTAAAGAAAATTTGGTGAAAATCGGCTGAAAATTGTGGCCGTTAAGTGTGAAAAATCATACGGACGGACGGCTGGCAGGCACCACAGTCAAAGTTGAGATCAGTAAACCCTCCGGGGAATTTCATGAAAATCAATAGTTTTGAAGCAGGAGCTTTGAATTTGCAGTATACTGCAAGCATATGACTCAAAACATGTGTTTGAAATCTTCATTTTATTAAAATGTTCTCTCGTGGGCGTGATTTCTCGTGGCAAGGGGCCTCGATGACTTTAAAGACGGCGGAAGTGTTATTTTGGTGGACTTGTACCAACGTTTACGTCCTCTCGTCTTACGTCTTCATCGACGGCGCTATCAGATGGTACACGAAGATGGAAATGCCCGAAAGCATCTTCAGGCCCGTTTCGGAGTTGATAATGTACGTCAATTTGTCTATCGCGATCGTCCTAGCGGTAGTTTCAGAATCGTACATCAAACGTATCCACGTCGTAATGGCCATTTCGATTTTGACATTTTTCGGCATCATCTGCTTTCTCATAAACGCGATCGTCGGCGAGAGTATTTTTCGGGAAATCGGAAGATTTCTGTCCATCTTAAACAGGCCTTTGTACACTATCGTTTTGGCAATGATTTTAAACCAGACGTCAAATTTCAAGCAGTTTATAAGCGAAGAGAACTTCTTGTTTATGTCCGTCTGGATTATTTTCATGACTTTCGTTTTGTACAAACTCGTCTTCCTTCCTTATGAGATTCTCAATACGACAACAGCGTTCGCCATCTCCGCCGGACTTCAGTTTCTTCAAATTTTAATTTTGACCATCTCCTACGAAAGATTCAGAAGCAGCCTTTTATACTGGAACATCCATTTTTGATGGTGAAATACATTTTTCAGAAAATTTTCAGGATAAAAAATAAAGAGACGACTTTGATGGTGAGGTTGACGGTGACCAGGACGAAGAAAACGATCATTTTTCTTTCGACTCTTTTCGGTTTCGCTTTCTGCGAAAAGGCCATCGTTTTTACGTGGGAGGAACAAAAAAAACATACCTTCACGACGTCTTCATGGCTGGAACTAAGTTTTTTCGAACTTTCAAATTTATTTTCGCTGGTCACATATCCTTTAGTGTACTTCACCCTGGTTCCGGTAGTGCGTCGCTATTTCAGCACGGACTTTGCCAAAATTTATATATGCTTTGTCCTTTTTACCATCACCATAATCTGCCTGGGTTTGACGCAATTTTTCCTTGGCGGACGAGTCGACATTCTTCCCAACAAAAATCACGAACAGGTTAGAATCTTAAATGGGTTAGACACTCCGACTGTCTTACTCTCAAAATTTTACAACTACACCATACCAGCAGATGAAGCGGCGACGATAACGTGGAGAATAGACGAAAGGACGATTCGAATAATGGATTTCCATAACGAAAAATACGGTTTACACGAAAGAACATCTTTAGCGGGAGTCGAAGAGAAATCCGTCACATACATGATAACGAGAAGAGGCGTCTTCCGTCACGGTGTCGACCCTGTCCCACCCCATGAAAACTCAACTCAATTATCCGACCCTATCGTTTACGTCATCAATTACGCATTGTTAGACCTCATTCTAACACAAAACGAACACCATTATTTCAACCGTTCGGACAGCCTTCTCCATCGACAAATTCCTTTAGGACAATACACCATCTACGTCAAATATCGAAGGGTAAAGAAGTACCAAAAGATGGGAGAACATTATTTCAATCGGGGATGTGTCTATGCGATCTATATACACAGCAGAAAAAATAAACCGTTAATAAAGATCTTCACAATAGTCGAAGGATTGAGCATAGATCGTATTTGGCTCCTCCCGACTACGTTTTTCTACGGAACTTTCGACGCATTATCCCTCCTTTATCTTCTCAAATTTACCTACTTGCAATTCCCACCTTTTTTAGCGGCGACGTTCATTTTAGTAGTGATCACGATAATGGAAATCGCCGGAGTCGCCTTCGACCTTTTCTGCGAAGCCTACGAGTTCGTCATGCTTTCGACTTACGGCGTTTTTCAAATAAGCCTCCCTTGGGTCCTCACCATTCTGGTCATCCACGCTTTAAACTTCTTCTTTTTCATGCTCATCGCGGCCAAATACGAGTTTTTCAATTTCGCCGATTTCGTCAACCGTGAGCTACAGGAAAACGAAGAGTCAAAAACAGAACATGATAAACAAATAAAAACAACTGTTAAAAAAACTTAAATAATTTACCCATTTTATTGAAGCCGAACAAACACTTGAGTAAAATTTCAATTTATTAGTTTACTGCTCCAATAATACTAACACCATAAACAAGTTACTCGGTACAAAACAACGAACATTTTATAGGTTACAGTATATTTGACAAAATAGTAGAAATAAAATAAAGAGAAGTAACAATACAGGAGGGGGAAGTATATGGGAAGGGGAAGTATACAGGGTGTCCGGAAACACATGGCAAGCGTCTGGGAGAGCGTTAAAAAGTGGTTTTACGAAAAAAAGTTAAATGTAAACCCCCCTTAATTTAAATCAAAGAATTTGATGGTGTAGTTTAAAATCCGCCTGGATATACAGGGTGTCCCAGACACAACCTAACTTCGTTATTTCAAATGAGAACCCCTATTTTTTATTTCAGATTCGTAATCTACGCCAAATTTCAAGTAGATTTGAGTACTCATATGACGATTTTGGACAACTTTTAAAAAATGTCAAAATTTAGCGTTTTTTGCGCTAAAATCCGTTAAAATTGACCTAGGAGACTCGTTTTTTTTTTAATTCCACTTATTTTTTCCCGAAGAATCCAACTGTCTCAAATTTGAGCATCTTCGCATTCTGCATCACGAGATTTCGTCGCTAATGGCCTTTTTTCAAGTTTAACTCCAAATTCCATACTTCAAAAATGGAAATTAGCGATTTGTTGACGGAATTTTAATTTTTGATGCATAAACACAAAAGACGCTGTAGCTCTTTCAAAATTTGTGGTCCGAAAGAAAAATTCCTTTCAACAAGTGCTAATTTTCATTTCTGAACTAAAAATTTGGAGTTAAACTTGAAAAAAGGCCATTAGCGACGAAATCTCGTGATGCAGAATGCGAAGATGCTCAAATTTGAGACAGTTGGATTCTTCGGGAAAAAATAAGTGGAATTAAAAAAAAACGAGTCTCCTAGGTCAATTTTAACGGATTTTAGCGCAAAAAACGCTAAATTTTGACATTTTTTAAAAGTTGTCCAAATCATCATATGAGTACTCAAATCTACTTGAAATTTTGCGTAGATTACGAATCTGAAATAAAAAATAGGGGTTCTCATTTGAAATAACGAAGTTAGGTTGTGTCCGGGACACCCTGTATATCCAGGCGGATTTTAAACTACACCATCAAATTCTTTGATTTAAATTAAGGGGGGTTTACATTTAAATTTTTTTCGTAAAACCACTTTTTAACGCTCTCCCAGACGCTTGCCATGTGTTTCCGGACACCCTGTATAGGAGGGGAAGTATAACGGAGGGAACGTAAAACGGAGGGGGAAGTATAACAGAGGGGGAAGTATAAGGGAACGAAAGTATAACGAAGGGAGAGAAAGTATAAAAGGAGGGGAAGAATAAGGAAGGGGGACGTGTTTTTTTTTCGAAAAATTTTCAAAGTTTTTTTTGTAAAAAAATTTTCAAAGTTTTTCCCTCAAAATTTTCCGGGTTTTCCTTTTTTTTAATTTTATTTTTTTTTGTGTTTTTTTTTTAAATTTTTTAAGTTCATTTTTTCGAAAATTTTCATAAGTGTCAAGGTAGAAATAATGGGCTCTTTGGCCCAGGGATGTGCCTCTCGTAAGGGGTAGAAGTATGAAATATCTCCCTACTTAAAAAAAATAATATGTAATTAAAAAGTGGCAATTTTTTTACACCAAAAAGTCTTAAAAAATAAAAGGAGTAATTTTTGAAAATTTGGTGAAAACTGGATTAAGTAATGCGGTTCGGCCGCAGCAAATTTTTTAAAATTTCAAACAGACATATCTCCGCCATTTTTTTCGAAATTCAAAAATCGCCATTTTTAAGGCATTTTTGACCACAAATTGCCATTTTTAAGGCATTTTTGAAAAAATCGCCTTTTTAAAGGCATTTTGACAAAAAAAATCACCTTTTAAAGGCATTTTGACAAAAAAAAATCACCTTTTAAAGGCATTTTTGACCAAGTATCGCCTTTTCAAAGCAGCCCTTTTAAGGAATTTGAGCAAAAATCACCTTTTAAGGCACGTTTGACCAAAAATTGCCTATTTTTAAGGCATTTGGACAAAAAAATCCACTTTTTAGGGCGTTTCGACCAAAAATTGCCTTTTTTTAAGGCATTTTTACCACAAATTGCATTTTCAAAGCAGCCTTTTTAAGGCATTTTGACCAAAAATCACCTTTTAAAGGCTTTTTTTTAACCGAAAATCGCCTTTTCAAAGCAGACTTTTTAAGGAATTTTATAAATTAATAAAACGGAAAATTTGTTTCTTTTTAGCCACACTTTTTCACGTTTTTACTTTACCTTCTTCACCAAAATGCAAAATTTTTTTGCATATTTCCATATTTGAGCACTAAGTTATTTTGGGAATGTCTAGGCTGGGAGCAGTTTTTCCGAAAAAGTTTTCCTCCTTCATAAGCGCGCGGGCATTTTTCCTCCAAATCTTTGTAAAAGGATTACGACGAAACTATTCATCGGACTTTTTAATATCATATATTTTTGGAAAGAGCTCGTCAAAACCTACAAAATGGCTACCGGTTTTTTTGGAAAAATGTTTTAGTCAAAAAGTAAGCTTTCCATTTTCCAAAGGAAAACTTTTTCGGAAAAACTGCTCCCAAGACCGTATGCAAAATAACAAGAACTAGCTTTTGTAAAAAAATTTCCGACGATTTTTAGTGCTCGAAGACCGATATATCGGCACCAATATATCGATATATTTCGCTCCTTCAGAGGATGTACCTTAAGGAGACACTTACAGTGTTACAACACTCAACTTCTACTTAAGGGAGCAAATATTAGAATACCCGATCATTATAGCTTATTCATAATCGTAAGTTTGAAAAGAACTGGTATTGCAGTATTCAGAAAATAGAAACGTGGATTTGACCCAGTTTGAGTTTAACGGGGGCTACATTCGGAAAATTATTTATGTACATTGAAATCCAGTTTCCACCTAAGGGCCTTCGAGGTGAAACACGTCAGGGGGTGTTTTGTTCCACGTGTATTTACATTCTGGGATTTCTCTTTTGTAAAATACAAAAGGGAGAGCGAAGCCCGGGATGCGGGGGTGGAGAAACCGTTCCTGCAGCGGTGTAGTCCCGGACTCGGCGAAAAGGTAACGAGGGTCAAAGGTCACCAGCGCGACCTTTTCCCATTATTACCAGTTCGACGAAATACGAATATTTTGGATTCGTCATTTAGTAGAACCATTCGACTATTTCTAGGGAAGAAACGCCCTTTTTTGGACCCAAAAAAGGTGTTATTTGATGAGAAAATATCATTACCAGCCCGAATTTCGGTTTGCTTGCTTTTCGAGGTGCTGGCGGGCACATAATCTTGCTTCACCTTGAGTGCATTATGTGAGAACCCTTCAATGCTGGAATAAAATACTGTTTTGGTCAAAAATGCCTTAAAAATGGCGATTTGTGGTCAAAAATGCCTTAAAAAAGCCAATTTTTGGTAAAAATGCCTTAAAAAGGTGATATTTGGTCAAAATGCCTCAAAAAGGCTGCTTTGATAAGGTGATATTTGGTCAAAAATGCCTTTAATAGGGGGTTTTTGGTCAAAATACCTTAAAAAGACTGCTTTGAAAAGGCAATTTTTGGTCAAAAGTACCTAAAAAGGTGATTTTTGGTCTAAATGCCTTATAAAGGCTGCTTTGAAAAGACAAATTATGGTCAAAAATGCCTCCAAAATGGCGATTTGTAGTCAAAAATGCATTAAAAAAAGGCCGATTTTTCCTCAAAAATGCCTTAAAAGTCGTTTTTGGTCAAGAATGCCTTAAAAAGTAGTTTTTGGTCAAAAATGCCTTAAAAATGGCGATTTGAGGTAAAAATGCCTTAAAAAGCCGTTTATGGTCATTAATGCCTTAATTAAGGCGATTTGTGGTCAAAAATGCCTTAAAAAGATAATTTTAGGTCAAAATGTCTTGAAAAGGCTGCTTTGAAAAGGCTATTTATGGTCAAAAATGCCATAAAAAGGTAATTGTTTTGTCAAAATTCCTTTCAAAAAAATAGGCGATTTGTGTTCAAAAATGCCTTTAAAAAGCAGATTTTTTGGCAAAAATGCCTTAAAAAGGTAATATTTTGGTCAAAATGCCTTAAAAAGGGAGTTTTTAAAAGGCGATATTTGGTCAAAAATGCCTTAAAAAGGGGATTTTTTTTGGTCAAAATGCCTTTAAAATGGCAATTTTTGGTCAAAAATGCCTTAAAAAAGCCAGTTAAATTTAGTAGAACCATTCGACTATTTCTAGGGAAGAAACGCCCTTTTTTGGACCCAAAAAGGTGTTATTTGATGAGGAAATATCATTACTAGCCCGAATTTCGGTTTGCTTGCTTTTCGAGGTGCTGGCGGACACATAATCTTGCTTCACCTTGAGTACATTATGTGAGAAGCCTTCAATGCTGGAATAAAATACTGTAGAAAGCTAATTAAATTAAAAGGGGTCGCCTCGTAGCCGCTTTTGAGTCTCTATTGCAGTTCGAGGAATAGTAAAGGGGAGTAATTTGTTGATATGAATGTTTGAAAGGGGAAAGAGAAGTTTCAAGGGAAAGTGCTCTGTTTATTTTATCTTGTTCCAAGTTCCTTCAAAAAGGCCCTTTTCGGATCGGATTCTTCGTGTCTGACCCCTGAATTGTGTATGTTCCGAACCTTTATGACGTCAGAGGGTGTGCAAACGCGAATTTTAAGACAGTTTATCTTGTGAAAATGTCAAAAAAGTAATCTTGGAATCTCAAGGAATAACGTTCAATTTTTTATGTTTCCGATAGATTTTACGTAGGTAGAGAAGCTGAAGGGCATCTGATAGATTGCTGGTTGAATAATATTCTTTCAATCGTCCAAGGTTTTGTCGTTTTTTTTTAGAAAGGGGAATAAAAGGAAAACGTCGTGACGGCCGACGTACGAAGTCAATATCGAGAAAGCCCTTGATTGACTCTAAACCTGACCTGGATAGGCTTGGAGCTTCTGTTTGTGTGTCCGTCGAACGGAGGCTCTAATCGAAAAGCGATTTACCTCCGGACTCGAGTCCATCAATCCTCCCTCGCCTCTTTCGGACTTTCCCGCATTCCAAGCCTTATTTCTCCTGCATAATTTCCGGTCATATGTAACATCGACTGATTAAAGTCTATCGATTATTTTTAAATACATAAATGAAAATCTAAAGGCAACTTCCGAAGCGAAAAACCAATCAATCATCGACAACATTTTTTTATAACTTTTTTATTTCAAACGTTTCCTTAAATTATTAAATTTAAGTATGGACTCCGCCCGATTCATAGTTCCCGATTCAGAGTTTTAGTGAGAGGGAAGATGCCTAAAATTACTTTCCTATATTTGAGCCCTAAAAATCGTCGGAAAATTTCTTACCTTTTTAAGGCATTTTTGACCACAAATCGCCATTTTTAAGGATTTTTTTGACCAAAAATCGCCTTTTTTTTAAGGAATTTTGACAAAATTTTTTTTTTACCTTTTTAAGGCATTTTTGACCAAAAATAGCCTTTTCAAAGCAGCCTTTTTAAGGCATTTTGACCAAATATCACCTTTTTAAGGCATTTTTGACCAAAAATCGGCTTTTTTTAAAGGCATTTTTGACCACAAACCGCCATTTTTACCAAAATTCGCCTTTTTAAAGGGATATTGACAAATAAAAAATCACCTTTTTAAGGCATTTTGACCAAAAATTGCCTTTTTTTAAGGCATTTTGACAAAATTTGCCTTTTTTTTAAGGCATTTTGACCAAAAATCACCTTTTTATGGCACTTTTGACCAAAATATGCCTTTTATAAACCACAAATCGCCTTTTCAAAGCAGCCTTTTTATGTCATTTTTTAACCGCCAATCGCCTTTTCAAAGCAGACTTTTTTAAGGAATTTTATAAATTAATAAAACGGAAACATCGTCTCTTTTTTGCCATACTTTTTCACGTTTTTACTTTAACTTCTTCACCAAAATGCAAAAAAAAATTTTTTTTTTTTAATTTTGCGAGTTTTTTTTAAATTTTTTTTTTAAATATTTCTTTTTTTGCGCTTTTTTTCCCGAAAAATTTTCTAAGTTCTTTTTTTTCGAAAATTTGTTAAGTATCAAGGTAGAAATAACGGGATTTTCGCCCAAGGGATGACCCTCTCGTAACGGGTGGACGTATGAAATTTCTCCCTACTAAAATGAAAATTAATGTGGATAATCGATAAATTTTTTACACCAAAAATTTTTAAAAAATACAAGGAGTATTTGGTGAGAATTAGGTGAAAATCAGAACGGTTCGGCAGCAGCGCAGTTTTTAAAATTTCAAACGTGCTATTCTCGACATATTTGTCTTTTATACGTCGGTCTGTATGATGGAATCAACTAAAATGTTTGAGATTTAATTTAAAATTTTTAAATTTTTAAATGTATCTAGAAGGTTTTTCATATATCTGTGACTGAAAAAAAAGTGCTCATCTAAAAATTAGTTTGTCGATAATTTACCGTGATGGGTTAATAAACAAATTAAACTGATGGGGAGACTAACCCGGTCTAAGTGCTAGTCGAGTGGAAACCCAATTTACCTCGTAAACCTCTCCTATTTTGGTTTTAATCCCTACGAAAGGTTTACTAGCAGAAAAAAAAAAGTTAAAAAAAGTATTTGAACTCAAATCACGTTCAACTCCTTAGATACGCCTTTCTTTGCATATCGAATGGGCGAAAAGATATAAAATCTATTTACAATTCCGTAAGAAATCCAGGCTAAAGGGTATGTTTTAAAATGAACTATATTTCGTTTTTTTCATCCTTCGATCGACTAAAAATCGGATATTTTAACTCACTAAAAGAGAAGTTATTGCATTTCCCTCTCAGGTTTTGGGAGAGGATCTTCAAGATGTCAGATTGGTGATGTTTACTGATCCTGAGGTTGTGCATAGTACCGACCGGCCGTCCACTTTACGGCCTCAAATTTCTTCCGATTTTTACCAAATTTTCACAAAACCTTCCTCACACTGTTATCTCGAAAATGTCAAAAGCTTTTTTTTAATAAAAAAAAAGTACCTACTACCTAGTTTGAAGAGCTTCCAACGAAAACTTCCTTAAAGAGAAGTAAAAGTATAAGAGGGGGAAAGTATTATGGGGGGAAGTATCACGGAGTGGGAAGAATAAGAGAAGGGAAGTATAAAGGAGGGGAAGTATAACGCAGGGGAAAAAAAAGGAATTTTGACAAAAAAAAAAACCTTTTTAAGGCATTTTTGACTAAAAATAGAATTTTTAAGGCATTTTTGACCAAATATCGCCTTTTTAAGGCATTTTTGACCAAATATCGCCTTTTTAAGGCATTTTTGACCAAATATCGCCTTTTTGAGGCATTTTTGACCAAATATCGCCTTTTTGAGGCATTTTTGACCAAATATCGCCTTTTTAAGGCATTTTTGACCAAATATCGCCTTTTTAAGGCGTTTTAAAACCAAATATCGCCTTTTTAAGGCGTTTTTTTAAACCAAATATCGCCTTTTTAAGGCGTTTTTTTTAACCAGATATCGCCTTTTTAGGCATTTTGACCAAATATCGCCTTTTTAAGGCATTTTTGACCAAATATCGCCTTTTTAAGGCATTTTTGACCAAATATCGCCTTTTTAAATCATTTTTGACCAAATATCGCCTTTTTAAATCATTTTTGACCAAATATCGCCTTCTTAAGGCATTTTTGACCAAATATGGCCTTTTTAAGGCATTTTGACAAAAAAAACACCTTTTAAAGGCATTTTTACCAAAAATCACCTTTTTAAGGCACTTTTGACCAAATATCGCCATTTTAAGGCACTTTTGACCAAATATCGCCTTTTTAAGGCATTTTTGACCAAATATCGCCTTTTTAAGGCATTTTTGACCTAATATCGCCTTTTTAAATTATTTTTGACAAAATATCGCCTTTATAAGGCATTTTGAAAAAAAAAACACCTTTTAAAGGCATTTTTACACAAAAAAATCACCTTTTAAAGGCATTTTCACCACAAATCGCCTTTTCATAGCAGCCTTTTTAAGGCATTTTGACCAAAAACCACCTTTTAAAGGCTTTTTTTTAAAACCAAAAATCGCCTTTTCAATGCAGCCTTATTAAGGCATTTTGACCAAAAATCACCTTTTTAAGGCATTTTGACCAAAAATCGCCTTTTTTAAGGCATTTTGACCAAAATCACCTTTTTAAGGCATTTTGACGAAAAATCGCCTTTTTTAAGGCATTTTGACCAAAAATCACCTTTCAAAAATCAGCTTCCAACGAAAACTTCCTTAAAGAGAAGTAAAAATATAGGAGGGGGAAAGTATTAAAGTGGGGAAGTATCACGGAGTGGGAAGAATAAGAGAAGGGAAGTATAAAGGAGGGGGAAGCATAAGAAAGGGGAAGTATATCGCAGGGAAATTTTTTTTTTTCAAAAAATTTAAAAAAATTCTATTTGAAAAATTTTCAAAGTTTTTTTTTCTAAAGTGTCAAGGTAGAAATAATGGGATTTTTGCCCAAGAGAGATCCCTCTCGTAAGGGGTGGAACCGTGAAATTTCTTCCTACTAAAATAATAATTAGGTAATGTTAAAAAAAAAAAAAAAAAAAAAAAAAAAAAAAAAAAAAAAAAAAGATAATTTTTTTATACCAAAAATTCGGAAAAAATATAAGGAGTAATTAATGAAAATTTTGTGAAAATCAGACGAACGGTTCGGCCGCAGCGAATTTTTCAAAATTCAAACAGACATATCTCCGGCATTTTTTCGAAATTCAAAAATTGTTAATTTCTTGTTTAGACTGTGTAGTTTCTGATTTGACCCTCAGGGGTCTGGAAGACCCTTTCCTCGATCGAATCAAATCTATTGCATCCAGCTGTTCCAAATGTAGGCATGTACTCTCAACTTGATCTCCCACAAGAAAGTAAAAATTTTACTTTTTTGCTGAAAAAAATGAGCTCTCTGAGCACATATTTGTAAGTTTGAAACATTTTGAAAATAAAGACTCCAAGTTATTTTATAACACTCTTGCTCGCTCATGAGTAAAGGTCCCACCGTAAACTTTAAAAGTGATTTTCTTTTTGCGGTAAATAAACCTTTCTTACTTTTTGTGAGGGAACTCGGTAAAAAAATTGATTAATAAACGCTAGAAGAAAGGATGAGAATATTAAATTAGTTTTCGTGTACTAGAAAACGCGCCCTTGGGGTTTATTTCGCGCGAGGCGAAAACTTTTGTGTCGTTTTCACGTCCCCTCCTTCTGTCGTACGAGGACGTGACATGTTTTGAAATATGACACAAAATGGGCGATTCCGACAAGTTTTCTCACACCCAAATGTAAGTTGGATGTTTAAATATTTTACTGGAGATTATTTATTTATTTTTTATTCTTTCCTCCCTTGTGCCAAAATAAGGCTTCAGCCCGGGGAAATCTCGTGGGAGGTTGGATGGAAAAAAAGCTGAATAAATCTGCATTAGTATTTAAGCCAAATGACTACGGATTAGTCTATGCGGAACTGGAAAAAAACAAAAGCAAAAAATAACAAAAGTGTAAAAATAAAAACTAATTTATTCTTGTTTTCTTGTTAAAAGTCCTATTCTTCCAATGATTTTAAAATTTTAGAAAAACACGAAAATTTTAAGAAAACTAATTAACTTTTACTGGCACTTTGTCCCTTACTCCAATTTGGCCGAAAAAATTCCTGACGATCCCTCTTTATGTTAATAAGAACTGACAAAAATATCAGGGGTGCCTTCATCTCATCCGAAAGTATTCTCGTCCTAAAAATAATAGAAAAAGAAAAAATATAAACTGTATTCTCTTCCGAAAGTATTCTCGTCCTAACGGGCTACGCCCCTTTTTAGGACGAGAAGACAGTAGGACGAGAATACCTACTTACGGACAGGTGGATTTCAATTTTGGGTGCCTACATCTCATCCGAAAATATTCTCGTCCTAAAGTATTCTCATCCGAAAGTATTCTCGTCCTAAAAATAATATAAAAAGAAAAAATATAAACTGTATTCTCATCCAAAAGTATTCTCGTCCTAACGGGCTACGCCCCTTTTTAGGACGAAAAGACAGTAGGACGAGAATACCTACTTACGGACAGGTGGATTTCAATTTTGGGTGCCTACATCTCATCCGAAAATATTCTTGTCCTAAAGTATTCTCATCCGAAAGTATTCTCGTCCTAAAGTATTCTCGTCCTAAAAATAATATAAAAAGAAAAAATATAAACTGTATTCTCATCCAAAAGTATTCTCGTCCTAACGGGCTACGCCCCTTTTTAGGACGAGAAGACAGTAGGACGAGAATACCTACTTACGGACAGGTGGATTTCAATTTTGGGTGCCTACATCTTATCCGAAAGTATTCTCGTCCTAAAGTATTCTCGTCCTAAAAAGGGTCATAGCCCGTTAGGACGAGAATACTTTCGGATGAGAATACAGTTTATTTTATCTTTTTCTATTATTTTTAGGACGAGAATACTTTCGGATAAGATGTGTGCCTCAAAATTATCAAATCAAAAAACCGAACGGTTTTCGAAAAAAACGGGTTTATCCTTTTTCGAAAAACCTCAATATCTCATGAAATAATGCTCTCGAAGATCTCAATTTTTTTTTGGAAATTGTTTCGCATCTAAAGACGCATGTTTGAGAATTTTTTTAAATTTTTCCTAAACTATTAAGGGCGAAAAATTAATTTTTATAACTTTTAAGAGGTCAGAAAAAATCGTTTCCTTTATGGTGGCAACACCAAATTAATATATCTTTTAGAGGGAACTAAAATGTACCTCTGATAAATTTGTAGATTTTTCGAGGTGGTAAAACAATATTAATTTTTTCAGAATTTTAAGCTGTTTTTTTTTCAAAATTGAGCGGTGAAGCTGAAAATTAGTTTTAATATTAAAAAAAAAGAAATAAAATAATAAGAGTACTTGTATGGAGCTGGTTTCGGAAGGGAACTTCCTTAACGAGAAGGAACAATATGGGAGGGGAAGTATAAAGGAGGGGAGAAATATATTTGGGGGGAAGTATAACGGAGGGAGAAGTATAAGGAGTGAAATTTTATCAATATTCAAACAACGCTCTCCTTACCTTCTTGTTCACCGACTAAGGAAGATTGTGTGAAAATTTGGTGAAATCGGTTCCAAACTGCGGCCGTGATGTGTTCCGAAAAATTGCTACGCCCACAGTTTCCAGATTTTCACCAAATTTTCACATTCCTGAATAGTTAAACAAGAAATCATTATCTGCCATTTATGAATATCGAAAAAATGGCGGAGATAAGCGCGTTTGAAATTTTAAAAACTGCGCTGCGGCCAAACTAATGGTCCGATGTTCACCAAATTTTCACCAAATACCTCTCATATTTTTTACAAATTTGTGGTGTAAAAAAAAAAAAAATAATCAATTTTCTACATCAGTTATTATTTTTATAGGGAGAAATTTCATACGTCCACCCGTTACGAGAGGGACATCCCTTGGGCAAAAATCCCATTATTTCTACCTTACCGTACTTGAAAAAAAATTTCGAAAAAAAAAACTTAAAAAATTTTTGGAAAAAAAAAATTTAAAACAGAAAACTTAAAAAATTTTTGGAAAAAAAATTTAAAACAGAAAACTTTAAAAAATTTTCGAAAAAAAAAACAACTTTCCCTCAGTTGTACTTCTTCTCCCTTATATTTCCAACTCCATTATACTTCCCCTCCATTATACTTCCACTCCATTATACTTCCCCCTCCTTTTTACTTCCCTCACTTTTACTTCTCTTTAAAGGAAGTTTTCGTTGGAAGCTTTTCATTTTTTCCTGATTACCAAATTTTTGACGAACCGGATTTTTGTGAACTTATCCCGAATATTTATATAAATTAAGATCTGGGTAAACAAAGACCAAAATCTGATGCAAATTTCTTTTTTATTTTTGTAAGTTTTCCATCAAAGTTGCAAATTCAAGCTTGTGTTCTCCTGAACTCCTTCAAACCGGAGAGATAGTAGATACATCCAAGAACCTGATTATTCTCTTCCAAAAACCATTTTTCCACGAATTTCCACACCGAATTGAAATAAAACGGCGCCAAATTATTGAGAATATGTTTCAAATTATTGAAAGACCATGTTCCATTTTTCATGAAATAACGTCCCTAAAATAAAATAATTGACGGACTTGGAGGTATCGAATGCTCCCTTTTCTATTGGGCAGTTGAGTGGTGGATCGTATTTATTATATAGATTCGAATAGAATTGACCTTTGTCTTTGATTATTTTACAAAAGTCTTGTACCACTCGAATATAATGCTCGCATTGTTCGCCTACATAAAGACATTTTGAGACTTCTAATGACACCTGTAAAAAATATTAGCTTTGTTCCAACCGCAGTTGGAAACTGGTTTGAAACTCCTAGAGCATGCGCAGAAGGACTTAAACGTCAAATCGTTTGTCCGTTAAATCTGACGTGCAAATCCTTCTGCGCATGCTCCAGGAGTTCCAAACTTCAATTTCAAAAATGCAATTTACCTTAACTTTTCTGTACGGACCTCCTTCGACAGTTAGATCCCAAGCTAAACTTGTACCTTTCTTCCCGAGGTCGTAAACCATCAAGTTGTCCACTTTAAAAGATACGTTCCTTTTATCCGAGCAGAGGCCAATTTTGCTCGTTTTAATCACGACGTGTCTCTGAATGCAAAGAAAATATTGTAACAAAAATGGTGGTCGGCTGGTAGCTAACGGATGACTCAAAACTTTTGATATCAACTGCCCACAACTCAAAAGCCCCTGGATTGGACTATAATTTGGCCTGGACACAAAACAACAAAACTCCGCCTATTTCTGCAGAAGCAGTTCCAAAAATGAGCAATTCTAAGTAGGTGTTGAGGTTGCAGCAATTCACCTCTGCTTTGTTAAGGGGCTTAAGTAAGAAATGGGTGCATGTGAATATAAGATACCATAACAACGCGCATGCGCGCATTCGTGTGTTTTTAGTTCCCGCGTTTTTTCAAAAATTCATCAGTAGGTCAATTTTTTTCCTCTCGCTAGGAGAGCTCGTTTGACAACGCGAGGGGTTGATTTTTTTCCTCTCGCAAGAAAAGCCCGTGTTGAGAGGAAAATAACTTCTTTAAGGAAGTTAAAAATCAAACGAGCTCTCATTGCGAGAGGAAAAAAATTAACCCCCTCGTGTTATCATACTAGTTTGAATATCGGAAAATCTCAAAGATGAATTTTTGAAAAAACGCGGGAACTAAAAACGCACGAATACTCGCGCATGCGCTTTACCAAACATGCCAAAATATGCTCATTGGGGGTACTTGTGAGTTAACGGTACCACGAATTCAAACTAGTTTGATAGCACGAGTGAGTTAATTTTTTTCCTCTCGCAAAAAAAGCTCGTTCGGAAAGGAAAAAAAATCAAACTACCTCTCCTTTCTAGAGAAATAAAATTATCACCATCGTGTTATCACAAACGAGCTCTCCTTGCGAGGGGAAAAAAATCTACCCCCTATTGTTATAAAACTAGTTTGAATTTATGCAAGTCTCAAATATGAATTTTTGAAAAAACGCGGGAACTAAAAAATACATGAAAAGCTCGCGCATGCGCGATGCCCTTAGTTATGGTAAACTCATATGTACCGAAAATTGTAATGTTGCGGTCTTGGCCGTAGCTTTCTTTGTTGGCCTAAAATTTAAATCAGAAAAAGATGGATTTTTGGCAGCAAAACTGAAAAAACATCCAAAAGTCATATGAGGCGCTCCGGGTACGAAGGGCGAGTTCAACAAAACGTAGTTTCGAGATATTCGCATTTTAAAGTTTTATGTTACGGGCGAACTTAACAGAAAAGTCATGCCCTGGAATGGGAAAAGGAGTAGGGGTTGTGGACTAGGATGTGGAGTTCGCCCTTCATACCCGCTCGGATATCGCAGTTAGAGCTTTGCCGCATATCGGTTTTTACGTATTAAAGGGGGAAATAAGGGCGAACTCAACATAAAAATTATATGGGTGTATTCACCAAGAGGTCTAGAATCTGAAAATGAAAAAAAAAAAAATTTGTCCGATGTTGAGTTCGCCCGTCGTACCCGGAGCGCCTCATATAAAAAGGTCTTTCTCAGCCTAATGACCAAGAACGTAGAGGCCATAGGGCATTTCCCGATTGGTTAACTAATTTTTTTTACCTCAGATCCTAGAACCTTTGAAAAATCCCTTAAAGAGCAAATAATCAATATAAGTATCACCTTCATTTTAGCGTAGAAAAATAAACTGTGATAGAGAAATGACCACAGTTTTTTATACTTTTTTATATCAGATCTTCGACCAACATTAGCATATTGTTGACGTATTTATCCTCAAAAGATAAGAGCTTTTTTCATAACGAAATCAGCGTTTTTAGCGCATTAAAAAAATATGAAAAAAATGAGTCAAACCATTATCCGACTAATGTGTGCCTTATCATGATAAACAGGTAAAATTTGAGCAGTCTCTGATGGCTCTTTAGTAGAAAAAACATATAAAGAGATGCTGAAATAGCTCAGCCTATTTATAATAGCTTATCTGGTACCTTGTATTCAAAAAAGAGGAAAACAAGGGGTGGAGATGGACGAATCGACGGCTGTTCCGGAAAATCGGCGTCGATAGGGAAGCCGTCGATTACAATTTCTTTCTAAAGAAGTTAATTTTTCCCTCGGTGTTTTTATAGGTTTTAGGCGTTAAAGTCCATCAAAACATGACATTCTCCGTGTAAGAAGGTTATTGAAATATAAACATTAAGAAGGTTAATTTTTAAAGGCTTGTAAATCGTAAACCGTTACAGATATTGAAAAAATGCACTAAATAAAATCTGTTGGAAATTTGATTCTCATTAATTTTTATTTGATTCATTTTTTCTCTAGGACGCACCGTTTTCAAGATAAATTTATTTAAAAAAAATTTATTTTCCGAAAATGGTGCATCCTAGAAAAAAATAATTAAGTACAAATTTATAGAGAATTAAATTTCCTACAATTTTTAATTATTAGGTGTACAAAATGAAACTCAGCCACAGGGTAAATTTGAATTTTGTAGATTTTAGCTGAGTTTCATTTTGTACACCTAGTAGTTCATTTTTTCAAAATTTTGAACATTTTAGGCGTTAAAGTCCATCAAAAGTTGACTTTCTCCGTGCGAGAAGGTTATTGAAGTATAACCATTAAGAAGGTTAATTTTTAAAGGCTTGTAAATCGTAAACCGTTACAGATATTGAAAAAATACAACAAATAAAATCTGTCGGAAATTCAATTCTCTTTAATTTTTATTCTATTCATTTTTTCTCTAGGACGCACTGTTTTCAAGATAAATTTATTTAAAAAAAAATTATTTTCCGAAAATGGTGCATCCTAGAAAAAAATAATTAAGTTCAAATTTATAGAGAATTAAATTTCCTACCAGTTTATTTATTAGGTGTACAAAATGAACTTCAGCCACAGGGTAAATTTGAATTTTGTAGATTTTAGCCGAGTTTCATTTTGTACCTACACCTAGTAGTTCATTTTTCAAAATTTTGAACATTTTAGACGTTAAAGTCCATCAAAAGTTGACCTTCTCCGTGTAAGAAGGTTATTGAAGTATAACCATTCAGAAGGTTAATTTTTAAAGGCTTGTAAATCGTAAACCGTTACAGATATTGAAAAAATGCACTAAATAAAATCTGTTGGAAATTTGATTCTCTTTAATTTTTATTCTATTCATTTTTCTCTAGGACGCACTGTTTTCAAGATTTTATTTAAAAAAAATTATTTTCCGAAAATTGTGCATCCTAGAAAAAAATAATTAAGTACAAATTTATAGAGAATTAAATTTCCTACAAGTTTTATTTATTAGGTGTACAAAATGAAACTCAGCCACAGGGTAAATTTGAATTTTGTAGATTTTAGCCACGTTTCATTTTGTACACCTAGTAGTTCATTTTTTCAAAATTTTGAACATTTTAGGCGTTTAAGTCCATCAAAAGTTGACCTTCTCCGTGTAAGAAGGTTATTGAAGTATAACCATTCAGAAGGATAATTTTTAAAGGCTTGTAAATCGTAAACCGTTACAGATATTGAAAAAATGCACTAAATAAAATCTGTTGGAAATTTGATTCTCTTTAATTTTTATTGTATTCATTTTTTCTTTAGGACGCACTGTTTTCAAGATAAATTTATTTAAAAAAAATTATTTTCCGAAAATGGTGCATCCTAGAAAAAAATAATTAAGTACGAATTTATAGAGAATTAAATTTCCTACATGTTTTATTAAGTTCATTTTTTCAAAATTTTAAACATTTTAGGCGTTAAAGTCCATCAAAAGTTGACCTTCTCCGTGTAAGAAGGTTATTGAAGTATAACCATTAAGAAGGTTAATTTTTAAAGGCTTGTAAATCGTAAACACTTCGGGGAATTTCATGAAAATCAAAAGTTTTGAAGCAGGAGCTTCAAATTTGCAGTGTACTGCAAGCATCCTAGAAAAAAATAATTAAGTACGAATTTATAGAGAATTAAATTTCCTACAATTTTTATTTATTAGGTGTACAAAATGAAACTCAGCCACAGGGAAAATTTCAATTTTGTAGATTTTAGCCGAGTTTCAATTTGTACACCTAATATAAAGGTTGTCGAGTCGATACCCTAAGGAAGCCTGCTGCATAATCAATGGAGAGCGGCTGTTATTATGCATGATAACGCTCAAGCCGCCCGATACAAATTAGCCTCCACTATAATGCTTATTTTCATTTGACTTTTATTTTTTCAGCATGGACGATGGGTTGGCTAGTCTGCAAGACGATACCGTATCTTCAAGGGGTCTCCGTAAACGCTTCGATAAACACGTTGGTCGCCATCTCCGTCGAAAGATGCCTCGCGATCTGCTATCCGATGAAATGGCAGGTGACATCCGGCTCGGTCAGAATAGCGGTCATAATCATTTGGGCACTTGCGCTTTCGATAACGCTCCCTTGGGCGCTTTATTTTCAACTGAGGCCCCTCGAAGAAGGAAGCCGTTTTCTGGTAAAAAAATATTTTTTTAAAAAGTTTCGTCACCAGTTCTCGAGTTTTTCCCCCAACGGATCTTTACACGAAACTCCGGCACATATAAATCGCCTGACTAGCAATTTGTAGCCCCGAGGAAACGATTCCACACACTTTGTTACCTTCTTCATATAATAACCAACTTTGTCTTCTCCAGTTATATTGTATTTTTTTTTTCTCCCAAGTAAATTGGCCTCTTAAAAATTCACCCTCTTAGTATAAAAAATGACTTCTTTTACTCAGAGTCCATTGGAGGAGTAAATTAAGGAGGCCGTATCTGTCATTTTTCCAAGCCCACAAATCTCTCATATCAGAAACGTTTCCCTTATCTTACGACCCACAATCAACGCCAGGATCATTACCGACCAAATACCAAGTAAATGTAATAGAGTTTAAATTAATATCATTTAATTACCTACCATAAAATTGAGGGTATTAAAATTTTCCTAAAAGAAGTTTTTGTGATACCCTCCAAGTCGGGTTTTTGGGGAAGGGTCTTCCCGACCCGGAGGGTCAAATTGAATATTGATCTATACCGATCTCATCTTTGTCTGTGGTGCCGGCCGGCCGTAGCATTTTTTTTCCGGAACACTTTACGGCCACAGTTTTCACCAAATTTTCTTTAGTCGATAAAAAAAACTAACGAGAGCGATTTTTAATTTTCAAAAAAATGGACTGTAAAAAAAGAAATAAAAATAAAAAAGAAAGGAAGAATTTAAAGAATTTAAGAATTTTTAAGAATTTAAAAAAGAAAAAGAACTTTAAAAAATTCGCTGCGGCCGAACCATTGGTCCGTCCGATTTTCACCAAATTTTCATTAATTACTCCTTATATTTTTAAGAATTTTTGGCGTAAATAAATTTATTATTTTAAAAGCGAGAAAATTCTCATGGCGAAAAATTCCATTATTTCTACCTTCACACTTAAAAATTTTTTCAAAAAAACTTCGATTTTTCAGAAAAAAAAAAAAAGCAAAAATTTAAAAATGAAAACTCGGAAAATTTTTCAAAAAGAAAAGTTGGAACATTTAAAAAAAACACTCGAAAAATTTAAAAAAAATCGGAAAAAAAAAAAAAATCGGAAAAAAAAAAATCCCATTACAGTATTTCTATCTTGACACTTGAAAAAATTTTCGAAAAAATTTTGATCTTCAGAAATAAAGCACAAATTTAAAAAAAAACTCGGAAATTTTTCAAAAATAAAAGTTGGAACATTTTTGAAAAAAAAAAAACACTCGAAAAATTTTCGAAAAAAAATCGGAAAATTAAAAAAATAATGACCCTGCGGTAGCAGGGACTAAAAGGTAGATTTCTTTTCATGATTAAAATTAATATGTATAAACACAAAATATATATTATATAAAATGATGATATAAGAAAAATTGCGCCACTGAGCCCCTAGAAAAACATCTGATAATTTTATTAATAAAATATTTAATAATTTCCGGTATAAATTCAAATTTTTTTTAAAGTTTAGCTAGTTCAATATTTTGCGCGTGGCTCGTCCAAACCTGCTTTAATTAATTTTTACACGCCCTCGCAGAGGTCTTAAAGTTTTTTTTGCAAAGGACTAGGATTTCAATAGAAAATGCCAATTTTGTCTTTAAGCCCTAAGTAAAGTAGGTGAATCGCTGGTCCGATTTCAGCCATTAACGAACTCGTCCGAGCTATGAGATAAAAGCTCTAAATACCGGATATCGTCACCCTCACATTAAAATATATATATATATAACTTTTCAACTGAGGATGGTTTTGGGGTCCAGGAGGTATGAAACGAAAAACGTATAGAAAATTTTTTGAATCTGCGACTACTTGGTACATTACAATAGGTAGATTTTTGAAGAAAAGAAATCTACCTAAAATCCCATTATTTCTACCATGACACTTGAAAAAATTTTCGAAAAAACTTGGATTTTTCAGAAAAAAACGCACAAATTTAGAAAAGGAAACTCGGAAAATTTTTCAAAAAAAAGTAGGAACATTTTTTGAAAAAAAAAAAAAAAACACTCGAAAATCAAAAAAAAATCGGAAAATTATTCAAAAGAAATCCCATTATTTCTACCTTGACACTTGAAAAAATTTTCGAAAAAACTTGGATTTTTCAGAAAAAAACGCACAAATTTAAAAAAGAAAAATCAAAAATTTTTCAAAAACTCTCAAAAAATTGTTTATAAAAAATCCCATTATTTCTACCTTGACTCTTGAAATAATTTTCGAAAAAACTTGGATTTTTCAGAAAAAAAAGCCCAAATTAAGAAAAGCAACTCGGAAAATTTCAAAAAAAAAATCCCACTATTTCTAACCTTGACACTTGAAAAAATTTTCGAAAAAACCTGGATTTTTCAGAAAAAAAAGCACAAATTAAAAAAACTCGGAAAATTAAAAAAAAAAAAAAAAAAGTTGGAACATTTTTTGAAAAAAACTCTCGAAAAATTTTTCAAAAAAATATCGGAAAATTTTCAAAAAAATATCCCATTATTTCTACCTTGACACTTGAAAAAATTTTCGGAAAAACTTGGATTTTTCAGAAAAAAACGCCAAAATTTAAAAAAAAACTAAAAAAGAAAAAATTTTTCAAAAAAAAAAAATTTGGAACATTTTTCGAAAAAAACTTCACCCTCCGTTATACTTCCCCCTCCCTTATACTGTCCCTCCTCATACATCCCCCTCCGTTGTACTTCCCCTCCATTATACTTCCCCTCCTTAATACTTCATCCTCCTATATTTTTACTTCTCCCTAAGGAAATTTTCGTTGGAAGCTCTTCGAACTAGTACTTTTTCTTAGGAAGGTAAAAATTGTTCCTTTTTTTGCAGGACGTATTTTCCAGTCGGTCGCTTTCGCAACTGTGACTTCCCCCTCCCTTATACTGTCCCTCCTCATATCCCCCTCCGTTGTACTTCCCCTCCATACTTCCCCTCCTTAATACTTCATCCTCCTATATTTTTACTTCTCCCTAAGGAAATTTTCGTTGGAAGCTCTTCGAACTAGTACTTTTTCTTAGGAGGTAAAAATTGTTCCTTTTTTTGCAGGACGTATTTTCCAGTCGGTCGCTTTCGCAACTGTGACAATTAAACGGAGTCCTTCAACAGGGAGTCCCTTTAGTGAAGAAAACCTCCTCCCCTCCTTCAATCGGCTCCTTTAATTAACCCATCTTCATCCTCCCGTCCCCTCAAATTTCCGCTTCCCTATTATCAAATTAATCATCCCGATAAAAGGAGGAAACTCGCTCAATTTAGAATGAGGAAATCGTTTTTTTTTCCCTCCGCAAAATTGTTAATTTCAAAATTCCATTATGGACCTTGACCAGAATCTCCCGATATGTCAGCCATAAAACTAAATTGGCGTCATTTTCCCATTGTGGCGGTCAATTTTTTTTCTCTCTCCCATTCCCTCACCCCTGGAGCGATTCTTCCAAACCATTAGAGGCACGAAAGCGATGATTTTTATTCGAAACTCAAGAGCCCTCGTCCCTTTTCGAGGACGATCAATTTCATGTTTTCAGTCCCAAAATCACCCACATTAAAACGATTAGTATATGATCATTCAATATTAGAATCGAATTTCATATCGATTTGTGGATTAAAAGACGCTTTAGCTAGATTGCCCGTCGTCCATTTTACCGAAGGATTTGAGACGATTTAGTTGTTATAGTTTACACCAATTACTCCGGTCATGGCCATCAGTAGACCTCAAAATATTTTTTACAGCCTTTATCAAATGAGCTTTTTTTCTTCTTTTCTTACTTCTCTTTTTCGCCTTCCTCTTTTCCGAGAGGACGTGTCAGCTTTGTTGATTTTTTGCTTGGAATCCCTCGGGCACAAAACGCCTTACATTCCTTCATTGTTGGGAAACTTCATTGTTGTTGAGATATACTTCGAACAAAAGGGAAAAACTGGTGTTATCGACAAAACATTCCCCCTATGACATCGAGGAAAAAACTTAATAAAAATGTTAGACTTAGAAAAATATATTTTAAAAACAATTTATTCACACCGGGAAAAACATTGACATCAGGTTTGGAGGTCAAAAAACAAAAGAAAATTTTGTGAAAATCGTTGTAGCTCAGAAACCTGTAAAAACTACAGAAAAACAGGTGTGTCTTTTTCAAAAAAAACTGAGGAAAACACTAAAATTGTGTACTAAAGTACTAGTTTTAAGAGCTTCCAACGAAAACTTTGTTAAAGAGAAGTAAAAATAAAGGAGGGGAAGTACAACGGAGGGGGAAGTATAAAGGAGGACAGTATAAGGGAGGGGGAAGTATAAAGGAGGGACAGTATAAGGGAGGGGAAGTATAAAGGAGGGACAGTATAAGGGAGGGGGTATAAAGGACAGTATAAGGGAGGGGGGAGTATAAAGGAGGGACAGTATAAGGGGGGGGAGTATAAAGGAGGGACAGTTAAGGGAGGGGGGAGTATAAAGGGGACAGTATAAGGGGGAAGTATAAAGGAGGGACAGTATAAGGGAGGGGGAGTATAAGGGGACAGTATAAGGAGGGGGAAGTATAAAGGAGGCAGTATAAGGGAGGGGATATAAGGGGGGTGAATTATAAAAGAGGGACAGTATAAGGGAGGGGAAGTATAAAGGAGGGACAGTATAAGGGGGAAGTATAAGGAGGACAATATAAAGGTGGGGGAAGTATAAAGGTGGGACAGTATAAAGGAGGGGAAGTAAAGGTGGGTATAAGGGAGGGGGAAGTATAAAGGAGGGACAGTATAAGGGAGGGGGAGTATAAAGGAGGGATATAAGGGAGGGTGAATTATAAAAGAGGGACATTAGGGAGGGGAAGTATAAAGGAGGGACAGTATAAGGGAGGGGAAGTATAAAAGAGGGACAGTAAAAGGGAGGGGGAAGTATAAAGGAGGGACAGTATAAGGGAGGGTATAAAGGTGGGATAGTATAAGGGAGGTGAATTATAAAAGAGGGACAGTATAAGGGAGGGGGAAGTATAAAGGAGGGACAGTATAAGCGAGGGGGAAGTATAAAGGAGGGACAATATACAGGAGGGGGAAGTATAAAGGTGGGACAGTATAAAGGAGGGGAAGTATAAAGGTGGGACAGTATAAGGGAGGGGAAGTAGGGACAGTATAAGGGAGATAAAGGAGGGAAAGCATAAGGGAGGGGGAGTATAAAGGAGGGACGTATAAGGGAGGGGGAGTATAAAGGAGGGACAGTATAAGGGAGGGGGGAGTATAAAGGAGGGACAGTATAATTTTACGAAAAATTATCCAACTTTTTTTGTTTAAATTTTCCGAGTGATTTTTTCAAAAATTTTCCAACATTTTTTTTTCAAAAATTTTCCGAGTTTTCTTTTTTAAATTTGCGCTTTATTTTCTGAAAAATTTTCCAACTTTTTTCTAAAATTTTTTAAAGTGTTAAGGTAGAAATATTTTTGCGCAAGAGAGGTCCCTCTCGTAAAGGGTGGAAGTATAAAATTTCTCCCTACTAAAGTAATAATTAATGATAAAAAATGATAATTTTACTTACGCCAAAAATTCTTAAAGATATAAGGAGTAATTGGTGAAAATTTGGTAAAAATTGGACTAAAGGTTCGGCCGAAGCGAATTTTTTAAAATTTCAAGCAGACATATCTCCGCCATTTTTTGGAAATTCAAAAATAGCACTCGTTAGTTTTTGTCCACCAATTAGTTTGCTGAAACTGGTGAAAATCGGTGGAAAATTTTGGACGTAAAGTGTCCCGGAAAAAAATGCTACGGACGGACGGCCGGCCGGCATCACAGACAAAGTAGATCGGTAAAGATCAATATTCGATTTGACCCTCCGGGGTCTGGAAGACCCTCCCCATAAACCCAACGTGGAGGGTATCACAATAACATCTTTAAGGAAGTTTTAAAAAAATGTGACGTCTTCAAAATGCCAAAAAGTACCTTTCGCCATCTTTTTTAAAGCTCTCCTTGGTGGTATTCCCAACCCAAAATATTATTTTACTGACCTCCATCCTAATAAAACGCTCTAAAATTTCTCTTCTATTTTTCCTCCCTCACATTTTCCCCAGTCTTTCACCCTCTTTTTATGTTACAAATGATTTCGTCTGGTGGGACGTCTAGACAGTGAACGATCCCCACGTTCGATATCTGAGCACAACCTAGGGGCCGAAACTGGAAGCTTGTCCCTTTTAAGTTCACCAATCTGCCGCTACAAAACGATCGGCAATTCCACGTTTTCTCCACAGATTTCGGTCTTTTCGACATAGTTTCAATGTTCTTTTATCTTAAGTTAACAATTTTCGCCCAAAAACTGGCTTCTTATGTAGCTTTTGAGGTCTCTTGCGTCCTATCTAAACTTTCATTCACGTTTTTGACTTAGATTTTTGTAAAATATGACCTGAACAGAGCTGAAAATGGCTCAATGTATATAAATTTATTTGAAAAATACTACTCATTTTACTGCTATTAACGATTGAGTCTCTATCTATCCTTTTAAGAAGATACTTGGATCGGTAGTTCAGGGATCCTGGTACAGATTGTAGCACTTATGTTTTACCTTATGTGTTCATTCATAGGAGGAGAACCAACCTATCATATGCGTGCACTATACCTTAATCACTTTTTATTTCAGACATGTCTGGGACTTGGCCAACTCCGGTGAGCGAGAACGTATATTTCGTGGTGGCGAATTTGGTGATGTGCTACATACTTCCTCTGGTACTCATCACAATCTGCTACTTGCTGATTTGGCGGGAGTCTGTTGTCGGACGCTTCCAGGGGAGCCTCAGGGTCACGGCGAGCAAGTGATACAACGTTCGAAAATGAAAGTCATCAAAATGTTGGTGGTCATCGTTTTGTTCGCGTGCTCGTGGCTTCCTCTGTACTTGATCTTCACCCGGATCAAACTCGGGGGTCCGTTGACGTCGGGTGGGACCGAAGAGACGCTCATACACGCCTTCTACCAGTCGCTCAGTGGTTGGGAGCGTCGAATTCATGTATAAACCCGATTCTCTACGTTTTTCAACCGTAAAGAGGGGGGATTCAAAGCCGTTTTGTCGAGCCGTTTGCTGTTCGACGTTGCGCTACGACTACAGAACGCAGATGACCATCAGCTCACGTGACACCGTCCGTAAAGGGCCACCTTTGAAGCGTATGACATCTCGGCCGGTGTTCCGATCAAGCCGAAAAAGCCGGATCCGAATCTAAGGACCATGTCGCTCAGGACTCCCTCGACAATCCTCCAAAACAACAACTTCCTTTTAAGCCAAGAAAATTTCAAAAACAATCACCACGAATTTATCTACAACGGAACATTCGTTTGAAAATAAACATTTCAAAGAAATTAATCAAAAAAATTTTTACGCTTAGTTTTGGTTAGAAACACGGTCCATGGTTGAGGACCACCAGTTCGGAGCAACGGGTCTTTATCTTGCTGAATTTAAAAAAGTGTAAATATTGTCGCTTAAACGTAAAAAACTTTATAATATTGTTAAATTACATAATATCTTTAAGATATTCTCAAATGTTGACATTATTAGACGATAAAATAGCCCTGTTTGTGTAAAAAATAACCAAAATGAAAAAGTTAGTGATTTTTTCAGCTTTCTTTGTGCTAAAGACATTTTATTGGTGTTTAAGGTAAGAAATTTTATAATTTGAAAGAAATTGATATCGTATTAGCTTTGTTCCAACCGCAGTATTAGTCTCTCGGCGCATGCGTACAACGAAATTACCGTCAACTTTGGCAACGGTAGGAACGAAGCTAGCTGCGTTCAACCGCAGCTTGAAATCTGGAGCATGCGCGTCCTTTATCTCGTAGAAAAAGGACCTTAACTTCGTTTATGTCGTAGAAAACGACCTTAACGTCCTTTATCTAGCAGAGAAAGGACCTTGACGTCCATTAAATTGTAAAAAAAGGACCTTGACTGTCCTTGACGTCCTTTAACTCGTAGAGAAAGGGCCTTGACGTCCTTTAACTCGTAGAGAAAGGACCTTAACGTCCTGTGCTCGTAGAGAGGACCTTAAAGTCCTTAACTCGTATAGAAAGGACCTTAACGTCCTGTAACTCGTAGAGAAAGGACCTTAAAGTCCTTTAACTCGTATAGAAAGGACCTTAACGTCCTGTAACTCGTAGAGAAAGGGCCTTAACGACCTTTAACTAGAGAAAGGGCCTTAACGTCCTTTAACTCGTGGAGAAAGGGCCTTAACGTCCTGTAGCTCGTAGAGAAAGGACCTTAAAGTCCTTTAACTCGTATAGAAACCTTAACGTCCTGTAACTCGTAGAGAAGGGCCTTAACGACCTTTACCTCGTATAGAAAGGACCTTGACGTCCTTTAACTCGTATAGAAAGGACCTTAACGTCCTGTAACTCGTAGAGAAAGGGCCTTAACGACCTTTAACTCGTAGAGAAAGGCCTTAACGACCTTTAACTCGTAGAGAAAGGGCCTTAACGACCTTTAACTCGTAGAGAAAGGGCCTTAACGTCCTGTAGCTCGTAGAGACCTTAAAGTCCTTTAACTCGTATAGAAAGGACCTTAACGTCCTGTAACTCGTAGAGAAAGGACCTTAAAGTCCTTTAACTCGTATAGAAAGGACCTTAACGTCCTGTAACTCGTAGAGAAAGGGCCTTAACGTCCTGTAACTCGTAGAGAAAGGGCCTTAACGACCTTTAACTCGTAGGGAAAGGGCCTTAACGTCCTGTAGCTCGTAGAGAAGGACCTTGACGTCCTTTAACTCGTATAGAAGGACCTTAACGTCCTGTAACTCGTAGAGAAAGGGCCTTAACCTTTAACTCGTAGAGAAAGGGCCTTAACGACCCTTTAACTCGTAGAGAAAGGGCCTTAACGTCCTTTAACTCGTGGAGAAAGGGCCTTAACGTCCTGTAGCTCGTAGAGAAAGGACCTTAAGTCCTTTAACTCGTATAGAAAGGACCTTAACGTCCTTTAACTCGTGGAGAAAGGGCCTTAACGTCCTGTAGCTCGTAGAGAAAGGACCTTAAAGTCCTTTAACTCGTATAGAAAGGACGTTAACGTCCTTTAACTCGTATGAAAAAAGGACCTTGACGTCCTTAACTCGTATGAAAAAAGGACCTTGACGTCCTTTAACTCGTATAGAAAGGACCTTAACGTCCTGTAACTCGTAGAGAAAGGGCCTTAACGTCCTGTAACTCGTAGAGAAAGGGCCTTAACGACCTTTAACTCGTAGGGAAAGGGCCTTAACGTCCTGTAGCTCGTAGAGAAAGGACCTTGACGTCCTTTAACTCGTATAGAAAGGACCTTAACGTCCTGTAACTCGTAGAGAAAGGGCCTTAACGACCTTTAACTCGTAGAGAAAGGGCCTTAACGACCTTTAACTCGTAGAGAAAGGGCCTTAACGTCCTTTAACTCGTGGAGAAAGGGCCTTAACGTCCTGTAGCTCGTAGAATGGACCTTAAAGTCCTTTAACTCGTATAGAAAGGACCTTAACGTCCTTTAACTCGTGGAGAAAGGGCCTTAACGTCCTGTAGCTCGTAGAGAAAGGACCTTAAAGTCCTTTAACTCGTATAGAAAGGACGTTAACGTCCTTTAACTCGTATGAAAAAGGACCTTGACGTCCTTTAATCGTATGAAAAAAGGACCTTGACGTCCTTTAACTCGTAGAGAAAGGGCCTTAACGTCCTTTAACTCGTATGAAAAAAGGACCTTGACGTCCTTTAACTCGTAGAGAAAGGGCCTTAACGACCTTTAACTCGTAGAGAAAGGACCTTGACGTCCTTTAACTCGTGGAGAAAGGGCCTTAACGTCCTGTAACTCGTATAGAAAGGACCTTGACGTCCTTTAACTCGTAGAGAAAGGACCTTAAGGAACTCGGATTTTGGCATCAAATATGACGTAGTTTAAAACCTTTTTCCATCAAATCTGAAGTCACCTAACGTCAAAGTTGACCAATCCTTCTGCGCATGCTCCAGAAGTTTCAAACCAGTTCCAACTGCGGTTGAACAAAGCTATTACATATTATGTCTTACACCAATTTCTGATTTTTTAATGATCTGTAACTCCGAAACTATCACTTTGACAAGATTAACGACTTTATACTTTTTGTTTGAAATTTAATTATAATCATTTTTACACTAAATATTTTTTACGCTAAACCTCATAGTTTTCGAGATATTTGAGAAAAACAAAAACCTAAAAATCAACTTCAACAAAAAATCATCTGAAAAATTTTCATTTTCGTTTTAGCCATGTTAGTTCGTAGTGAGAGATTAACCGTTAATCCTTGTTTAAAAAATCAAAACGAGTTCGTAGGGCCGAACACTTACGTTTTAGAATCTCCTAGAGATGATAGACGTAATTATCGTTTATTTTAATTTTTTTGTATTTTTGCTTGCAGAAGAAGCTGTTCCATTTAGATTTAAAATTGGCCACCGACCTTTGCAAAAAATTGTATGTAATCCTGCTCCAAACCAGTATGTTATAAAATACCGAAAACATAGAATAATAGTAAGTTAAAAAAAAAAAAAAAAAGTTTTTCAAATTTTTTTCTTTTTAGGGCGGTAATAGTCTTCGTTACACCGAAGCGAGAAAAACTAGAGAATTAGACACTACCGGACCCTCACCTACTACTCAAAGGATATTTGAAACCCGCGGAAAACCCAAGGGAAATGTAAGGTCTAAAATTTTTTTATTTTACTATTAACCAATAATGGAAGAAGAATGATTGTGATAACGGGTATCTCACGACGCGTTTCGGCTTAAGGGGATATGAGGGTTTTAAGTTGGTTGCTTTGTACATTTTTCGTTGTGAGCAACGGTTTTCGGTTTTTCCCTTCTATCTTGAAAACCGTCGCTCAAAACGAAAAAATGTTCTAAGTGAAAGTTGTAGCTACGGAAATTTACTACATAAAATATCTTATTGGTTTTTTCCGTCAGAGCAATATTTTAGGAGATATGAAGGTTTTAATTTTTCAGACAGGCTCTGTAGGATTATTAGTTTAACCTTAACCTTAAATATTGCTCTTACGCAAATAATAAATAAAAAAATTTTTGTAGGAAATCTGTGTACCTACAACTTTTACTTAGAGCATTTTTTCGTTTTGAGCGACGGTTTCCGAGATAGAAGGGAAAACCGAAAACCGTTGTTAACAACGAAAAATTTGCAAAGCAACCAACTTAAATACTTCCATCAAAGTATTGCTCTGAAGGAAAAAACTAATAAGATATTTTATGTAGTAAATTTCAGTACCTACAACTTTTACTTATGACATTTTTTCGTTTTGAGCGACGGTTTCCGAGATAGAAGGGAAAAACCGAAAACCGTTGTTAACAACGAAAAATTTGCAAAGCAACTCACTTAAAAACCATCATACCTCCTTAAAAAGCCTCGTCTGGCGAGCGATTCCCTCTATCACAATCATTTCTATCTTTTCACTGTGCCCCTATCTCCGAGAGATTAAGTGGATACAGCGGGAAGCCGGAAACAAACATTCTCCCTAAAGCTGCCACCGTTCTCCAAGAGATAGATCCACTCACCACCTTAGTATGGTTAGAGGGAATAGCTCACCTGACGAGGCTTTTTAAACTGAAACGCGTCGTGAGCCCGTTATCACAGTCATTTCTTCCTCCATTATTGGTTACTAAAATCAAGCTTCTTGCGGAATACATACGCAATAAAAATTAAATATCAATAATTTTTATATCAATATTTTTGTTAATAGATTTGTCGTGGACTGCCACCTCGTTACGGCTGTCCCAATTTGTCTTCTGGCCCATCTTACCGAATTCCAGATGGGAATCCATTTTTTAAAAAGAAACGGATTTCTTATTACACGAGGGAATCTAACATTGTATGATGACGTCACAAGTGCCTTTCTAACATATTTTTAGGTTGGTCGTTGTGAGAAGTACAAGGGACCGAAATGGAGTCTGAGTAAATCGGAAACGGACCGTTTTAAGATCAAGAAGGCGGATTTACCCCCCGCGGATTACGACACTACGGAAAAAGGCCCGTCAATCAAAGATTTGTGGGATTACGACGTGAGACTGAATAATATTAAGAATGCCAAATTGAAAAGACTAGTTGAAGAAAGTTATGAGAAGCAAGCGAGGACGCAGTCAACGGCGTTTACCAAATTGGCTAACGACCTTGGGGGAAAAACCGTCTGTGATGAGTATCCAACTGGGCAAATGCGTCGAAATCAACTGTACATTATGGACTAATTTAAAGTCTCCTACTAAACCGGTGACTTCAGCGGCAAACAAAGAGTAACAAACTCGGGCAACGGTTGTGCTACTGGATAGCCATAGGCTGTGCTTGTGCTACAATCTGGCCGCCTGCGCCGTCTGATCATCTGGCCTGTGATTGTGCTGCAATCTGAACATGGAGCACCCGAAGGTTGTCAATGATTTAGATACTGTTCGTATTTTGCAAATGCTACTGGATAGCCATAGGCTGTGCTACAATCTGGCCGCCTGCGTCGTCTGCGCATCTGGCCTGTGATTGTGCTGCAATCTGACCATGGAGCACCCGAAGGTTGTCAATGATTTTAGATACTGTTCGTATTTTGCAAATGCTACTGCATAGCCATAGGCTGTGCTACAATCTGGCCGTCTGCGTCGCCTGAGCATCTGGCCTGTGATTGTGCTGCAATCTGACCATGGAGCACCCGAAGGTTATCAATGATTTAGATACTGTTCGTATTTTGCAAATGCTACTGCATAGCCATAGGCTGTGCTATAATCTGGCCGCCTGCGCCGTCTGCGCATCTGGCCTGATTGTGCTACAATCTGACCATGGATTGAGCACCAGAAGGTTGTCAATGATTAGATACTGTTCGTATTTCGCAAATGCTACTGGATAGCCATAGGCTGTGCTACAATCTGGCCGCCTGCGCCGTTTGCGCATCTGGCCTGTGATTGTGCTGCAATCTGACCATGGATTGAGCTCCAGAAGGTTGTCAATGATTTAGATGCTGTTCATATTTTGCAAATTCTACTGGATAGCCTTGGCTGTGCTACAATCTGGCCGTCTGCGCATCTGGCCTGTGATTGTGCTGCAATCTGACCATGGAATGAGCACCCGAAGGTGACAATGATTTAGATTCTGTTCGTATTTTGCAAATGCTACTGGATAGCCATAGGCTGTGCTATAATCTGCCTGCGCCGTCTGAGCATCTGGCCTGTGATTGTGCTGCAATCTGACCATGGAATGAGCACCCGAAGGTGACAATGATTTAGATTCTGTTCGTATTTTGCAAATGCTACTGGATAGCCATAGGCTGTGCTATAATCTGCCTGCGCCGTCTGAGCATCTGGCCTGTGATTGTGCTGCAATCTGACCATGGATTGAGAACCGAAGGTTGTCAATGATTTAGATACTGTTCGTATTTTGCAAATGCTACTGGAGATACGAAGTTTGGCCGAGAGGCGCAGATGTCGAGTTTTAGGATCATAGTTTTTGAGTGTTTGACCCAGTTGGATAAGCATAAATTTAGAGTCGTTGGTCGTGTTTGGTACGCTATGCAAAGGCCCCTGTTAGCCCGACGTGCGCTAATCTATATTTTTCTTTTATAGAATTTACCCGGCCCATTTGATACTTGTGGATCCTGACTGTTTTAAGAAAAATCATTTAACGTGAAAGGAACTTTTTCTAAAGAAGAAGTAAAATCCATGATAAAAATTTTATTATTTGACGTCTTTTCTTTTAGCGGATGCGAGAACCCGTTTGTTCAGATGAACCTTCCCCGCAGTCGTTTCAACATAAAGAGCACTTTCGGCGTCTCCTGCCTTGAAATAAGCGCCCTCCTTTCAACACCACGTCCACTTTGAAGCCCACGAAACACACCTGTAGGTAAGCAAAAAAAAAAGCGAAAAAAACATTTTAACTTACCAAGTTTTTTTTTTAGGCCCTGCGGATTACAACCCGAATAATTTTACTATAGGATTTAAACTTTGTCAAAAGCTTCCAGTTGGTTCAGCCGATTACGTCGCACCTTTTGGTACCAGCGAGCCGAGAAGTTTCCCTGTCTGCAACGAAGATTTTCCATCGCCACTGGACTACGACGCCGAGTACGAGTTTTACAAAATAGTTTATTGGTCCACAGGAGGGCCCAAGCCATTCTGTAGCCTTTTTGGTTGATACAAGCGGCTTAAACCATCGTGCAGTCTTTTACTGTTGTGTGAGAGTTGGCTAAGCCATTCTGTAGCTTTGTTGGTTTGTGGAAGGGCTTAAACTTATCTAAAGCTTTCCATTGGGTTGGGGAGTGGCTTAAACCATCTAGATCATTCCATTGGTTCGTGGAAGTGGCCTAAGCCATTATGTAGCCTTCTATTGGTCGATAGAAGTAATTTAAGCCATTGTGCAGTCTTTTACTGCTGAGTGTGGGAGTTGCTTAAGCCATCTATAGCTTTGTTGGTTTGTGGAAGTGGCTTAAGCTTACCTAAAGCTTTCCAATGATCTTTAGTATTGGCTTAACCCATTCTATAGCCTTCTTGCGGTTGATACAAGTGGTTTAAGCCATTGTGCAGTCTTTTACTGTTGAGTGTGGGAGTATCCAAAGCCATTCTATAGCTTTGTTGGTTTGTGGAAGTGGCTTAAACTTATCTAAAGCTTCCATTGGGTTGGGGAAGTGGCTTAAACTATTCTAGAACATTCCATTGGTTCGTGGAAGTGGCCTAAGCCAGTCTATAGCCTTCTATTGGTCGATAGAAGTGGTTTAAACAGTTGTACAGTCTTTTACTGTTGAGTGTGGGAGTTGGTTAAGCCATTCTATAGATTTGTTGGTTTGTGGAAGTGGCTTAAGCTTATCTAAAGCTTTCCAATGGTCTTTAGTAGTGGTTTAACCCATTCTATAGCCTTCTTGCAGTCGATAGAAGTGGTTTAAGCCATTGTGCAGTCTTTTACTGTTTAGTGAGGGAGTTTCTAAGCCATTCTATAGCTCTGTTGGTTTGTAGAAGTGCCTTAATCTTATCTAAAGCTTTCCATTGGGTTGGGAGTGGCTTAAACCGTTCAAGAACATTCCATTGGTTCGTGGAAGTGGCCTAAGCCAATCTATAGCCTTATGGTCGATAGAAGGGGTTCAAACCATTGGACAGTCTTTTACTGTTTGCGTGTGGGAGTTGCTTAAGCCATTGTATAGCTTAGTTGGTTTGTGGATGTGACATTTCATTGGTCTGTGGTAGTGGCTTAAACCATTCTAAAACATTTCATTGGTTCGTGGAAGTGGCCGATGCCATTCTGTAGCCTTCTTGGGGTCGATAGAAGTGGTATAAACCATTATGCAGTCTTTTACTGTTGAGTGCGGGAGTTGCCTAAGCCTTTCTATAGCATTTTTGGTTTGTGGAAGTGGCTTATACTTATCTAAAGCTTCCCATTGGTCTGTGGTAGTGGCTTAAACCGTTCTAGAACATTCTATTGGTTCATGGATGTGGCCTAAGCCATTCCATAGCCTTCTATTGGTCGATAGAAGTGGTTTAAACCATTGTGCAGTCTTTTACTGTTGCGTGTGAGAAGCTTAAGCCATTCTATAGCTTTGTTCGATTGTGGAAGTGGCTTAAGCTTATCTAAACCCTTCCATTGGTCTATGGCGAATGGCATAAATAAATAGAGCTTTATATTGGTCTATGGAAATGGCTTGAACGATTGTAGAGCTTTCTATAGGCTGGTGAGAGTTGCCTAAACCTTGGTCATTGGGTAACCAAAGATTTTGATTGGATAAAACAGGTTGTACTCATTAAATTAAGTAACTTTGCGGATAAGAATACCCTAAAAAATTTTTCAAAAAAATCGAAATTTCTTTTCCTTTCAGTGTACGCCTTCGCCATTGGATTACGACGTCGAAAAACCCGGAAAATGCGACCACGCGAAAATCCGATATCCTTTCAACTCGACTTCTAGACGAGAATATGTAACAAACGAACCAGACTATTTAGCAGGTAAATTTTTTTTTTGGCTACAAATGTTTATTAAACTCAGGTGCGAAGAGTTAAAGGACCCTAGCGATTATCACTTTTCTAAATCTGAGGGCGTAGACGGAGAAAAAAAGATTCCAAGGGTAGTTTCTAGGACAATTTAAACCCATTTAAAACCTTAGAACGATCCTTGTCCGAGTCAGCGCTTGCAAATGGGCCCTCGACAACCGTTAAGAGTCTCTCGGGCAATTCTTTTTTACGATATTCCTTTTTTTTTTAAATAAAGTTGGAAAAATGTGAAGAGATAACGAAAATTGTTTAAGTGGGTCAAGCACATATTTTAAAAGTTAGTGGGGCTACTGAGATTCCCTCTCTGTACCTATACGTGCGTGGAATATGAAAATGATGGATCTTTATTGATATAAAAAGTTTTTATTTATAAACTTTTTTTTTCTCTCTTTTTTTATGAAATGACTAGAAACTATCAAAAACTTCTGGGTCTCATTTTAACTTCGTTAAAGAAGTTATTGTGATACCCTGCACGTCGGGTTTTTGGGGAAGGGTCTTCCAGACCCCGCAGGGTTAATTCGAATGTGGATCTATACCGATGTCAACTTTGTCTGTTGTGCCGGCCGACCGTCCGTAGCATTTTTTTCCGGAACACTTTACGGCCACAGTTTTCATCCGATTTTCGCCAAATTTTCACACAAATTTCTTTAGCCGGTGAACAAGAATGTAACGAGGCGATTTTTGAATTTCGAAAAAATGGCGGAGATATGTCTGTTTGAAATTTTAAAAAATTCGCTGCGGCCGCCGAACCGTTGCTCCGATTTTCACCAAATTTTTACCAATTGCTTCTTATATTTTTTAAAAATTTTTGGTGCAAAAAATTGCCACTTTTTAATTAACATTTTTTTTTTACTAGGGAGAAATTTTATAGTTCTACCCATTACGAGAGGCATCCCTAGGCTAAAGAGCTCATTATTTCTACCTTGACACATAGAAAAATTTTCGAAAAAAAGAACTTAAAAAATTTTAAAAAACCGCAAATTAAAAAAAAAAGCCGGAAAATTAAAAAAATGAATTTGAAATTCAAAAAATTTGAAAATTTTTTGAAAAAAAAAACTTGGAAAATTTTTCGAAAAAAATGGGAAAATTTTTTGAAAAAAAAAATGGGAAAATTTTTTGAAAAAAAAAAAACTCGGAAAATTAAAAAAAAAAACTCGGAAAATTTTTCGAAAAAACAAACTTGCTCCTCCGTTGTACTTCCCCCTCTGTTTTACTTCCCTTGATTTATACTCCCCCTCTGTTATATTTCCCCTCCCATATACTTCCCCTCCCTTGTACCTCCCCTCCGTTATACTTCCTTATATACTTACTTGAAATTTTAAAAACTGAGCTGCGGCCGAATCGTTGATCCGATTTCACCAAATTTTCATCAATTACTCCATATATTTTTTAAGACTTTTTGAAGTGAAAATTGCCACTTTTTAATTATCATTTTATTTAGTAGGGAGAAATTTCACTTCCACCCGTTACGAGAGTCACATCCCTAGGGCAAACAGCCCATTATTTTCTACCGGAAAAAAAAACTTGGAAAAAAAAAGTTGGAGGGGGCTCTGTTATACTCCCCAATCCTTTGTAGTTCTCCCTCTGTTATACTTCCCTCCTTTTAAATTCCCCCTCCGTTATACTTCCGCTCCTTTATACTTTTCCCTCCTTTATACTCCCCTCCTTTATACTTCCTTCCTATACTTCCCCTCCTTTATACATCCTCCTTTATACTTCCCCCTCCGGTATACTCGTACTTCCCCTCCCTTACAATTCCTCTCCCTTATACTTCCCTTCCCTTACAATTCCTCTCCCTTATACTTCCCTTCCCTTACACTTCCACTCCTTTATACTTCCCCCTCCGTTATACTTCCCCTATATTTTTACTTTTCATTAAGGAAGTTTTCGTTGGAAGCTCTTCAAACTAGTACTTTAGTTGGGGGATCGATAAAAACTGCTGAAAAGGGGGTTTTTGTGCCCTGAACTCTCCGTCATACTAACCTTAATTTGCATATTGAAATTCGCTAAAAAAATGCTACATCATAAAAAATTATTGCGCGAAAGTTGGTAAAGTTTCAGGTGATTCTAAGACGAGGGATGACAAGGGTTCGCGGTTTATGTTTATTTATGAATGCGGTGCACTTAAGTTTCCTCCCTAAGGGGAAAGGTTCACCGCCTTCTGAAATTTCCCATAAAAAAATGTTTTATTCACTCATCAAATTAACGTTAAGGAAAAAATGGAGGAAAATTGATAATCCGAGATTTCAAAAGAAAAATGATTGACTGATGAGTCAAAAAGGGGGATTCGGAAAGATCGATAGTGAGGATCTTAGGGAGGCGGCGGTCAATGAGGCATCGCTTCCGCATAACTAGGGTCGACCGTTTCTTCTTAAGAAAGATGATCTTCGACTCTTCGCATTTGTCATAGGACCCCTTTTCCGACCATTTTCGTTTCGGGAAGGGGGGGGGGGAGGTCCTGCACTTGAAAGCGACTACTTAACATCGCCTAACTGAGGAAAAAGAACGGGAAAAAGAGGGGAACGGATGTGGAGACAAACACACCCTCCTGTTCACTTTATCCGCCCTTATCCACCTGCATCTTTTTTACCTTTGACGTCTCACTCTCACGCCATTTTCCCTTCTTCTTTCACCGAAAAAACTTTTACTCTTCACTTTCGTTTTTATTCGCCAAAATTTCGTTTCAACCTTCAAAACTTTCAATCAAGAAATAAAAATGGGAGAAAATTGCTTGGTACTTGTGAGTTTACGATACCAGAACAACGCGCATGCGCTGTTTTTTAGTTCCCGGAGTTTTTTTCAAAAATTCATCACTTAGATTCGCCGAAATTTAAACTAGTTTGATAACACGAGGGGGCTCATTCTTTCCTGTTGCAAGAATAGCCCGTGTAGAGAGGAAAAGTACTGGTCTGGAGCTGGCCCCGACGGGAACTTCCTTAAAGAGAAGTATCTATATAGGAGGGGGAAGTATATGGGAGGATAAGTATAACGGAGTGGGAAGTATAACGGAGGGGAAGTATAACGGAGGGGGAAAGTATAACGGAGTAGGAAGTATGGGAGGGGAAGTATAACGGAGGGGGAAGTATAACGGAGTAGGAAGTATAATATGGGAGGGGAAGTATAACGGAGGGGGAAGTATAACGAACGGGGAAGTATAACGGAGGGGAAAGTATAAGGAAGGGGGAAGTATAATGGAGGGGAAGTATAAGGGAACGAAAGTATAAAGGAAGGGGATGTAGTAGGGAGGGAAAGTCTAAAGGAGAATTTCCAAGTTAGTTTTTTCGAAAAAATTTTCGGGCTTTTTTTTTTTTTTTTTTCGAAAAATTTTCCAAGTTCTTTTTTCGAAAAATTTTCTAAGTTCTTTTTTTGAAAAATGTTCTAAGTTTTTTTTGTCCGAAAAAAAAAAATTTTTTTTTTTCAAAAAATTTTCAAAGTTTTTTTCGAAAAATTTTCCGGGTTTTCATTTTTTTTTTTTTTTTTTTTTTTTTTTTTTCGAAAAATTTTTTAAGTTCTTTTTTTCGAAATTTTCTAAGTTTTTTTTGTAAAAAAAATTTTTTTTTTCGAAAAATTTTCCGGGTTTTTCTTCTTTTTCTTTTTTTCTTTTTTTTTTTTTTTTTTTGAAAAATTTTTAAGTTCTTTTTTTCGAAAAATTTAATGGGCTCTTTGGCCTAGGGATGTGCCTCTCGTAAAGGGTAGAAGAACGAAATTTCTCCCTACTAATAAAATAGTAATTAAAAGTGGCAATTTTTTTGCACCAAAAATTCTTAAAATATAAGGAGTAATTGGTGAAAATTTGGTGAAAATCGGATTAACGGTTCGGCCGCAGCGAATTTTTTAAAATTTCAAACAGACATATCTCCGCCATTTTTTCGAAATTCAAAAATCCCCCTCGTTACATTCTTCTTCACCGGCTAAAGAAATTTGTGTAAAAATTTGGTGAAAATCGGATGAAAACTGTGGCCGTAAAGTGTTCCGGAAAAAAATGCTACGGACGGCCGGCACCACAGACAAAGTTGATCGGTAAAGATCAATATTCGATTTGACCCTCCGGGGTCTGGAAGACCCTTCCCCAAAAACCCGACGTCGAGGGTATCGCAATAACTTCTTTAAGGAAGTTAAAAAAAATCAAAAAGCTCTTCTTGCGAGGGAAAATGAACTAGGCAGAAAGAAGAATATAAAACGCCTAAAAAGGTGATCACGGTGTTTATAGGTAGAAATACACATGAAACCTCGCGCATGCGCCTCTATTTCTATTCAACCTATAAAACCTTGAACACCTTTTTAGGCGTTTTATTCAGTTTTGCTACCTATAAACCCCTTTTTGGGAGTTTTCTTAATTCTTTCTGCCTATTAATTCCTTTTTGGGCGTTTTATTCCTTCTTTCTACTTAAAAACCCCTTTGCCGGTAGAGCCTGTTGGCTCGCGCCTGCGCGTTTTTCTTGTATCGTAAACTCACAAGTACCAATTGGTTTTACCCAGTTTTCGTTGTCCTGACACCGAATTCTGCTCATCAGAAAATTTTAGAACGTTTATTCCAAAGAGAAATAATGTCTGGCTACCCCTTTGCCGGTAGAGCCTGTTGGCTCGCGCCTGCGCGTTTTTCTTGTATCGTAAACTCACAAGTACCAATTGGTTTTTACCCAGTTTTCGTTGTCCTGACACCGAATTCTGCTCATCAGAAAATTTTTAGAACGTTTATTCCAAAGAGAAATAATGTCTGGCTAGTGTGGCCTGCCTGGGCGAAGATTTTCAATTTTTCTACCAAGATATTTTTGTTCCAACCGCTGTTTGAATTTGGTTTGAAACTCCTAGAGCATCACATATTTGGACATCAGATTACTTCAAATTTGAAGGACAAACGATTTGAACGACGTCAAATTTGACGTCCAAATCCTGAGAACGAAGAAATTTGTGATATTCACGTCTGTCTAGTGAGGCCTGCCTGGGCGAAGATTTTCATTTTTTCTACCTAGATATTAGCTTTGTTCCATCCGCAGTTTGAAACTCATGGAGCATGCGCAGATTTGGACATCAGATGACTTCTGATTTGACGGACAAACGATTTGAACGACGTCTAATTTGATGTCCAAATCCTTCTGGGCATGCTCCATGAGTTTCAATCTGCGGTTGGAACAAGCTAGTATGTAGTTCATTTTAAATTAATGATCTTCTTGATTCATTCACTTTGGACCTAAAATTTTCTTTTTCAGTCAAATATTTGATTGATTTTCATTATTTTTTTTTTGAAATTCTACGTATCTCGTGAGTCACGGTTAAGTTTTGATAGATGCAAATTTTGTTAAAACTCCCACCCTCCTGGAAATCCCAACGGGGCCAACTCCCCCAACTTCTCCCGTCGGGTCTCAAGAGTCTCCAGTTACACGTCAAGCAAACATTCTAAAATTTAGTCCAGATTTTTTTCACAATTTTTTATAAATATGAAAAGTAAGAAAGGAAAAAGGGGAGGGAAAGATCTTTTTCCCAGAGGCAATTAAACTTAGGGATTAAAAAGCTATGAAGTTTCGTTGATAATCCCGGGGAGTTCTCGCAGAAAGTGAAGTTATGAACTCCGAAGGTAATTAAAAACAGGATCCGACCCTCCGGACATGAAGAGTCCCCCGCCGGCTTTGGCCCCAAGCCCAAAAAGATACATGAAAGTCATTTTTGTGAGGGGTCACTTGATTAAAATATTTTTTTTTTTCAAAATGGCAAAAAGGGGCCTAAAACAAAAAGGACGTCTTCTTTTGAATATTTTGTATTTTTTCAATGGAGCTAATTTTTAATTTTTTTCTTTTGCAGCACCCAATTCGTACAACGCGACCAAAGATGGCGTTTTACCAAAAGTGCACAGAACAATAATTGCACCTCCGGTCGGAAAATCGATCATTTGCAAAAGACCAACCCCAGGGCCTGACCACTATGACGTAAGCATTTTTAATCTGGTTTTTTTGAGAAATTGAATTTCTTACAATGCGGTATTAACTTCCTTAAAGTGGTTATTGAATGAATGAATGATAAACCTTTTATTTTAATTACAGAAAATTTACAAGTTTATGGCTATTATTTACAAAAAAAGGTATTCCTACATAAAGAGGTTATTGTGATACCCTCCACTTCGGGTTTTTGGGGATGGTCTTCCAGACCCCGGAGGGTCAATTCGAATATGAATCTATACGATCTCAATTTGTCTGTGGTACCGGCCGGCCGTCCGTCCGTAGCATTTTTTTTTTCCGGAACATTTTCGGCCGCAATTTTCAACCGATTTTCATCAAATTTCTTTAGACAGTGAACAAAAACCAACAAGGGCGATTTTTGAATATCTCTGTTTGAAATTTTAAAAACTGCGCTGCTGCCGAACCGTTGTTCTGATTTCACCAAATTTTCACCAATTACTCCATGTATTTTTTAAGAATATTTGGTGTAAAATTATCATTTTTCTACATTAATTATCATTTTATCATTTTAGTAGGAAATTTTATACTTCCACCCTTTACGAGAGGCACCTCTCTAGCGCAAAAATCCCATTATTTCTACCTTGATACTTAAAAATGTTTCGAAAAAAAAAGGACATAAAAATTTTTCGGAAAAAAATAGCGCGAAGAAAAAGAAAACTCGGAACATTAAAAAAACTCGGAAAATTTTTCGAAAAAAAAAAACTTGGAAAATTAATTTTTTGAAAATAAAAAACTTCCCCCTCCGTTATACTTCCCCCTCCGTTATACTCCCCCTCCGTTATACTTACCCCTCCGTTATACTTACCCCTCCTCGCTGACGAAATATCCAAATCCCTAGCAAATTCCTACATGTTACTGTTACTTCTCTTAAGGAAGTTAATTGTTTAAATTATGCAAACGATTTGTTTAACTATTGGTGGGCTTAAACGTCACATCCTCTGAAGAAATAATCAACTGTGGGAGTTCGTTCGGAAACATTTTCCCGACAGTTTACTCCCCGATCGCAAAACTTCGGCCGATGACGGATGCGGTTCCGGTTAAACGAAGTGAAAGAGGAATCTCTCGCCTCTTCGTTAGTCGATTAACGCTTCTCGGGGGTGGTTTCGTCGATACCGGAAAAAGAGAAGGATGAACCACTAACGCACACATGACTCACCCACTGTCATTCTCAGTCCTTAAAGCCATCTTTTCTCAAACGCTTTTCGAACCCTCCCTTCTGACTTTTATTGTCCTCTGCTTTATCAAAAAAGAAACGGGAAGAGGGTCGAATTCAAATCTTATAGGGTGCAATTATTGACATACCGAAAATCTTGACTTCAGTACCATGGAAACTAAAAATTTTTCCGCCTTCACTCGTAAAAGCCGGGCTGAATATTTTTTGGTACATGTGAGTTACGATACCAGAACTACGCGCAGGCGCGAACCATCGCGCATGCGTGTATTTTTAATTCCCGCCTTTTTTTCAAAAATTCATCTTTAAGATTTGCCTAATTTCAAACTAGTTTGATAACACAAGGAGTTAATTTTTCCTCTCGCAAGAAAAGCTCGCGTGGAGAGGAAAACAAACAAACGAACTCTATCAAATAATAAACCAATAATAGGAAGAAATGACTGTGATAAAGGGTATCTCACGACGCGTTTCGGCTTAAAAAGCCTCTTCAGGTGAGCTATTCTATTTATGTACACTAAAGCTCTGAGATAGGTTCACTGTGAAAAGATTGAAATGATTGTGATAGCGGGAATAGCTCACCTGACAATGCTTTTAAAGCCGAAACGCGTCGTGAGATACCCGTTATCACAGTCATTTCTTCCTCTATTATTGATTTATTATTTGATAGGAAAATCAACAATCTTGCAGATTACGGACGCAATAAACATTAAAGTCGTAAACGAACTCTCCTTGCGAGAAAAAATTAACCCAAAACTATTACAAACTACTTTGAATTTGGACAAATATCAAAGATGGATTTTTGAAAAAACGCGGGAACTAAAAACCTATGAAAGCTCGCGCATGCGATGTTTCTGGTATCGTAACTCATGTATCCTTTTTTGTAGATTTTTAACTCCTCAAAATAAAGTTACATAGGATAATCTTTAAGAATCGTCATATTTTTGTCTTCACGGCCGCAACTTTCATCCAACTTAAACTCTATTTTTACAGAATCTTCCTCTAACATTTACCTTGAAAATATCAAGATTTTTTTTCTGAATTCCCAAAAATAGCAAAGATCTGTTTGTGCTCTACAGCCATACTATCGGTCCGAATTTAACCAAATTGTTATCAAATACTCCAAATTTATGGAATTTAAGGGTTTTATTAGATAGTTGGAAAAATTTTGCTGTTTACGCCTGTTTCGTGAGGCCTGGCTGGGCTAAGAATTGATTTTCCTACCCTAATACTGTGAATTACGCAGGAACTGTATAAACTCAGTCTTTATTTAAATATTTAGGCATAAAAATGTTTTTCTTTCATATTAGCCGATTAATCACGCTTTAAAAAAGAGATAAAGCACTTACGATTTGGTTGGTTAGTCAACCTTTCTTTAGAGGGTAATAAAAAAAAAAATAAACCCCGGAGGGCAATAGTGCACTTTTTTTTAATTCCAGTTTGTTCCAAAGAAGGGGGACAGAAGAGAGAAAAAGGCTTCCCACTTAAGCGACCATTTGGTTAGTTTATGATTGCTCTTTTTCCGATCTTTTTATTCCAGAAAGAAAAATAAAAGAAAGCCAGGGGTAACTTTTTTTAAATAACTTTTAGGTGAGAGTACACCCATATAAAAAAAGGGTTTAATTAGTTTTCTATTGAGCCGGTTCGATCAGATATGATCAAAAGATCTTTTTTCGGGTAAAAACAGTGTGGGGGAGCTAACAAGTCCCTGAGGGACATAAAAGGGTTCAACGGAAGGCGGGGGACAATGGCCCATCAAAGATCCTTTCGTATTAGTTGTTTCTAAAGGTATAATATGTCCTTGGTCCACCTTTGTAACAAAAAAGCCCTTTTATAAGACGTCCCTTTAAAGGCAAATTCCTCTTTCCTTCTAAATAAACGATATTGACGGATTTTTCAATATGGAACTTTATTTAAATTCTAATAAAAAATAAAATTTTGTCTTTAGACTCGATTTAATATACATATATAAGGGTTCATTGTTTTTTTTTTAAGTCAAAAATTACTCATAATTATTTAAATTATGTCTTAAAGAGAAGGAACAATTTTGAAGAGGGAAGTATAAAAGAGGAAAAGTATAATTAAATAATGGGGTTGATAACAAAAACCCCATTAGTCAATAAATTCAAATTTTCAGGAACGTCAAAAACCATCCTGAGTTGTAGGGTTTTTGCATTGTCACCTTATTTTTCTGTGCACAGGGAGTCCGACTGATGGGGGTTTTCATACAATTGATTATGTCAAAATGTGTGGAATGCCATAAGCAACACGATGGTGCTTTAACTCATTTTTTCGATTTCTGTGACTAATGGGGTTTTTGCTCAACCCCTATTGAAGAGAAGTTTAAAGAGGGAGTATAAGTATAAGGGGGGAGGGGAGGGGAGGGGGAAGTAAAAAGGAGAGAAAGAAAAATTTCAAGCATTTAGACAAATTTTCCTTCTTTTTTTACTAAAAATTTTCAAAATTATTTTTAAATTTTTTTCGGCAAAAAATTGTTTAGGTCTTTCTTTTAAATTATTCTTAACAAAATATTATCAAAGATTTTTTTTTTTAATTTTCATGGTTGTTTTTTTTTTTTTTTTTTTTCAAAATAGAAACAAGGTTGAAATAATGGGCTTTCTCCCAAGGGATGCCTTTCCCCCAATTAAAATTATCAATTTTTTGTACACCAAAAATTCGTAAAATATATAAGGAGTACTTTTTGGTGAAAATTTAGTGAAAATGGGACCAACAGTTCGCGCGGTTTTTAAAATTTCAAACTTGCATATCTCCGCCATTTTTCAAAATCAAAAATCCTAGACGTTGATTTTTTGTTCAACGATTCAGGAAGGTTGTGTGAAAGTTTGGTGCAAATCGAGAGGAAATTGTGGCCATAAACTGTTCCGGAAAAATGCTACGGCCGGCCGGCACCCCAGACAAAGTTGAGATCGGAGGAGATCAATATTCGGTTTGCCTTTCCGGGGTCTGGAAGACCCTTCCCCAAAAACCCGACGTCGAGGGTATCACAATATCTATTTAAGAAAGTTAAATGTCATTTAAGTGACCTCAAATGAGTTTTAAACTATTTCCTGGTTTTGAATGCATTTCCGGCTTTTAAGTTATTTAAAGTATTTGTGAATGTTTTTATTGCGTTGTCGGTTTTTGTCTCAAAAAAGTTAAATATAAATTTAAGATTAAGTATTCTTAAGATTTCTTTGGCCTAAATTGGAGATGAATGGTCTGGCTGGCCCAGACGGAACTTCCTCAAAGAGGACAATGTCCCTAATAAAATATTCAATATCGAGGTAAATAATGAAAGTGTTCGCCCAGCCAGGCCAAAGGAACGGGCGAGTGCTGCCGAAATTTCTACCAACTATTTAGAATTCTATTCTGTTATATTTTTGTAAAAAATCAAACATAGCTCCTTCATTTTTTTTCGAAATTTCAAAAATGCTATTGGAAAAATTTCTTTTCATAATAAAATTTTGGGTGCATAAAGACTATAAATTTGCTGGCAATACATCGGAAAGTAATTTAGAGATTTAATGAAGCTGTAAAATCCCTGAAAATGATTATTCATTCCCGAAGTACTTTTGTATTTTATTGATAATTAAAGCTGTGAGTCAACGAGACGCCCAATAAAGTTTTACCCATTCGAAATCAAATGTCATCCAGACCATAAATAATCAGAGAAAAAGGAGGGTGACGATGTTTATATTTAGGGATGACGTCCTTAACATTAGCCATGTCCAATTTTTTCTCTTTCTCCCCCCCATTTTTCTTCACAGGACAATGATTCCTTCAGATTTACAACTTAACATTAACCCCCACTCGTTCACCCCCTCGTCCTTCCCTCGTTTTCGTCAATAGGGAATTTTCTCAATAGGAATTGCTTCAAATTCAGGAATCAATAAGGAACGAGGGGTGGATATTTCGGCAGCATAGAGAACAATCATCGTCTAGTAAATTTTAAGCGCCTACTTTTCCGTCGCTACCATGGTGAACCATTTTTGTCAATTATTAACCACAATTCGCTCCTAACGCGCCCCACTTGAATAGAAATATACTAAAGTTTTTTGTTTTTCTTTTTTTTTCAGTAATGAATGAATGGATTTATTTTGTTATTGGAAATACTCGAAGTAGTAAATTTCGCGGTTTTTGATCTAAAAATGCTGAATTTCGCGGTTTTTGGTCTAAAAATACCAATTTTGCGTTTTTGGTCTATAAATGCCAAATTTCGCGTTTTTATTTGTCTAAAAATGCCAAGTTTCGCGGTTTTTGGTCTAAAAATGCCAAATTTATCGTCTTTTTGGTCTAAAAAAAAATGCCAAATTTTGCGGTTTTTGGTATAAAAAAAGCCAAATTTTGCGGTTTTTGGTCTAAAAATACCAAATTTTGCGTTTTTGGTCTAAAAATGCCAAATTTTGCGATTGTATTTGTCAAAAAATGCCAAGTTTCGCGGTTTTTGGTATAAAAATGCCAAATTTCGCGGTTTTTTGTCTAATAATGCCAAATTTTGCGGTTTTTGGTCTAAATAGGCCAAATTTTGCGTTTTCATTGTCTAGAATTGACAAATTTAGCGTATTTTATTGTCTAGAAATGACATGAGGTTTTCAGGAGAGCCAAAATGGATTAATTACTTATTGGAATCAATGCATTGCCTGTTGGCTAAATCGTGAACTACGCCTTTTCGGTTGGTAATAGGGTTAAACTACCACGGAATTCGATTCTCCATAAAATTTACAATCAAAAACAATGCCTAACTCAAAATTGATTTAAAAAATGACTTAGCCGGTGTTAGAACTAACGCGATTAAAAAGTACTAGTTAAAAACTTCCAACGAAAAGTTCCTTAAAGAAGTTATGATACCCCTCCAGGTCGGGTTTTGGGTTTTTAACCGTTTATCCTTCCTTTTCGAAGGATAAATTCGAATATGGATCTACACCGATGTCAACTTTGTCTGTGGTTCCGGCCGGCCGTCCGTCCGTAGCATTTTATCCGGAACATTTTACGGCCACAATTTTCAACCGATTTTCATCAAATTTCACCAATTACTCCTTATTTTTCAAGAATTTTTGGTGAACAAAATTGCCACTTTTTAATTATTACATATTTTTTTAGTAGGGAGAAATTTCATACTTCTCCGCATTACGAGAGGCACATCCGTAGGCCAAAGAGCCCATTATTTCTACCTTGACACTTACAAAAATTTTCAGAAAAAAAAGCGCAAATTTAAAAAGAAAATTTTCGAAAAAAATCGGAAAATTAAAAAAACTTAAAAAATTTTTCGGAAAAAAAACGGGAAATTTTTCTTAAAAAAAACGGAAAATTTTTCGAAAAAAAAACAAAAATAAACGGAAAATTTTTCGAAAAAAAACTTAGAAAACTATTCGAAAAAAAAACTCAGAAATTTTTAGAAAAAAAATTCCCCATCCCTTACACTTTCCCTCCGTTATACTTCCCCCTCCGTTATACTTCCCTCTCTATACTTCCCCTCCCATATACTTCCCACTCCGAAATAGTTCCCCTCCCATATACTTCCCCCTCCGTTGTACGTCCCCTCCGTTATACTTCCCCCTCCTATATTGTTACTTCTCTTTAAGGAAGTTTTTGGAAGCTCTTCAATTTTTCTTAATTTCAGATCCATCCGTTATACGGGAACGCTTTGATAAAGGCATACACGACGCATAACGTGACTTTCGTTCAAAAGGACGTTTTCAACACGAAATCTGCTTCTGGGCCGAGACTTCCGAAAAAGTTTTGAATTTTTTCGTCAGATCTCCTGCGTCAAAAAGGTTCCACCAAAGTTGTTTGTAAAAAAAAAAAAATAAAAAAATTGTCTTATAAAAAAAATTTGTATTTTCCTAAAGAGAAAAAAAATTGTTTGGATAAAAAAAATTAATAAATTATTTGCATTTGAATGTCATTTTTTAACGTTGATGGGATAATTTTAAAAAGGAAAAAAAACGAGGTTACTTTGAGAAGAAAACATGATATCCTCTTAGCCTTTTAATCCTAGAATTTCCTTAAAATTATGCAAGGCTGGGATTTGTATCAGGTGACATTAAAACCGCCCCCTCTGGAACATTAGGGATCCCGATGAAAGAGCGACGTCTCCCCCAGTTTCCAAGACGAATAGGTAATTGAGACTGAGGAAGGATTCTCGAGTGCAATTCTGCGGAAGGCAATAATGGAAGGTAGGATGTACTCCCGTCCAGGTGTGTTCCACTTTATTTATTCACAGGTTAATCCCCGCTTATGGTCCGACCTCGCACACCCCTTTTCCTTACGTTCCCTCATCAACATTTCACGAACCCCCAGTCAAGAAACAATGGCCCACTTAAAACCCTGGACATTATCGAACTAAAGAAGTTTCTCCAGAATCGACAAAACGAAGCAATTAGTGTTCCTTTCAACCCTTCGAGCTGACTCAATACCTTTTTTCTTTATGAGAGAGAAAAAGAAAAAGTTGCAGAAGTCGTTGATTTTTTTTCCTTCTTTAAAAGAGAGATTCTAACATCCTTTTGTGCTGAAAGGCAGTTATGGCTTCTTTCCCCTAAACTGCATTTAATGGAGCCACCACGGCGAGACTCTATTCAAACTTTTTTTTCCCTAGCATATATGAAAAAAACAAAGTGCAGAATCTAAAATTTACTTGAATACATAGTTTTTACTGCAGCGGGTTAACAGTGGGATTCCAAGAGTGCGAAGAATCTGTGAGACTTGTGGGATGTGTTCTCTGTGAGCTGGGACGACCATGCAACGATTGACGCCGGAAAACCGACTGGCAGCTCATTCCTGGGCTGAAGCAGCAGGGTTGACCTCCGGGGGTACACTGCACAGAATGATATTAGACTTCTTTCTGATTTGACTTACTTGATTTCCATTTGTGATGCAGTTTGTCGTCACGATTTGGCTAGGGTCGATGTTCTCCATGGCCATAAACTGCTGTATTCCTTGCACCGTGCTTAAATTTATGCTTCCCTGCGCCTGAGCTTCCACAGCGAAGGCGAAACAAAGGATAAACACTGCCTTCAACATTTTTACGACTGTTGTCAAATTTCATAATATCACGAAGTATATACCCAATAGCACATCCTTGAGCTCAACTTGACCTTAAAAGCATAAACGTTATCTGCTGAATAATTAGAGAGTCGGGGGGATTTCCTATTGCGCCTTCAGTGGCTGAATTGCTCCCAAGGACCATTCAGGTACAGCAGCAATTGGAGCCATACGTAAAATAAGTTTGATACCATTTGCACTCAAATGGGGGGGGGGGGGAAGTTAGAATCTTAAAAATGAAAAAGGGTGATTTAATTTAAAAATGCATGGCGATGATCATTTCATGCGCACTTTGGCGAAAACTTAAATTTATGGAGAAGGAACAAGAAGTGCTAACTATTTTTATGATTCCAAAATCTTAATTCTTTCCATACATAATAGGTAGCTTTGTTTCAACCGCAGTTTGAAACTCTTGGAGCATGTGCAGAAGGATTTGGACGTCATATTTGACCTCGTTCAAGTCGTTTTTCGTCAAATCGTGCAGTCCTCTGATGACGTGCAGATCCTTCTGCGCATGCTCCAGGAGTTTCAAATCAGTTTCAAACTGCGGTTGGAACGAAGCTAATAATCGCTTTCTTCCTTTTGAATAAATTTTTTCTTCTATGTTTTGGCTAGTGCTGACTGCAAAGCTAAACAACAAAAAATTGTTTCTTTTGGCCTAAGTGCTTCTGCTCGTGGTTGTTCTGTATGGAAGTAGCGATAATGCGCTTTTTTTTATAGGATTTATTTTGTTATGTCGGAAATACTCGAAGTTGTAAAAATGGTCTAAAAATGCCAAACTTTGCGGATTTTGGTCTAAAAATACCAAATTTTGTGTTTTTGGACAAAAAATACCAAATTTTGTGTTTTTGGTCTAAAGATGCAAAATTTCGCGTTTTTATTTGTCTAAAAAGCCAAGTTTCGAGGTTTATGGTCTAAAAATACAAAATTTTTTTTGGTCTAAAAATACCAAATTTGCGTTTTGGTCTAAAAATGCCAAATTTCGCGTTTTTGGTCTAAAAATGCCAAATTTCTCGTTTTTGGTCTAAAAATGCCCAATTCAGCGGTTTTTTTTTGTCTAGAAATGACAAATTTAGCGTCTTTTTGGTCTAAAAAATGCCAAATTTGCCGTTTTTTGTTGTTAAAGATGCCAAATTTTGCGGTTTTTAGGTCTAAAAATGCCAAATTTAGCGGTTTTTTTGTCTGAAATGACAAATTTAGCGTCTTTTTGGTCTAAAAAATGCCAAATTTCTCGTTTTTGGTCTAAAAATGCCAAATTAGCGGTTTTTTTGTCTAGAAATGACAAATTTAGCGTCTTTTTGGTCTAAAAATGCCAAATTTGCCGTTTTTTGTTGTTAAAGATGCCAAATTTGCGGTTTTTAGGTCTAAAATGCCAAATTTTCGTTTTTGGTCTAAAAATGCAAAATGTTATGAGCAATTCGTCACTTATTTTTGCTTCTTGGGCGCAATTTTCCTTTTCAACAATCACTTAATCAGCTGACCCAAGGGGCTAGGGATTAGTTGGGAGCAATTGGAATAAGCCCCGTGGGCTACTGGGTAGGGAATAGTACAAAGAGTGGGGATGAAGGATCGCAATCGCATGGCCTTGTGCGAAAAAGGCCGACTGCCACAATTATGGCAGTGGGTGGTGGATCCTGAAAGTTTTTTCTCTTTTTTGTTTCTTTAGAATTTTCCTTTGGTTTGGCTAGAGCATTGAGATTGAGGGCTTAAGATCCTACCCAATTGCAGGGCACAAATTCTTCTTTTCAGCGTTCTTAACTTCCTTAAAGAAGTTGTTTTACCCTCCATGTCGGGTTTTGGGCCTTCCAGACCCCGTAGGGTCAATTCGATCTCACTATTTAAATTTTCTTCAAGTTGCCTTCTTGCTACAACTCCATTTATGAGTTATGACTATTATAAGGTAACGAATTATGATAGAAAAAATGCAAAAAAGTGCGACTTAAAATTATTTAATTTCATACAATTGAAATTACATGTACTTAAAATGGGAATACAGTTATTGAATAGGATTCTGAGTAGTAACTCCGAAGGTGCGGAGGATCTGGACGTCATCGGGATGTGCTCTCTGTGAGCGGGCATGACCATGCATCTGTTACCTCCGGACACAGACTGGCAAGTCATGACTGGGCTGAAGCAGCACTGTGTCCTCCTGAAGGTGAGCACTGGCAGAAAATAATTAGACCTGAATCTTTTTTTTGAAAATTGTTCTACTCACAGTGTTTCCGTTGGGGATGCAGTTGGTAGTCACAAGGGAGTTAGGGTCGATGTTTTCCATGTTCAAAAATCCTTGGATACCTTGCGGAGTGCTCAAGTTGAAGTTCATGCCCTGCATCCCGCTCATTCCCTGCATCTGAGCGCTTACCGCTACGATGGCAACGCTGAGTAAAAGAACTGATTTCATCATTTTGAAGTTGGCTGACTGATGCCTTCTTTGGTTCAACTAGGGCGTTATATACCCTGATTTTTGAGTTTATCTTCATAGATAATGTTGACCTTAAAAATTTAAATTTACGTTCAAAGTCGTTTATTTTACAGTTTTTCCTTAACTTGAAGGTTCTCGCTGATTGATGGCGTGATAACCGAAGGGGTTTTCGAATTGATGGAAACGAGTTGTCTGAACTTGTGATGCAGATTCAGATTATACTCGGTGATTGCGTGTGATTGTGAAGTGGCGTTGCACTCAAGGGGTCTCTTCCGCTCGCTATTCAAGCACTCGAGCACCTCCCCAACCTTCTCCTCGATGCCGAGGGTCGGGATTAACTTTTTGTCGAAAGTTGCCCAGACTCGATTGTCGCAAATTGCGACCCATTGAAGACCCCTCGTCTTCTCATCCGCAAACCGTTCGCCTCTTATCCCCCCCTCGCCGCGCTTCAATCAAAACCTCCTTTATCCCATATACTAAAATATTTACATAAATTAATCCAAGCACTCCTCTCTTCAATATGCTGATAACTCTGAATAAATTGAGTTTTCAGACCAGAAAATTTAAAAAATGTTAGATCCAAGGCCTACTAATAATTGACCAGCTAATGGTAATGTTTTAAACTGAGGAAGGGTGAAATTATGTACCTAGAGCTTCGCCCATAATTCAATTCCGTAGAGATTAGATCCTTTGAAGAGCAAAGGCCCTAATTTTGGGTAGTAGGCGCCCTTTCGGCCTTTTAACTTTCGCACAGAGATGTTATTGCATTATTATTTGTAGGGAAAGGGTCCGCTGAGGAAGACTGTTTAGTAGACTTCATCGATCACGATAAATCCATTTTTATCTAGATTTTTCCCCTTTTTAATCGGTTTTTATCACTTTTTAACTGGTTTTATCCCTTTTTAACTGGTTTTATCCCATTTTTTAACTAGTTTTATTCCATTTTTATCTAGATTTTCCCCTTTTTAATCGGTTTTATCCCTTTTTAACTGGTTTTATCCCTTTTTAACTGGTTTTATCCCATTTTTAACTAGTTTTATTCCATTTTTATCTAGATTTTCCCCTTTTTAACTGGTTTATCCCTTTTTAACTGCTTTTATCCCTCTTTATTGGGTTTTATCCCTTTTTAAACTAGTTTTATACCATTTTTATCTAGATTTTCCCCTTTTAAACTGGTTTTATCCCTTTTTAACTGGTTTTATCCCTTTTTAACTGGTTTTATGCCTTTTTAAACTAGTTTTATACCATTTTTTTATCTACATTTTCTCTTTTTAATCGGTTTTATCGCTTTTTAACTGGTTTTATCCCTTTTTAACTGGTTTTATCCCTTTTTAACTGGTTTTATCCCTTTTTAACTGGTTTTATCCCTTTTTAAACTAGTTTTATACCATTTTTATCTACATTTTTCTCTTTTAATCGGTTTTATCGCTTTTTAACTGGGTTTATCCCTTTTTAACGGGTTTTATCCCTTTTTAAACTAGTTTAATACCATTTTTACCATATCTAGATTTCGTCTTTTTAATCGGTTTTTATCCCTTTTTAACTGGTTTTATCCCTTTTTAACTGGTTTTATCCCTTTTTAAACTAGTTTATACCATTTTTTATCTACATTTTTCTCTTTTTAATCGGTTTTATCGCTTTTTAACTGGGTTTATCCCTTTTTAACGGGTTGTATCCCTTTTTAAACTAGTTTTATACCATTTTTTATCTACATTTTTCTCTTTTTAATCGGTTTTATCGCTTTTTAACTGGGTTTATCCCTTTTTAACTGGTTTTATCCCTTTTTATGGTCCAATCATTTCGTTTCAAAAACGAGAGATCGCAGCGCTTTCGCCCCTAAAATTACTTTCCTAAATTTGAGCACTAAGTATCGTCGGAAATTTTTTTACAAAAGCTCGTGCTTGTTATTTTGAGAATGTCTAGGCGGTCTTGGGAGCAGTTTTTCCGAAAAAGTTTTCGTTTGGAAAATTTAAAACTTACTTTTCGACTACAACATTTTTTCCAAAAAAAAACCGATAGCCATTTTGTAGGTTTTGATGCGCTTTTTTCAAAAACATAATACATAAGAAAATCCGATGAATAGTTTTGTCGTAATCCTTTTACTAAGATTTGGAGGAAAATGCCGATCATTTCATGTCCTCTGGCTGCTGCTCTTCTTTACGTTGGGGACTGCACTTACTTTCCGTCATTCCTCCATCAGCCATTTCAGCCATGCATTTGTAAACAACCCTTGAGACACTCCTTCTTTTAATCCAAAATGTCTATCCCCAACCAAAATATATTGACCATCCCTTTTCCATGTCTTAACTTAGGTAAGGTTTTAAGGATTGTGTTATCATCAGCCAATGAGAGCGCTCCGTTCCTCCTGAGAGGACTCCTTCAGCGATAGCTACCTTGAAAAAATAAATATCGGAAGCATTGCTTTTGTGGGGTGCTTCATCACCACTAATTTAGAATTGATAGAAAGAGATGTGTTCTATGTGATGCAATTTATTAGACTCTGATGATATTTAGATCATATGTTGTGGTACCCACATCACCCCACGGAGAAAAGAAGGGTGAAGGTCTGAGGTGCTGTGTGCGATGATGTGTCAATGATGCGTGTGCGGATGCTGGACGTGAACTATCGAGCTGTGACGTGAGTGTCGCAGATGTCGAGAACTTCGTTCCGAGGTTGCAGTTCCGCCAATTTTGCAGGTTGAAGAGGTGCGGAACTGACGAGTTGAGGGAGTTCCACCATAGTGAGTGTAGGTACTGGCGGGAATGTCAATTGATTGATGATTATTTAGAATTGCTGTCGATGGGAGATCAAGACAGAAGAGAAAGCATTTTTGCAAAGATTTGGGCCTTTTAGGTAGATCAGATATGAGGCGCTCCGGGTACGAAGGGCGAACTCAACAAAACGTAGTTTCGAGATATTCGCATTTTAAAGTTTTATGTTACGGGCGAACTCAACAGAAAAGTCATGCCCTGGAATGGGAAAAGGAGAGGGGGTTGTGGACTAGGATGTGGAGTTCGCCCTTCGTACCCGCTCGGATATCGCAGTTAGAGCTTTGCCGCATATCGGTTTTTACGTATTTAAAGGGGAAAAAAGGGCGAACTCAACATAAAAATTATATGGGTGTATTTTCCAAGAGGTCTAGAATCTGAAAATGAAAAAAAAAAAAAAAAAAAAAATTGCCGATGTTGAGTTCGCCCTTCGTACCCGGAGCGCCTCATATCTTCATTTCAAATTTTTTCTGGGAAAATTCAGGCGATCAAAATGCGAAGAATCTACCAACAGTTATACCACACGGTTTCGTGTTTTTTCTTCCAAAAATGATCAAAAATCTTGTTAAAACCCCTTTTCCTCGATCCCTCGGCCAGGAGTAGCTTATTACCCGTTTTCTTGGAGCTTCCCTTATTTTTTATTGTTTTTATTTTTTTAACGGAAAACCAAATTTTTTAACAGTGGGTTTTCTGCAATTTTATAATCGAGGTTCACCCTGTTTTTATTATTTTTGGATAGTTTTATCGATTTTATAGTAACAACTTCCCAAAATTTTTTTATTCTTTTTAAGCAAGGCTTAAAAGTGGAAATCAAATATTTTTTACCATCAGCTAATGAAAGCAGAGCCCGAAGACTTATCGGATCATGAAAAAACAGAAGGAAATCAGAAGGATTCCTTTTATTTTAGTTATTAGGTGTACAAAATGAAACTCAGCCAAAATTTGAATTTTGTAGATTTTAGCGGAGTTTCATTTTGTACACCTAGTAGTTCATTTTTTCAAAACTTTGAACATTTTAGGCGTTAAAGTCCATCAAAAGTTGACCTTCTCCGTGTAAGAAGGTTATTGAAGTATAACCATTAAGAAGGTTAATTTTTAATGGCTTGTAAATCGTAAACCGTTACAGATATTGAAAAAATGCACTAAATAAAATCAGTTGGAAATTCAATTCTCTTTAATTTTTGTTCTATTCATTTTTTCTCTAGGACGCACTGTTTTCAAGATAAATTTATTTAAAAAAAAAAAATTATTTTCCGAAAATGGTGCATCCTAGAAAAAAATAATTACGTGCAAATTTATAGAGAATTAAATTTCCTACAATTTTTATTTATTAGGTGTACAAAATGAAACTCAGCCACAGGGTAAATTTGAATTTTGTAGATTTTTGCCGAGTTTCATTTTGTACACCTAATACTTTTTCAGCAATAGCTTTTGCTGGTCCATACAGAAATCTGAGGAATTAAAGAAAAAAAAATTTAAATCTTTGATAATTTTTAATGAACAGTATTTTCAACCGCATTCATAAGATTCAAGACGGAGATATCCATTTTTACCCTTGGAGAAGAGGCAGGAGGTTGTTCTTGTTGAGACCGAGAAGATTGGGAAGTCCTCCGCTCATATTCATACCGGGCATGTTCATGTTCATCCCTGGCATAAAAGCCGTCGCTGCTGAAACAGCAGAAAGAACGAAAGCGACGAGTAAAACGATTCTTAGAAGTTGAGACATCTTTTTCTGACTCTCAAACTGACTGGAAACCTCTTTTTATGCCTACGCTCCCGCTTTTCCCTTTTTCAGCTATCAGCCTGTTTTGAATTTCCCTAATCGCCTTCAGATAATAGAATCTCTTTTTTAAGACTTTTCACTCTTCCATGAATAAGCAATGCTCTTGATTAATGCCGTTGATAAGAATCTTAAGTCTTTTTTCAACTTTTTTAAAACTTTTATTCTTCAATCAACGTCTTTTCACGAAGCAATCAATCCAACGGGTCTAGACTTCATATATTTTTTAACGATATAAACGTAAGATCGATATTCAAGATATTTTGGAACAAAAAACGTTCTTTTATGATAATTGAATTCTAATCTGATATCCACAGATCAATATAATCCATTAGTCATTCCACTATCTAGTAATGCTCACAAATCAGTGTTGTACTATTGTTTATATTTCCTATAAAAATGTCTTCACATTTCCAATCACAAAAACAGAAAGTTTTTGGGATTCTGGCTCATTTACGAACCCTTTTCTCAAGTTTTCCTTGAAGTTGAGGCTCGCTTGAAGTGACTTGTTTCTTCAAGCAAAAGGATTCCTTCCGATTCAACTCCATTTTTTGATGGTAGATATTGAGGTTTCTCAAGGAGTCCTCAAACGAAGAGCTCTCATTGGTTGATGATAAAACAATCCTTGATTTTACTATCAAATAATTAACCATTAATGGAGGACGAACTGGTGGCTCTATCTCTTGGGGAACAGTGGCGGCGATGAGCTTCAAGGAGACATTGTTTGCGTCTTCCCGCTCTATCCACTAAATCTCTCAAAGATCTGGCACAGTGAAAAGATAGAAATGTTAGCGAAAAACGGGCATCTCACGATTCTGGCTCCTTTACGATCCCTTTTCTCAAGTTTTCCTTGAAGTTGTGGCTCCCTTGAAGTGACCTGTTTCTTCAAGCAAAAGGAATCCTTCCGATTCAACTCCATTTTTTGATGGTTGATATTGAGTACCTTAAGGAGTCCTCGAACCATAAGCTCTCATTGGCTGATGAGATCCTTGATTTTCACTTAAAATCTGTCCTATTTTAAGGAACGGTTCAGGGCATCCTTTCGGTTTTTTACTATCAAATAATTAAGCATTAACCCTTTCGAGACCGCAGGCGACTTTAGTTGCCCAGCGGCGCTAGCGGGAAGCTTCTCTAAACAATTTAATAGGTACTTTCGCTTCCCGTGGCGCTAGCGACGTGCAAAAACTGGCAATCTGTTGGGGAAGAAATGAACTACGTGATGATCGCATCACTAATCGCTTTCTGTGCGTTGCTGGGCGCTGGGAGAGAAGTGAGGGGCAAAGAGAGGGGAAAAGTGCTGCAAAGAATCCGGCTTCAGACGCAGTCTCCAAAGGGTTAAGGAGTCCTCAAACGGAGAGCTCTCATTGGCTGACCATAAAACAATCCTTGATTTTCACTTAAAACCTGTCCTATTATAAGGAAAAGGTACGTTCCTATCGGTTTTTTACCATCAAATAATTAACCAATAGTATAGGAAGAAATGGTGGCTCTATCTCTTGGGGAACAGTGGCGGCATTGAGCTTCAAGGAGACAAGTTGTTTCCGGCTTTCCGCTTTATCCACTAAATCTCTCGGAGATACAGGCACAGTGAAAAGATAATTATTATAGAGTGAAAAGCTCACCTGACGAGGCTTTTAGAGCCGAAACGCGTCGTGAGATAACCGTTATCGCAATCACTTCTATCTTTTCACTGTGCCTGTATCTCCGAGAGGTTTAGTGTAAAAAGCGGGAGGCCGGAAACAACTTGTATCCTTGAAGCTCACCGCCGCCACTGTCCCCCAAGAGATAGAGCCACTCACCACCTGTGGTTAATCATTTGAGGCGCTCCGGGTACGAAGGGCGAACTCGACATCGGACAAATTTTTTTAACTTCCTTAAAGAAGTTATTGTGATACCCTCGACGTCGGGTTTTTGGGGAAGGGTCTTCCAGTTTTTTTTCATTTTCAGATTCTATCCCTCTTGGTGAATACACCCATATAATTTTTATGTTGAGTTCGCCATTTTTTCCCCTTTAAATACGTAAAAACCGAAACTTTAAAATGCGAATATCTCGAAAATACGTTTTGTCGAGTTCGCCCTTCGTACCCGGAGCGCCTCATTTGATAGTAAAATCATCCTTTTGCTGATTACAGACAAAATAAAAATTAAAATATCCTTTCGGTCAAGGGTTGTTAACAGCAGAAGTATTTACAGGTAGAATGTGAATGCGATGATTTAAATAGGACGCGGCGTAAATAGTGGAAAAAGCATTTTCGCATAAACTCCTGAGGTGTATGAAAGGTAGAAGTCGAGAGTTACGTTCGGCATATTAAAATTTGTTACTGGGTCGGAGAGTTTCCAGTGGGCTCTGTTCAAGTGTACGGTCGAGAGGATATTGTTGAAGTGGTCTCCCTCTCAAACCGCCAGTCTATAAACATGTCGCGGACAGGTTCAGGTTAGACCCGGACAAAAGGGGTGGATCCGCATCCTCTGACCAATATCCTCTCGTCGCATCCCAAACAGCTGACTCTCCATTGTGAAACCCGTTCGAAAATCCTCCTTCTAATGGTCCACTAGAAAACCCTCTCGAAACGTACAATGGAGTATTCCAAAAAAGTGCTCAAACATTTTATAATTGGGTCGTTTAATTGTGTTGACAATATTTTAACACAAGGGAGTTTTCCGTAATCAAGGGTGGGGGGGCTTTGATTAAAGTCGAAAGTTGATATAATGTCGAATAACCTGTCCTTGTTAATTGTGATAAACTCGCTCCCCCATCAGAGTTTCCACCTAATGAGATGAGTTCGTCACAAAATTTTCTATCAAAAGGTTTCAACTTTCATGAAAATCTAATCATAAATACAAATGAGAATTTTCGGCCATCTTGGTAATTCTTTAATTCTTTTTGGAGGGATGTCATGAGCAAGGTAACTGCTTTTGACTAGGGTGCGCACGGTAAACAGCTCGTGTAATGGATAACCGTCGATGCGTTTCAATGTAAACATATTGATATTCCTGTCCGAGTTCCCACGCCCTAGATCTGCTACGGACGCATCATAACTAAGGTGACCATATGTCTCAATTCCATAAGGGGCGCAATGAAATGAACAATGGTTTTTCTTCGGCAAAAGACAGAAAAGCATGCTTCTCGATCAGAAGACATAGGCGACCCAAAAGCTGTTATGGACGCCCGTGCACCTGAGCAGACAGTTGACAAATATGCCCCAAAATGGGTGTTAAACCAATGAAACATATTGATGTTCCTGTCCGAGTTCCCACGTCCTTGATCTGCGATGGACGCATCATAACTAAGGCGCCCATATGTCTCCATAGGGGGCGCTATGAAATGAACAATGGTTTTTCTTAAGCAAAAGACAGAAAAGCATGCTTCTCGATCAGAAGGCATTGGCGACCCAAAAGATGTTATGGACGCCCGAGCACCTGAGCAGACAGTTGACAAATATGCCCCAAAATGGGTGTTAAACCAATGAAACATATTGATGTTCCTGTCCGAGTTCCCATGCCCTAGATCTGCGATGGACAGTACGCAGCATAACTCAGGTCAGATGTCTCAATTCCAAAGGGGGAGCAATGAAATGAACAATGGTTTTTCTTCGGCAAAAGACAGAAAAGCATGCTTCTCGATCAGAAGACATTGGCGACCCAAAAGATGTTATGGACGCCCGTGCACCTGAGCAGACAGTTGACAAATATGCCCCAAAATGGGTGTTAAACCAATGAAACATACTGATGTTCCTGTCCGAGTTCCCACGCCCAAGATCTGCGATGGACGCATCATAACTAAGGCGCCCATATGTCTCCATAGGGGGCGCTATGAAATGAACAATGGTTCTTCTTCGGCAAAAGACAGAAAAGCATGCTTCTCTACCAGAAGACATTGGCGATCCAAAAGATGTTATGGAAGCCCGTGCACCTGAGCAGACAGTTGACAAATATGCCCCAAAATGGGTGTTAAACCAATGAAACATATTCCTGTCCGAATTCCCACGCCCTAGATCTGCGATGGACAGTACGCAGCATAACTAAGGTCAGATGTCTCAATTCCATAGGGGGCGCTATGAAATGAACAATGGTTCTTCTTCGGCAAAAGACAGAAAAGCATGCTTCTCGATCAGAAGACATTGGCGACCCGAAAGATTTTATGGACGCCCGTGCACCTGAGCAGACAGTTGACAAATATGCCCCAAAATGGGTGTTAAACCAATGAAATGGATGCTTTGACACCTTGAAATCAAGGAAAACGACCCAAACTAGGGTGCTAAAACTGGTGCACTACTACGTTAGTATCTATGTATGCCCCAAAATGGGTGTTGAACCTATGAAATGAATGCTTCGAGACCTTGAAATCAAGGAAAACGACCCAAAACTCGTTTAGGGTGCTAACACTGGTGCACTACTACGTTAGTATCTATGTATGCCCCAAAATGGGTGTTGAACCAATGAAATGGATGCTTTGAGACCTTGAAATCAAGGAAAACGACCCAAACTAGGGTGCTAAAACTGGTGCACTACTACGTTAGTATCTATGTATGCCCCAAAATGGGTGTTGAACCTATGAAATGGATGCTTCGAGACCTTGAAATCAAGGAAAACGACCCAAAACTCGTTTAGGGTGCTAACGTTTAGGGTGCACTACTACGTTAGTATCTATGTATGCCCCAAAATGGGTGTTGAACCAATGAAATGGATGCTTTGAGACCTTGAAATCAAGGAAAACGACCCAAAACTCGTTTAGGGTGCTAACACTGGTGCACTACTACGTTAGTATCTATGTATGCCCGAAAATGGGTGTTGAACCAATGAAATGGATGCTTCGAGACCTTGAAATCAAGGAAAACGACCCAAAACTCGTTTAGCGTGCTAACACTGATGCACTACTACGTTAGTATCTATGTATGCCCCAAAATGGGTGTTGAACCAATGAAATGGATGCTTTGAGACCTTGAAATCAAGGAAAACGACCCAAAACTCGTTTAGGGTGCTAACACTGGTGCACTACTACGTTGGTATCTAATTTTTTAGATGGTGGCTTCCCAAAATTACCCCCCAAAACAAGACGTTCGGCCCTGCTCAACGGGACAAAGTACTCCAATGCAGGAGATATGGTCGCCGATTCATAAGAGCTGAAGAATTCATCGTGTAGGTACCATTTTGCTTAGAACGTAAAAATCCATCCCCCGGCAGGTATTTGAAATATTTAAGGACATCGGGCCCATTTTTCAATTATCGTTTTCATTCTGTCTCTATTAATACAGAATAAGAGGTGAACCCCCGTGGGAATATTCGGTCAGGGGAAAAATTTAATTAACATTTTTATTAGTTAGCGGCGAAAGGTTTCGGGGGTTTAATTGCGTAACTTTTTTGCACAAAAAAATCTGAAAGTCGATAAAAGAGGTAACAAGCGGAGAAGACAAGTCCGAAAACTAATTCCTCCAAGTCGGACGCCTCGGTGAAGTCTCCCGAGCTTAACAGCTCAACGTAATTGTCTCTAACTCCGGGCTTTTGACCGCAACAATCCGACTCGTCGTGACTTGGGCTTTTGAAATTACCACACCCCGAGACCCTTTGTTCTAATTTGCAAAGAGGACCGGCAGTTTGCGGCCTTTCCTTAATTGTAATTTGGGCCCTTTTTGACGTTTTAATTAAATCTTTGAAAAAATCAGAGATGGAACGTTATCGAAGTTTACCCGTAAGTCGGTAACGCTGAAGGGCTATCAATCTAGGAAAGGCCCTTGCGGTCTGCTCTGCGGCAACCCGAGATACCTTCCTACGTAAACATTAACCCGAAACCCTCCATGTAAACTAGGCTACAACATTTTGTGGTATCAACCAAATTAAGTCAAAGATTACAAAACTGAATCTAAATTGCAAATTAGCCTCTTAAAATAGGCCCATTTTTCGGACAGATTGTTCAAAATGCTCGCCGTATATTCATTGATTTTTTTCGCCGTTTCGGCCTCCTCCACGCATAATCAAATCTTCAATCTATCCCAGCTGCCCGTCACCAATTGCATCACCAATGGAAACCCTGTAAGTTCTAGCCATTATTCCGCTGTAAAAAAGTTGGCTTTTGGGAAAGTCTGCAAGTTCCTGGAAGATTGCCAAATTTCCAGCTTAGTTTTGAGAAGGATTTAATTACGTTTTTTTAGTGCCAACATCATGGAGGTCAAGTATGCTGTTTGCAGCCGATAATGACATGCCAGCAGTCATGCGGAGGAAACAAATGTCTAGTCGATCCGATTCATCGAGTCCACATACCGATAATACAACGGCTCCTTGCATCTGCTAATGTTACTACTCAAAACCCAATTCAATGAAAACTGTATATTTTAATAAAGTCTTTAATACGCCATTTGGTATCTCTCGAGGTTGGAGACAAAAGATGCGAGATTAACGGAAAACCACGTCTTTGGTGAAGGTTAATAGTTTTCGACGAGTGCCAGGGGTTCTGGGCGATTAGCCGGTCCTCCCCCTTTTCCATTGTGGCCTCTCAAGGGCCATCGAATACGGGCCGATGATCGTCTGAGTCACGCCCTCCTCCTGTACCTTGTTTAAGCTCTGCACAAAAGAGGAGTTTCACGCACTTCTGACCCTTTTAGAACCTAAAGCCAAAACTAATGAGTTGCTGCAAAAAAACGGACACATGTGGAGTAAGGTTAAACATAATGAAACTCCAAAAGCTCAAAAAACCTCAAACGCTCTTATAATCCCGTTAGCGCTTTTACTTTATTGCTTAATGAAATTAAGGGATAGTGAAAAATGCAATTTCAATTATGAAACGAGGGCGAGGTGTGTTGACAAGAGAAGATAATTAGCTTAAATGAAAGATAAGAAGGAAACGGGGTCGAAATGTTTCACGCTCAATTAGATTATTAGCAAAGGCGAAGGGTGAAGCCTCTTCAGAACCGGCCCTCAGGGCACCCTGAATATTTATATTGATTAAACCCAAAGGTTATTCCATCAAACTGATTGATCGCATAAAAAGAATTCCTCAGCTACCGGCCTAAAGAGGGAATACATTACCTGACTTTTTCACGGGGGTGGTAAAAGAGTTCGTTTGAAAGTTTCGGCAATATATCAGAGTTCGCGGAGGAGTATTCGCCAGGTGTCTTCGAGTTGAAATATGGTAATTTGTTGCCCGGTCGAGGCATCTGGAAAAGCGTATTCTCATATTCCCCCTGAAGAACCTTCATGAAGTACAAACTCTCTTAAACTCAACGCTAAACTCTCGGACAAACTCGCGGTAGTTAGAGGGCGGTTCGAAACTCAAAAGAGGGAAGAATTATGCATGGCACATTAGACTTTACCACCGAGCGCGATTGGCCATCATATAAAAGCTGCTTTTTTTGCTTGAATAAAGATTGAAACCCTTTTATTCCCCTAGTGGTTACACCATTACTAAACAATTCGGGGGGCAAATTCCTTGACATCTGTATATATCGCGAAGGCCATTTCCGTTTTACGTTTTTTACCCCGTCTTCCCTCCTTCCGCTTTTCCGCCCGGTCCCGAGAGTTATGTCTCGCGTAAATCTTGGGAAGCGCACCTTACAGACTTCTATTTTCACTTCGTTTCTCTCCCCTCATCACACTTGAAAACCCCCTTCCGCTTTTTACTATTCTGACAAGAAGAACTTGCTTCCAGCAATCGAAGAACTTTTGTCAATTATTTGGTGTACAAAATGAAACTCGGCTAAAATCTACAAAATTCAAATTTACCCTGTGGCTGAGTCTCATTTTGTACACCTAATAAATAAAAATTGTAGGAAATTTAATTCTCTATAAATTTGTACTTAATTATTTTTTTCTAGGATGCACCATTTTCGGAAAATAATTTTTTTAAAATAAATTTATCTTGAAAACAGTGCGTCCCAGAGAAAAAATGAATAGAATAAAAATTAAAGAGAATTAAATTTCCAACAGATTTTATTTAGTGCATTTTTTCAATATCTGTAACGGTTTACGATTTACAAGCCTTTAAAAATTAACCTTCTTACACGGAGAAGGTCAACTTTTGATGGACTTTAACGCCTAGAATGTTCAAAATTTTGAACAAATTGTATACCTAATAATTACAAATTGTAGGAAATTTAATTTTCTATAAATTTGTACTTAATTATTTTTTCTAGGATGCACCATTTTCGGAAAATAATTATTTTTTAAATAAATTTATCTCGAAAACAGTGCGTCCTAGAGAAAAAATGAATAAAATAAAAATTAAGACAATTGAATTTCCAACTGATTTTATTTAGTGCATTTTTTCAATATCTGTAACTGTTTACGATTTACAAGCCTTTAAAAATTAACCTTCTTAATGGTTATACTTCAATAACCTTCTTACACGGAGAAGGTCATCTTTTGATGGACTTTTACGCCTAAAATGTTTAAATTTTTGAAAAAATGAACTACTAGGTGTACAAAATGAAACTCGGCTAAAATCTACAAAATTCAAATTTACCCTGTGGCTGAGTTTCATTTTGTACACCTAATAAATAAAAATTGTAGGAAATTTAATTTTCTATTTTGTACTTAATTATTTTTTTTCTAGGATGCACCATTTTCGGAAAATAATTTTTTTTTAAATAAATTTATCTTGAAAACAGTGCGTCCTAGAGAAAAAATGAATAGAATAAAAATTAAAGAAAATTAAATTTCCAACAGATTTTATTTAGTGCATTTTTTCAATATCTGTAACGGTTTACGATTTACAAGCCTTTAAAAATTAACCTTCTTAATGGTTATACTTCAATAACCTTCTTACACGGAGAAGGTCATCTTTTGATGGACTTTAACGCCTAAAATGTTCAAAATTTTGAAAAAATGAACTACTAGGTGTACAAATGAAACTCGGCTGAAATCTACAAAATTCAAATTTACCCTGTGGCTGAGTTTCATTTTGTACACCTAATAGAAACAATTCGGCAATATCCGCAGGACTGCCATATTCAAAAACAAGTCTTGGAAAACGAAACATGAAACCCATCATCAATATCTTGCTAATTTAGAAATGTTTTAAAAACTTGGTGCTATGGCGATATTTGTGCAAGTCTGAGAGTGCGCCGTGAGGGAAGGCCGAAGGTTCTAGTCGTTTGCTGCAGTTTCAGAAGAAAGGATGGATCTCCCAGGATATTGAACTCCCCAGTTGGTAGCAATTTGGTTATTAATTCCGTCTTTGCTACGTATATACGTCCATTTGCTTGCGTACTCTAATATCCCCTTCCTGAAATTTTAAAAGAATGAAGAGTATTTCCAGTCACCCCTCTCCGTACTGCAGGTAGGGTCGGATATTTTATTCAGACGAGTCCGGTCTTGAAATTGCAATAGAAGCGGGTGCATATTGATGAAGGGACCGAGAAAATTATCGATCAAAAAAGACCCCCGTCACTTGGCGACATCTGGGCCAGCGACAACTGTTGAAGGGTCTACGCCTGAAATCGAATGTAAATAAAAGGGGGAGAGCGGAAAAAGTACACCGGTGTCATCAAGACTACCTCCCTTGTTTCCAAAACGTCCCCCCAACAACCCAAAGATTCAAATACCAATTAATATACGTGATATTATGATCCCCATTTTTTTTCCTATTGAAAAATGTTCCTCAATGAATACTGATTGCTTTTCTACCCCGAAGACTTAATGACTGCTATCAGTATCAAATTGGAATTAATCGCACTGTTTTGAATATCAACGTGATTGATACAGAATTCGTTTTTTAAAGCCAACAGCAAAATAAAAAGGCAGTCATGCAGAATCAGAAAAACGCAAGTTTTTGTATGATTTATTATGTATTCAGCCGTGTCCCATAGCGAGATGAGCGAGGAGGCTGACTGGGTCCATCAGCGCAGCGGAGACGACGAAAACAGCAGCTGCTGCAGCCAAAAGAAAAGTGTTCATATCTCCTTCGGACGAAACTTAATAACCAACAATTCTTCTACGCTTTTAAACCAATAAACTTATCACCTAAATCGCAAGTCTTCGACATTGATTTCTACAATCAAAGGTTTCATGAATTATTCACTCATTCCCTACCTTCAAATTTTTAAATTTAAATTTTCTGGCAAGTATATAAGGGGTTCCAATTTTGTTTTTTGGTTTGAGTAAAAATTTCAAAATGCGTCTTTCATTTTTAATGATGATTCTTCTTTTGTACATCGTCTTCGCAGCCATCAGGATGAAGATCAACAGCTCCAGCGAAGACTGAAAAGCAATTGGGATTTTCTACTTTTTTTAATAACCATGTACATATTATGTGAATAAACGATTGATGTAGAAATTTTGTTTTAAACCATTTTGTATGTCAAAGGAATGAAAATCGAATTAGAGGCAAAACAACGGCAAAGAGGGTACCTTGAAATTATTATATTTAATATTATTAAAAGGATTTTAAACACAGTTTGCTTTTGGTCCTTTCGGATCTAGGAAAGCAGTCTGCCAGAAAATTCTGCAGTAGGAACTCAATTCCCTTTTGATTGTAAAAGAAAAGAAAGAATCGTTTCTGAAGTGCGTCTCGGAAGTGTCTTACAACCCAAGACCCTTGGACACAAAACTAGAAAACCAAAATTTTTGATCAACACCCCAGCACGTAAATCCAGAAGAAAGTCAGCAGAGACATAGGCTTCACCTTCTACAAATCTACACACAGCGAAAAGAGCAAGTCTGGGCACTGCGAGAGGGTGCACCTTAAGAAGACACTTACAGTGTTACCTCTTCTCCCTTAAACCAAAAAAATATTCCTATCCCTGACAATTTTTTGGGGTCTCTAAAGCGATCGGTGGTGTCCAAAAGACAATAGGACCAACGATTCCACTTGAAATCACTAAATAACCAGTTCTGTGAGGTCTTAAACGACTGAGACAACTACAAAATCGTTTCAGAAGGGCCAAAAACTATCAACACCACGGAAGACAAAGATTAGTCCTTTGAAATTGACCAAATAAATTTAAATATTATTGATTTTCCGCCATTTTTGCGATTTTAAGTTGCTACAAAAAGTAGTAAAAACTTGGTGAACATAAGATGAAAACTGTGGCCGTGACGCCCGGTTGAAATTTGCGACGGACGGCCGGCACCACAGACAACCTCATGATCGGCAAAAATCACTAATCAGTTTTCCTCTACGGGGCCTAGACCCTTTTCCTGATACCTCAGGTGGGTATCATAATAACTTCTTTGAGGAAGTTAAAATTATCAAAATTATTGATCGGTCTAAAAAAAAAAATCTTCTTCAGTTACGCTTCATAATTTTCACTTTACGGCCACAGTTTTCAACCGATTTTCACCAAATTTTCACACAAATTTCTTTAGCCAGTGAATAAGAATGTAAAGAGGGCGATTTTTGAATTTCGAAAATGGCGGAGATAGGTATGTCTGTTTGAAATTTTAAAAAATTCCCTGCGGCCGAACCGTTGCAGTTGGTCCAATTTTCACCAAATTTTTTAAGAATTTGTGGTGTAAAAAAATTGCCACTTTTTATTATTATTTTTTTTTAGTAGGGAGAAATTTCATATTTCAACCCATTACGAGAAGCACATCCCTAGGCCAAAGAGCCCTTTATTTCTACCTTGACACTTAAAAAAATTTTGAAAAAACGAACTTAGAAAATTTTTCAACAAAAAATAAATAAAAAATAAAGGAAAACCTGGAAAATGTTAGAAAAAGAACTTAGAAAATTTTTCCCAAAAAAATAAAACTTCCCCCCCTTATTCTTTCCCTCTTCTATACTTCCCCCCCGTTTTACGTCCCCTCCATTATACTTCCCCCCATACCTCCCCCTCTGTTATACTTCCCCCATATACTTCCCCCTCCGTTATACTTCCCCCTCCTATATTGTTACTTCTCTTTAAGGAAGTTTTCGTTGGAAGCTCTTAAACCAGTACTTTTATCTTGTCATAACAAATTTGACCTTTCATTCAAAATACAGCTTATTTTTTTCTGAGACTTAAAATTTAGTTGTTTTCAAGTTTAAATGAAACAATTTATGAAACCTTCAATTTTGAACGGTTATTATCTTTAACTAATGTTTTCCGATAACTGCGATTTCCTATATAATGTTTGAGGCATCCAGAAAGTGCATTTCCTGACAAGTTTTAAAAATGAATGCATTTCTTCTTATTGTTTCCGCCGGAATTTTCGTTCTCAACGCCGCCCTTCTCGACCCAGCCAGCCTCGCCTTCCATATCGCCGTCGGACACGGATAATCCACAATTTTTCACCGTAAACAACAAAGAAAAATATTTTTTAAAAAATCAAAAATTTATAAGTATCTTCAATGTCACAACCTTCATAGATTTTGAAAATTACCATTTAAAAGCACTTTATTCTTTCTATTTTTTACCTTGCTGTTTACTATATAATACTTGAGGAAGTCGACTAGTTTCAGTAAAAAATTACGATGGCTCTGAGTAATACTGTATTGTTGGCAGTCGCCGCTGGAGTTTTCATCATCTCCGCCGCACTTTTCAACCCTCTCGACCCTCTCGACTACATTTTTGCAGCTGTTACTCACGTATGAACTTCACCGAAATTTTGTGCTATTTCACCTCTTTTTATAATGTAGAAATTTCATATAATATCTTTTTATTATTTGGTTTTTACCTTTTTTAAATTCCTCAAAAAGGAAGTCATTGTGATAGCTTCACATGGTACAGCAATAGGAATGAAAAATTCATAAGATTGTCTATTGTGCCGTCCGGCCGTCACCAGATTTTCACATGACCTCCATTTGTTGGTGAAAAGAAAACAATGGAAGATTCCTCTTATGAGTTTTGAAGGGGGATTCATAATATTTTTGTTTGAGAAATAAGTTGGAACGTGACATTTAATCTATCGAAAAGTTTGAAACGTCTTAAACTTCCCCGTTTTTCGGTCAGAAAGGAGCTTGACGGAAACAAATTCCCATTTTAACATGTGACGTTTTCCCAAAACACCGTCCCCATTGTTTACGCACTTAAAATCTGTCCGTCATTTCGCTCTCTTAATCTTGAAAATAGGGGTTTCTCGAAAGAGGGGTAAGTTTTAGACTCTGGGAGTCTTTGTGAAACTTGTTCGAGATGAATCAACAGTTCGGGACGGAAGGGGTGGGCTTTTAATAACTTTTCTGACCTGTAGATGCTTCTTATTAATTATTCAGATGTCTAAATGCTATGAAAAAGCCTTCATTTGTCTTCAAATTAAACGCCAACAACCCTACTTCCTTAGCGCTCCACACTCATTGGCCCCTCGTTGAGACTGCGAGAACTGCATACTTCCAGTAGGTACTCTATGGAGTGCCAGTATGAGGAGTGGTTTGCCTAGAAGAAGGCACCTCTTCCGTGCGAGTGCTAGGTGTACAGCTATTCTTTGCCTTTTTGCTTCCTTCTACTCCCACAGTCCCGGCATCCACAGCAGAGATGTCTGCTGTGTGCACGAGGATGCTATAAAAAAGCCGTCATTTGTCTTCAATTAAACGCCAACAACCCTACTTCCTTAACGAGACTCTTTGGCTACAATACGTTTGCTGAGGCTGTGAGAACCCAGTCTTAAAAAAATCTAACTTCCAGTAGGTACTCCAAAGGTGTGCCAGTATGAGGAGTGGTTTGCCTAGAAGAAGGCACCTCTTCCGTGGAGTGCTAGGTGTCCAGCTATCTTTGCCTTTTTGCATCTTCTACTCCAGTGCATCCACAGCAGAGATGTCTGCTGTGTGCACAGAGGATGCTATAAAAAAGCCGTCATTTGTCTTCAATTAAACGCCAACAACCCTACTTCCTTAACGCTTTCTCTAGACTCTTTGGCTACAATACGTTTGCTGAGGCTGTGAAACCCAGTCTTAAAAAAATCTAACTTCCAGTAGGTACTCCAAAGGTGTGCCAGTATGAGGAGTGGTTTGCCTAGAAGAAGGCACCTCTTCCGTGCGAGTGCTAGGTGTCCAGCTATTCTTTGCCTTTTTGCATCCTTCTACTCCCAGTGCCGGTATCCGCAGCAGAGATGTCTGTGTGCACCGAGAATGCTATGAAAAAGCCTTCATTTGTCTTCAAATTAAACGCCAACAACCCTACTTCCTTAACGCATTCTCTACACTGTTGGCTACTATAAGTTTGTTGAGGCTGTGAGAACCCAGTCTTTAAAAAATCATTCTTCCAGTAGGTACTCTAAAGGTGTGCCAGTATGAGGAGTGGTTCGCCCAGAAGAAGGTAATGCTATTATTTGCATTTAATGGGAAGAAACCTGTGAGTCTTTTAGCCTGCCTTAGTCCTTTCAGGAACTTTTTCGCTGTTGTTTCCCGTTTTGTTGGTGCTTCAGCCAGCGCTGTAGAATGGGATGGGTCCAGTTAGCTGATAAGGAACCTTTTTTAGCCAATTTATCAGCCCTTTTGCTTCCTTCTACTCCCACAGTTCCGGCATTCACAGCAGAGAAGTCTGCTGGCTATGAAAAAGCCTTCATTTGTCTTCAATTAAACGCCAACGACCCTACTTCTTTAGCGCTTTCTCTACACTTTTTGACTACTATACGTTTGTTGAGGCTGTGAGAACCCAGTCTTAAAAAAATCATACTTCCGGTAGGTACTCTAAAGGAGTGCCAGTATGAGGAGTGGTTCGCCCAGAAGAAGGCACCTCTTCCGTGCGAGTGCTAGGTGATCAGCTATTCTTTGCCTTTGGGCGTCCTTCTACTCCCACAGTCCCGGCATCCACAGCAGAGATGTCTGCTGTGTGCATCGAGGATGCTATGAAAAAGCCTTCATTTGTCTTCAATTTAACCCCAACAACCCTACTTCCTTAACGCTTTCTTTACACTCTTTGGCTACTATACGTTTGTTGAGACTGTGAGAACTCCAGTCTTAAAAAAATCATACTTTCAGTAGGTACTCTAAAGGTGTGCCAGTATGAGCAGTTTTGCCTAGAAGAAGGCACCTACCCCTTGCGAGTGCTAGGTGTTCAGATTCTTTACCCTTAACGAAAAAACCATATGAGTCTTTTAGCCTGCCTTAGTCCTCTCAGGAACTTTTGTTGTTGTTTCCCGTTTTGCTGGTGCTTCAGTCAGCCCTAAAGAACGGAATGGATCCAGCTAGCCTGATAAGGAACCTTTTTAGCCAATTTGTCAGCCTTTTTGCTTCCTTCTACTCCCATATGCTGTGAGCACCGAGGATTTTAATAGTCGAATACAGCCATCAATCGATTTCCAGTCGACCGGACTAATTTGGAGGTGGAAAAGTAATGATTTGAAGATAAGAGGATAAAAATGAGATTACAGAAAGCCAATAAATTTGAAATTCCCAACAGTTTTCCAGTGGCGGTCTCATCATTTTCTTGAGAGGCGCAAACGCAATAACTCTCTTGTCAATGTTATCTAATTACCGGGAAGCCTTTTTCTAGACCCTTTCCCATTCCGAGACCGTGTATCACAGTTTCCCGGCCCCCAGGAAAAAAAAGGCACATAAATCATGGGATTTGATCGATGGCCAATTCTCCCCGAAATAAAAATATGAATCGGTTTGGGGATTCGTTGCGTGGTTTTGCTTTGAACGCCTGTCGATAACAAGTCTTCTTTTCAGTCGAGATAAAGGCCCCGACTAGATTTATGGTGTTATAATTCAATCTTACCGAAAGAGTTTTAAAAGTAAAAATAGGACTTTATTAATGCCTTTTATGAAAAACAAGTTTCAAATTAATGAAGGGCCTTTGGGTGGTTCTGAGGGGGAAAGGGCCTTTTCGCTAATCCGATAGCCTCGCTTGAATTCATCTCCAGGGGACCGTGAAGCAATTTTCGTGATATCATCATCTTCCGATGATCGAGTCTTCGATGAGGAAGCGGGGGGGGGGGGGGGGGGGTTCTCGGATTCTTCGAGTAAATGGACAAGGCGCTCCCAATCGGCTTACTGGCCCGCTTCTTTTCCGAATCCAACTTCTCCCTCCTTTAAATCCCGAACGGGCGAATTAATATCCGGATAATATACGCTCGGTTTTCCATCTCTGTCCTCACGTTATAATCCCTTTTTTTGAATTTTCTCTCAAAGGGAGGAATAATTGAAACTGGCGAAATTTTTTTTTGTTTGCTTTTTAATGGACTTTTTAGGTAGATTTCTTTTCTTCAAAAATCTACCTATTGTAATGTACCAAGTAGTCGCAGATTCAAAAAATTTTCTATACGTTTTTCGTTTCATACCTCCTGGACCCCAAAACCATCCTCAGTTGAAAAGTTATATATATATATATATATTAGCACGATAACTGGAGCAATTTTAATGTGAGGGTGACGATATCCGGTATTTAGAGCTTTTATCTCAATAGCTCGGACGAGTTCGTTAATGGCTGAAATCGGACCAGCGATTCACCTACTTTACTTAGGGCTTAAAAGACAAAATTGGCATTTTCTATTGAAATCCTAGTCCTTTTGCAAAAAAAAAACTTTAAGACCTCTGCGAGGGCGTGTAAAAAATTAATTAAAGCAGGTTTGGACGAGCCACGCGCAAAATATTGAACTAGCTAAACTTTAAAAAAAATTTGAATTTATACCGGGAAATTATTAAATATTTTATTAATAAAATTATCAGATGTTTTTCTAGGGGCTCAGTGGCGCAATTTTTCTTATATCATCATTTTTATAACATAATTATATTTTGTGTTTATACATATTAATTTTAATCATGAAAAGAAATCTACCTTTTAGTCCCTGCTACCGCAGGGTCATTATTTTTTTAATCTGTAATTTCCTTTTGCAGAACTTCCTCAAAGAGAAGCTATTGTATACCTCTCCATGAAAGAGTCTTCCAGAAATCATTGAGAAAAATTAGTCATCTTTATAGACCATTGTCCAGTTGTGCCAACTGACAAGTTTTTTTGGAGACACTTCACGGCCTCAATTTTCACACGGTTTTCACCAAATTTTCCTCTAATAGTTCATCAAAATGTTTTACTGTTGTCAGGAAAATGTCGATAGCTTTTTTCGAATCTCCCAAATATGAATAGCGGCAGTTTGATTTGCTGCGGCCGCACTATTGGTCCCATCTTCTCTAAATTTTCACCGAATACGCCTTACATTGAAGATAATTTATATATAAAAGTACTAGTTTGAAGAGCTTCCAACGAAAACTTACTTAATGAGAAGTAATAGTATAGAAGGGGGAAGTATAAAGGAGGGAGAAGTATATGGGAGGGGAAGTATAACAGAGGGATAACGGAGGGAGAAGTATGGGAGGGGAAGTATAACAGGGGTAGTGTACGGGAGGGAAAGTATAACGGAAGGGAATGGAAGTATGAAATTTCTCCCTACCAAAATGATAATTTTTTTACACCGAAAATTCGTAAAAAATAAGTGGTTGGTGAAAATTGGTGAAAATCAGATCGGAGGGGGAAGTATAAGGGAACGAAAGTATAACGGAAGGGGATGTATAAGGGAGGGAAAGTATAAAAGAGCAAACATTTTGCAAGTTTGTTTTTTCGAAAAATTTTCTAAGTTTATTTTATTTAAATTGTCCAAGTTTTGTTTGTTTTTTTTTTCAGAAAAATTTTCCGGTTTTTTTTTTCAAAAATTTTCCTGTTTTTTTTCCAAAAAATTTTCTAAGATTTTTTTTTTTTTTTGAAAATTTTAAAAGTTTATTTTTTGAAAAATTTTCCGAGTTTTCCTTTTTTTATATTATTTATTTATTTATTTATTGAAAAATTATAATTTTTTTCGAAAAATTTTCCGGGTTTTCCTTTATTGTATTTTATTTTTTTCAAAAATTTAACGTTTTTTTTCTTTCTCGAAAAATTTCCTAAGTTCTTATTTTCGAAAAGTGTCAAGGTAGAAATAATGGGCTCTTTGGCCTACGGATGTGCCTCACGTAATGGGTAGAAGTATGAAACTCCCTACCAAAAAAAAATAATAATAATTAAAAAGTGGCAATATTTTTGCACCAAAAATTCTTAAAAAATATAAGGAGTAATTGGTGAAAATCGGATTAACGGTTCGGCCGCAGAGAATTTTTTAAAATTTCAAGCAGACATATATCCGCCATTTTTTCGAAGTTCAAAAATTGCCCTCGTTAGTTTCATGTTCACCGACTATAGAAAATTTGGTGAAAATATGATAGAAAATCGGTTGAAAATGGGTTGAAAACTGTGGCCGTAAAGGGTTCCGGAAAAAAATGCTACGGACGGCCGGCCGGAACCACAGACAAAGTTGAGATCGGTAAAGATCAATATTCGAATGGTATCGGGCTTCTGTAAGGAAGTTTAAAAAAAATCGATAGTAGGGAGGAATTTTGACTCTTCACCCGCGTTCTGTGTAGCTTTGCAGAGCATAGTCTTCCAGTTTTTCTACCTAAATAATCTTTTTAAAAAAATCACCACTTTGACAAATCGACCAGCATTTTATTTTCTTAAAGAAAAACTATTTTATATTTTAAAACAAAAAACTTTCAGTATAATCTGGTTTTATGAAGTGGAACGAACGATACATCGATTAAGATAACGTTCCAAAGTTTATGGCCTCTAAAAGCATTTTTTTAAAACTAACTTTTAATTAAATTTTTTCTCCATAAGAAGTCTAACAAAACAGGCGTAAATCTCCGAGGACATCCCTTATAATAACCGACCGGGCTTTCTAATCCGCAAATCGAAACGGGAGAAAAAAAATTTTTTCTCCACGCCCATATTTACCTTGTTTACTTAGGCGGAGGAAGGTTTTTTCTAAATGCCACAAAAACAGTCACTTTGTTTTTTAAAGTCTTGTTTACGTTCCTGACGTGAGATGTGTTGCAAAAAAGGAATTAAGGGATTATTGATTTTAGAAGGTTTATATGGGTTTATGACACCTTTAAAGGCTACCAAAATGAGTTTAATTGAGGCGCTCCGGGTACAAAGGGCGAACTCAACATCGGACAATTTTTTTTTTTTTTTTTCATTTTAGATTCTAGACTCTAGAAAATTCTTGGTGAATACACCCATATAATTTTTATGTTGAGTTCGCCCTTTTTTCCCCTTTAAATACGTAAAAAACCATATGCGGCAAAGCTCTAACTGTGATATCCGAGCGGGTACGAAGGGCGAACTCCACATCCTAGTCCACAACCCCCACTCCTTTTCCCATTCCAGGGCATGACTTTTCTGTTGAGTTCGCCCGTAACATAAAACTTTAAAATGCGAATATCTCGAAACTAAGTTTTGTTGAGTTCGCCCTTCGTACCCGGAGCGCCTCAATTGTACTACCCTCTATATCCGGTTTTGAGGTAAGGCCTCGCAGAGAAAACGTTCTAGGCAGGAAAATTTTAGTAAAAAAAACTTAGAAAATTTTTCAAAAAAAAACTTCCCCCTCCCTTATTCTTTTTCTCCTTTATACTTCCCCTCCCATATACTTCCCCCTCTGTTTTACGTCCCCTCCGTTATTCTTCCGTCCTCTATACTTCCCCCTCTGTTATACTTCCCCTCCCATATACTTCCCCCTCTGTTATACTTCCCCTCCCATATACTTTCCCCTCTGTTATACTTCCCCTCCCATATACTTCCCCCTCCGTTATACTCCCCCTCCCATATACTTCCCCCTCCTATATTGTTACGTCTCTTTAAGGAAGTTGTCGTTGGAAGCGCTTCAAACCAGTATTATGTTAACTACAAAAGGAAAATAATGTGAAAATCGGGTGAAAACTGCGGCAGTAAAGTGTTCCGGAAAAACTGCCGGCAGGCAGTGATTACGATTATAAAACTGCATTAGTTAACGAATAAAGAATAAAATAAATTTATAATAAGAGAGGATTTTTAGAGTGGAAAAACCACCCTCGTTTACTAATCACTCCGGGAATTCGATTTGAAAGAGTGATTACGTTTTATTTATTTTAACAAGGGATTGGGGAAAATCACGTTGTTTCAGCTTTTCAGCTCTCTCTCCATTGAAAAATGCCTAAAAAAAAAAAGTTTGTAAAAAATTTTATTTTATGCGAGATCATTTAATTTAAATTATTCTTTAAATAAGTCTATTTTAAATTATTTCCAAAGTTTTAATTACTCAATGAGAAGTTATTGTTACGCCCTCCATGAACGGTTTTCGGTTTTTTTGAGGGTTTTCCAGAACCCGGAGAGGAAAAATAATTTTTTTATCCCTTTGAATTTAGAAAAAAATGGCGGAGATATGTGCAGATTTTCACCGAATACCTACTTCTGGTGAATTAAAAATTTTACCTATCAAGAAATTTTTCTTATAGCAGGAAAAAATTTTGCAAAATGCAGGTCGAATGAGAAAAGCGCAAATTTTTGTATGATTTATTATGTATTCAGCCGTGTCCCATAGCGAGATGAGCGAGGAGGCTGACTGGGTCCATCAGCGCAGCGGAGACGACGAAAACAGCAGCTGCTGCAGCCAAAATAAAAGTGTTCATATCTCCTTCGGACGAAACTTAATAACCAACAGATCTTCTACGCTTTTAAACCAATAAACTTATCACCTAAATCGCAAGTCTTCGACATTGATTTCTACAATCAAAGGTTACATGAATTATTCACTCATTCCCTACCTTCAAAGTTTTAAATTTAAATTTTCTGGCAACTATATAAGGGGTTCCAATTTTGTTTTTTGGTTTGAGTAAAAATTTCAAAATTTCTTTCATTTTTAATGAAGATTCTTCACCGATTTACGCCCGTCAAGACTTACGTTTCTCAACCTACAATATTTGTGACATTTACTTCATTTTTTTTTGTCAAATTTTACTGTTATTGTAAACAGTTCGATAATATATATTCGTCTAATTTCGGGAATCAGACCAAAAGCAGTTTCCATCCTCCAAAACTTTGTTAATTGGAACAAAACTAATTTCATGAAAGTTTCACGATCGTCCGAATCAAAACGCTTTAGTTGAGAATTCTCTCGTTATTTTCGCCTCGTTTAACCTTTTAGAAACAAATGATGTTATGGCGGTGAAGGGTTAAAAATTCGTGTAGTGGCAGTAAGGAGAGTGCACCTTTTTGGGCACTTTCCTCCTAAAAATAATTCCAATGTTTGTTCATTCCACTGGAATTGGCAAGGGCGCCAAGGCAATATGGCAAGAGCCCCGCTTGACGAAAGAAAAGACCTACCTTTTTGCTACTTTTTTGTTTAAAAATACTGCCAACAAAATTATTTTTAAGTTCCTTAAAGAAGTTATTGTGATACCCTCCACGTTGGGTTTTTGGGGAAGGGTCTTCCAGACCCCGGAGGGTCAAATCGAATATTGTTGTTTTATTTTTAATGTGTGGGATGGTCTTAAGGAGTAAAAAACTGATTTTATGGTCTTTTTAAAAGAGTCTTTTTATTATAAAAAATTGGTCGATCAAATACAAATCAAATCGAATATTGATCTTTACCGATCTCAACATTGTATGTGGTGCCGGCCGGCCGTAGCTTTTTTTTCCTGAACACTTTACGCCACAGTTTTCAACCGATTTTCACCAAATTTTCATCAATTACCCCTTATATTTTTTACAAATTTTTGGTGTAAAAAAAAATTATCATTTTTTTACATTAATTATCATTTTAGTAGGGCGAAATTTTATACTTCCACCCGCTACGAGGGGGACCTTCCTTGAGGAAAAATTCCATTATTTCTGCCTTGATACTTCGAAAAATTAAAAAAAAAACTTTAAAAATTTAAACAAAAAATAAATAAAAAATAAAGGAAAACCTGGAAAATGTTAGAAAAAAGAACTTAGAAAATTTTTCCAAAAAAAATAAAACTTCCCCCTCCCTTATCCTTCCCCCCTCTTTTGTACTTCCTCCTCCGTTATACTTCCCCTCATTTATACTTCCTCCTCCGTTATACTTCCCCTCCTTTATATTTAGACTCCCCTCCTTTGTAATTCCCCACCTTCATACTTCCCCCACCTTTATCCTACCCTTCCTTTATCCTCCCCCTCCTTTGTACTACCCCCACTCATCGTGTCCTTACTCATTATCTCATTGTGTCCTTACTTCCTCCTCCTTTATACTCCTCCTCTTTTAACTTTCCCAACCTTTATACTTTCCCAACCTTTATACTTCCCCCTCCTTTATACTCCCCCTCCTTTGTACTTCCCCCTCTTTTATACTTCCTCCTCCGTTAAACTTCCACCTCTGTTATACATCCCCCCTTTTTTTATACTTCCTCCTCCGTTATACTTCCACCTCCGTTATACTTCCCCTCATTTACACCTCCCTCTGTTTTACTTCCTCCTCCGTTATGCTTCCACCTCCGTTATACTTCCCCTCATTTATACCCCTCCCCTCTTTTATACTTCCTCCTCCGTTATCCTTCCACCTCCGTTATACTTCCCCTCAGTTATACCTCCCTCTGTTTTACTTCCTCCTCCGTTATGCTTCCACCTCCGTTATACTTCCCATCATTTATACCCCTCCCACCTCTTTTATACTTCCTCCTCCGTTATCCTTCCACCTCCGTTATACTTCCCCTCATTTATACCCCCTCTTTTATACTTCCTCCTCCGTTATACTACCTACCTCTTTTACACTTCGTCCACCGTTATACTTCCCCCCTTTTTTTTATACTTCCTCCTCCGTTATACTTCCTCCTCCGTTATACTTCCACCTTCGTTATACTTCCCCTCATTTATACCTCCCTCTTTTTTACTTCCTCCTCCGTTATGCTTCCACCTCCGTTATACTTCCCCTCATTTATACCCCCTAACCCCTCTTTTATACTTCCTCCTCCGTTTTCCTTCCACATCCGTTATACTTCCCCTCATTTATACCCCCCTCTTTTATACTTCCTCCTCCGTAATACTACCTCCCTCTTTTACACTTCGTCCTCCGTTATACTTCCCCCCTCTTTTATACTTCCTTCTCCGTTATAATTCCCCCCTCTTGTATACTTCCTCATCCGTTATACTTCCCCCTTTTTTATACTTATTCCTCCGTTATACTTTCCCCCTTTATACTCCTCCTCCTTTTTACTTCCACCACCTTTTTATGTACTTCCCCCTCTTTTATACATCCCCCACATTTATACTCCCCCTCCTTTGTACTTCCCCCACCTTTATACTTCCCCATTCGTTATACTTCCCCTCCTTTCATAAAATAATGCTCGTTGGACTTTTATGCAGATTTTGAGCCTGAAATCTCCTCCATATCCTATCTTCGACGAGGCAATCCATTTTTAAAAAAATTATAAACTCATAAAAAAGTTTGAAAGATCAAGATTGATCGCTACAAATCGACAACTTTTCCCTACTTACCTCCCACTTAGACTTTCAGGTAAATTTAAGGCGCAGGATATAAGTAACGTACGACCGTCATGTATATTTGGATTAGTATAAGCGAGGAGTTGAAGGCGCTTTCAAGGATCTGAACCTTCATGTTTTGTTGATAAGCCCATAAAATAGCGATTAATAAAACGGCAGAGAAAAAAAGATTAAGAAATGTACAAGGGTCATTAAACTTGAAATCCGTCTACGTCATTTTAAGAGTGATTGATATTATGCTTTCTCCCACAAAAAGAATTTCTTAGCAACTTTTCAAGTTTTTTTGTTTTTTATAATTTAATAACGTATGCTGTCAACCGGATTTTAATCAATATTAACAGGGTTTTATTGGTTTCTCGAAGGGAAAAATACTTGGAAACCAATAAGGGGTGCAAAAGTGGCGGGGGGTGTTCGAGTCGTAAGGTTAACCAATTACACGTCACTGCGGTTTGAAATCAAACACTCAGGAATCCAATTAGACTCTGAAAAAAAGGGATGGAGGATAAAAGGCGCTATTGTCAAATCTCGACCGGAACTTCCGCAATTCGAAAACAATTTCGGACATGTTAACAATTTTGACAATAAAGGTAATCGATTGATAAGCATCTTCGGTGCTATTGTGTCCTCACAAACAGCTTAATATGTTCGCGGAACGCATTAGTGAAATTAACCTACATTTTAAGAACAATGGCCACCCGGGGAACTGCTTGGAAGAGCTTTCTACCTCTTCTCTATAGCCTCTATGATCAAGTGTGCTTGGCAGCGGCTGCTGTTGTTGGTTAGGAACAGCTTATTTTGGAACTTGCTTTCTAGCTCATTTTTATAGCCTCCGTGAGCAAGTTCGAATGCTTAGCAGCGATAAGCACAGGTGGTCTGCTGCTGTTGGTTAGGAACAGCTGCTTTTGGAACTTGCTTTCTAGCTCCTCTCTATAACCTCTGTGATCCAGTTCGAATGCTTGGCAGCGGATAAGCTCCGATGGTCTGCTGCAGTTTGTTAGGAGGTGCTTATTTTGGAACGTGCTTTATAGCTCTTCTCTATAACCTCCGTGATCAAGTTCGATAGCTTGGCAGCGGATAAGCTCCGATGGTCTGCTGCAGTTTGTTAGGAGGTGCTTATTTTGGAACGTGCTTTATAGCTCTTCTCTATAGCCACCGTGATCAAGTTCGATAGCTTGGCAACGGATAAGCACAGATGGTCTGCTGCTGTCTGTTAGGAACAGCTTCTTTTGGAACTTGCTTTCTAGCTCATCCTTATAACCTCCGTGAGCAAGTTCGAATGCTTGGCAGCGGAACAGCACAGATGGTCTGCTGCTGTTTGTTAGGAGCTGCTTATTTTGGAACTTGCTTTCTTGCTCTTCTCTATAGCCTCCGTCAGCAAGTTCGAATGCTTGGCAGCGGATAAGCACAGATGGTTTGCTGCTGTCTGTTAATACCAGCTTCTTTTGGAACTTGTATTCTAGCTCCTCTTTATAGCCTCCGTGAGCAAGTTCGAATGCTTAGCAGCGGATTGCACAGTTGGTCTGCTGCTGTTTGTTAGGGACAACTTATTTTGCAACTTGCTTTATAGCTCTTCTTTATGCCCTCCGTGATCAAGTTCGAATGCTTGGCAGCGGATAAGCACAGATGGTCTGCTGCTGATTGTTAGGAGCTGCTTATTTTGGAACTTGATTTATAGCTCTTCTTCATAGCCTCCGTGATCAAGTTCGAATGCTTGGCAGCGGAACAGCATAGATGGTCTGCTGCTGTTTGTTAGGGACAACTTATTTTGCAACTTGCTTTATAGCTCTTCTTTATACCCTCCGTGATCAAGTTCGAATGCTTGGCAGCGGATAAGCACAGATGGTCTGCTGCTGTTTGTTAGGAGCTGCTTATTTTGGAACTTGATTTATAGCTCTTCTTTATAGCCTCCGTGAGTAAGTTCGAATGATGGTCTGTGCTGTTTGTTAGGAACAGCTTCTTTTGGAACTTGCTTTCTAGCTCCTCTCTACCGCCTCCGCGTGCAAATTCGATAGCTTGGCAGCGGATAAGATCAGATGGTCTGCTGCTGTTTGTTAGGGGCTGCTTATTTTGGAACTTGCTTTATAGCTCTTCTCTATAGCCTCCGTAGCAAGTACGAACAGATGGCAACGGATAAGCACAGGTGGTCTGCTGCTGTTGGTTAGGAACAGCTCCTTTGGAACTTGCATTCTTGCTCTTCTTTATGGCTTATTATTTTAATTGAAAAAATCTGCGGATCTGGACGGATTACAAAAGATTAAATTGTATTACCTTCGGAATGTCCCTTATACGGACACCATCCGATTATTAGTTTTCAAACGGGATCTCCCAAAAAATCACAACTAAATTTTCTCTATTGAAACTTGCAGAATGTTCAGAAAAGTAAGTTTTCAAGGGTGATTGATCGAGGATCTCTTCACCTTCGAAAAGGCGAATGTCACGACTTTACGTGTTTTATCAGCGTTCGTCTTCTCGGCGGAAGGAGAATGGGGGAAAAAAAGGAAACTAAGATTTACTGCTTGACATCGAAAAGTCCTTATCTTGAAGATTAACACATTCGCGTGTTAAAATGACAAAGGTTTAACACATTTTCAAAAGCCATCTTTGGTTTAATTGAATACAAATTATCCATGTTTAGCGTCTTTCCCTTTCGTCTTCTTCGGGACCGATTCGCCCATTAGATCAAAACAGAGAATAAGACGCTTTTTCAGGACTACTTTTACATTTATTTTAAATTTCGTGTATAGAAAAACGTCGGTCATCGTATCCTTGTTTAATCTCTTCAGGCTGTAATCTACTACAGAATAAGGTCCCTGCGAAAAAAATAAATAAATAATAAATAAAATAAATTTTAATAATCCATTAATGGAGGAAGAATGACTGTGATATAGGGTATCTAACGACGCATTTCGGCCTAAAAAGCCTCGTCAGGTGAGCTATTCTCTCTATCACAATCATTCTTCTTTTCACTGTGAACCCTATCTCCGATAGATTTAGTAGACACAGCGGGAAGCTGGTAACCACTTAAAATCAAGCTCCTTCCGGAGTATAAACGCAATAAAAATTAGAACATCAATAAAATAAATAATCGTAAACATTTTTATATTTTGGCCTTTCAAAATTGATATTTAAATTTCGAATCCCTTATCAAAAGATGAATAAAATTATGTTTTTAAAAGATCTTTTTATGCACGAAAGCGATTGAAGATCGAAAAAAAAGTTAAATGCAAACCCTCCTGATTTTTTTGACGAAGAATTGATTGTAGTTAACAAATTTTGATTTTGGTGTACAAAGTGTCCCATAGCGACACCAACTTCGTTATTTTAAATGAGAACCCCTATTTTTTTTTTTTCAGTTTCGTAATCTACGCAAAATTTCAAGTTGATTTGAACATATGACCTTTTGAAAAACTTTAAAAAAAATGCCAAATTTAGCGATTTGTTGCTCTGCGTTATACTTCCCCTCCGTTATACTTCCCCCTCCTTTATACTTTGCCCTTGCTCTAAAAAATTGACCTGAGACACTACTTTTTTTTTAAACTTATTTTTTCAAGGATTCCAACTACATATAACAAATTGAAGAACCTACACTTGTTATCGACTCTAACATCGTTATTTATATGGGAACCCAAATTTTTCATTTCAGAGATGCAAATAGGAGCATTTTTTAAAAACTTTTTCTTTTACTTTAAAATCGCTATCTTTCAGTGGAGCTGTACTTCTCAAATATTTTTGATAAAAAAAAAATTTTTTTTAAAGTTCCTCTTTTATTTCTGAAATGAAAAATGGGGTTATTTAAATGGGGTTATTTAAATTCTCATTGTTGTTGTTGATGTTGATGTTAGAATTTGTGATAGAAAAGTACTAGTTTGAAGAGCTTCCAACGAAATCTTCCGTAAAGAGAAGTAAAAAGTATGTATAAGAGGGGGAAGTATAACGGAGGGGAAGTAAAAGGGAGGGGAGGTATATGGGTGGGGAAGTAAAACGGAGGGGGAAGTATAAGGGAGTGGGAAGTATATGGGAGGGGGAAGTATAAGTGAGGGGAACTATATGGGAGTATAACGGTGGGAGAGGGAGAGGATGTATAACGAAAAAAAAAAAACTTAAAAAATTTAAGGAAAAAAAAGCGCTAGAAAATTTTTTGAAAAAAAAAATACTAGTAAAATTCTTCGAAATAAAAACTCGGAAATTTTTTCGAAAAAAAAAAACAAACTCGGAAATTTTTCCAAAAAAAAAAATCGGAAAATTTTTCGAAAAAGATAAAAACTTCCCCTTCTGTTCCCCTTTCGAAGTATCTAGGTAGAAATAATGGGATTTTTGCCGAAGGGAGGTACCTCTCGTAGCGGGTGGAAGAGTGAAATTTCTTTCTACTAAAATGATAATTAGTGTTTAAAAAATTGTTTAAAAAGTATTAAAAATACACGTATAAGGAGTAATTGGTGACAATTTGATGAAAATCGAACCAACGGTTCATCAGCAGCAAATTTTTTAAAATTTCAAACAGACACATCTCCGCCATTTTTCGAAATTCAAAAATCGCCCTCGTTAGTTTCTTGTCCACCGACTAAAGAAAATTTGGTGAAAATCGGTTGAAAATTGTGGCCGTAAAGTGTTCCAGAAAAAACAAGCTACGGTCGGACTGCCGGACGGCACCAAAGACAATGATGAGATGGGTGAAGATCAATATTCATCTTGCCCTCCGGGGTCTGGAAGACCCTTTCCCAAAAACCCGACGTCGAGGGTATCACAATAACTTCTTTAAAGAAGTTAAAAAGGGTATTTACTGGGAATAAATCAGTCGATTTGCTCATTTTCCTATAATGGAAGCAAATAAATCGGATTTTAGAGCAAAACGTTAAATTTAACATTTTTTTAAGTTGCCCAAAGAGGTCATTTGAATAGTCAAATCAACATAAAATTTTGCGTAAAATACGAATCTGAAATAATAAAATTTTCCCTATAATATTAAATAGGGGTTCCCTTTTTAAATATATTTTATGTTTTAAATATGAATACAGCAAAAGTAGAAATGTACATAAAATACCGTACCTTAGGTAAAGGGCAGGAGGCGTTGGTTAAGTTACGCCTTTTAGTAACATCCTTAAATAATTCCGGGTCGAAATTTTTGCAGAACGAACAAAGATTATCGATTTTCGCGTTATAATAGTTCGACTTCCATCCTCCGTTGTTATTTATGGAAATACTTACCAACCCCTGAAATGACAGGATGGATACTTTGCCGTGAAAAACATTTTTTTTCTTACCGATAAATCGTCTGTGACATCAACAGGCATCGTTATATTTCCAGAAACCGCCATTCCCGCTCTTCCTTTCGAAGTCATCTTTACATGGATCTGCGCCATTGGGTGCTCGTCCGTGCAATTTTTAATATACTGCACTGAAATTTCTGCTGGGCCCTTAAAAATCTAAATTTAAAATCCGGATAAACGTAATTTTGTACCATAAGCCCGGCCCCATTGCAGAGTCTAAAGTACAAAAGAAACCACAAAATATGAAAAATCATTTTTACAAATTAAAATGCCCATCCGCTCGCTCTTTTATAGTGAGGAAATACGTTGATTCGATTAAAATTACCTTTTGTAGGAAATCATTTAATTTTCATTAATGAAAAGGCGAAAAAATAAAAAACAAATTTTTTTTCTTCTTTATTTAAATCGTTTTTAATGATGTAAAGGGACGATATCAAAATACGAACTGATGCAAATTATATTTTTTTGTTCCTTTTCACAATTGAGTCGAGCCTAATGGGCCCGTAAGGTAAAATATTGGTTGGGAACTCAACATCATCCATTTTAAAGACGTAATCTTTAAAATACAAGTTTCCCTGAAAGATAATTAATATCTATTTAAATAATAATAATTTTTGTACAGCTGGTACTGGACATTGTGCGGTGATGTTTGAATCTCGGGCGATTTTGTTGAAAATTTTGGGCCTCGACATAACTTCTTTGCAGCCTTTTTTTAAATCGATGGAGTAAAGGTTTTTCCAGGCTCCGTTTGATTGTTTGAAGACGTCAACTTGAAGCTAAAAAAGAATTTTAGGAAAAATGTTAAAATTGGGATCTTCTGAATAACACGAGTACTCAGGGAGATTTTCAAAGTTTTTTTTTTGTGCAAAAAAAAATTTTTTTTTTTTCAAAAAATTTTCAAAGTATTTTTTTTTTTTTGAAAATTTTCAGTTTTTTTTTTTACCAAAAAAATTTTTTTTTTTTTCAAAAAATTTTCAAAGTATTTTTTTTTTTTGAAAATTTTCAGTTTTTTTTTTTACCAAAAAAATTTTTTTTTTTTTTTTCAAAAATTTTCAAAGTTTATTTCGAAAAATTTTCCGGGTTTTTTTTTCGAAAAATTTTATAAGTTTTTTTAATTTTTTTTTTTTTTTTTTTTTGAAATATTTTTTGTCAAGGTAGAAATAATGGGCTCTTTGGCCTAGGGATGTGCCTCTCGTAAAGGGTAGAAGTACGAAATTTCTCCCTACTAAAAAAAATTAATAAATAAAATAAAAAAAAAAGTCGCAATTTTTTTACGCTAAAAATTCTTAAAAAATATAAGGAGTAATTGGTGAAAATTTGGTGAAAATCGGATTAACGGTTCGGCCGCAGCACATTTTTTAAAATTTCAAACAGACATATCTCCGCCATTTTTTCGAAATTCAAAAATCGCCCAGGTTAAATTCTTCTTCACCGGCTAAAGAAATTTTGGTGAAAATTTGGTGAAAATCGGATGAAAATTGTGGCCGTAAAGTGTTCCGGAAAAAAATGCTACGGACGGCCGGCCGGCCGGCCGGCCGGCACCACAGACAAAGTTGAGATCGGTAAAGATCAATATTCGATTTGACCCTCCGGGGTCTGGAAGACCCTTCCCCAAAAACCCGACGTCGAGGGTATCGCAATAACTTCTTTAAGGAAGTTAAAACCGGTATCAGTTAGGAGCTTCCAACGAAAACTTCCTTAAAGAGAAGTAACAATATACGAGGGGAAAGTATAACGGAGGGGGAAGTATAACGGAAGGGGAAATATAAGGGAGGGAACTATAAGTAAGGGAAAGTATAACGGAGGGGGAAGTATAAGTAAGGAAGAGAATAACGGAGGGGGAAGTATAAGTAAGGAAGAGAATAACGGAGAGGGGAGTATAAGTAAGGAAGAGAATAACGGAGGGGGAAGTATAAGTAAGGGAAAGTATAACGGAGGGGGAAGTATAAGCCTAGGGCCCTCCTCCCGTAAAAACCGGTATCAGTTAGGAGCTTCCAACGAAAACTTCCTTAAAAAGAAGTAACAATATACGAGGGGAAAGTATAAGGGAGGGGGAAGTATAAAGGATGGGAAGTTCAAGGATGTCTTTGATGATGAAGGAGGTTTTTATTTTATTTTTCAAATTATCAGTTTTTTTTCGACATTTTTTTTTCTTTGCAGTTTTTATTTTATTATTTTTTTTTAGTGGGTAGAAATAATTGGATTTTTGCCGAAGGGAGGTCCCTCTCATAACGGGTGAAAGTATGAAATTTCTCCCTACTAAAATGATAATTTTAAAATCTCTTTTTTAAATTTGCAGTTTTTTTTTCTATTTCTTTTTTTTCCGAAAAATTTTGAAGTATCAAGGTAGAAATATTGGGATTTTTGCCCAATGGAGGTACCTCTCGTAGCGGGTGGAAGTATGAAATGTCTCCCTACTAAAATGATAATTAATGAAACAAATGATAATTTTTTTTAACACCAAAAATTCTTTAAAAAAATAAGGAGTAATTGGTGAAAATTTGGTATAAATCGGACCAACAGGTCGGCCGCAGCAAATTTTTTAAAATTTCAAACAGACATATCTCCGCCATTTTTTCGAAATTCATAAATCGCTCTCGTTGCATTTTTTTTCACCGAAAAAAAATTTTTTGTGAAAATTTGGTGAAAATTGGTTCAAAACTGTGGTCGTAAAGTGGTCTGAAAAAATGCTACGGCCGGCCGGCACCACATACAAAGTTGAGATCGGAGGAGATCAATATTCAATACCCTTCCCCAAAAACCCGACGTGGAGGGTATCACAATAACTTCTTTAAGAAAGTTAAAAAGGGTTTTTACTGGGAATAAATCAGGCGATTTGCGCATTTTCCTACAATGGAAGCAAATAAATCAACCTTTTACTCCCTGCTGCCGCAGGGCGATTTTTGTTTATTTATTTATTTATTTAAATTTATTTGTTTTATATTATTTATTTTAATTTTTTTTTTTGCCGGAGGGATGACCGTTTCGACCGTGTGATATCCCAACTCCCAAGGTACTTCACAAAAAAAGTACTTTTTAGTAAAGGCTTAAAATAAGGCGGCAGCGCAGCACAGTTCTTAAAATTACAATCCTCTATTTTTCGAAACGCAAAAATCGCCTTTTTTTTTCAACCATTTAGGAAGATTGTGCCAAAATTTGGTGAAAATCGGTTGAAAATAGAGGCACAGATACCTCTAGATCGCATAAAATTTCCTCTACGGCACTGAAAGAAGCTCTCCTAAAGGTGAAATGGAAGGTGTGACAAATGAGAAAATCTTTGATATTTACGCTGTATTTGTCGTCGACTGGGCTTTTGCAGTAGATCCAGAACGAAAATGCGGTCACCTTCCTGGATACTTTCTTCGTACTTATCGTGTAGTTCCATCCCTCCTTGCTGTCGACTTCACATTTCTCAGAAATACTAAACACCATCTTTGCCGGACCCTAAAAAGACGGAATTTAATTGACTAAAAACTTAAAAATAACAACCATCCCATTGGCTGACGCCAAATCATAAAAACATGTCAAAATTGAAAAAAACAAAATAAGTTTGAAATTGGAGGAAATCATCGCTTGTACAATCAGGGAATGATTTGCGTAAAATTGCTTTTCGACTGGGCGGAAAAATTATGAGTAAACGAGACCGTTGTTACCGGTCATTAGGTCCTCTTTTGTCAGATTTCTATTGAATTCAAAGTTGAGATTCGCTGTCCATTAGTTATCAGCTAGGTCATAATCGTGGTACTGAATTGTTTGATATTGAGTTTGGAGTATATTATTATGAACAAAAGGTCTAGAGGTGGTGGGAAAGATGGATGCCGTTGCCTTGAGGGAGCTATCAGTTGCCGATGTTCGATATGAAGTGACAAGGGGGTGGTTCGGAGGTGACAAAGGCGTTAAGAAGGCTCTCACAATAGATGGCAAATATCACGGTGACATTTCCAACAATCACCTCACCGCTCCTAAATCACGTCGAAATGGCATTTATCATATCGATAACGAAATATTGAAATAAAAATGGGTTAAAGTTTATGTTGGAAATCCAGAAGGGCCTCTGCAAACATGGAACCCCCGGGAGGGTCCACTAATGGCATCGGCAAACAAGCAATAACAAAGAAAAACGGGAAAGGCAGAGACGGATCGTCATAGGCAAACATTTAGGTATCTACTCGGTTAAACTTGCCTTCCCATTCATTATTGTCTCGTGTGTCCCATCAGCTGGATTCGCCGCTGAGTCAACGCTCTCGGAAAACTCTGTTTAATGTAACTCCATGTCGGGAAACACTTTTACTCCAGATTAAGGGCGGCTCTAAGTGTATTACGCTAAGATGTTATCTTTTCACAGTTTACTCTTCCGATTATAGATTACATCTTCCATATTTACAGCTGCCGGATGATTCACAACAAAAGCAGATGATCTCGATTTAAGCAGGTCCTAATCGGTTACCCCAAAATTGCTATTAGGTGTACAAAATCTCAGCCAGAGGGTAAATTTGAATTTTGTAGATTTTAGCCGAGTTTCATTTTGTACACCTAGTAGTTCATTTTTTCAAAATTTTGAACATTTTAGGCGATAAAGTCAATCAAAAGTTGACCTTCTCCGTGTAAGAAGGTTATTGAAGTATAACCATTAAGAAGGTTAATTTTTAAAGGTTTGTAAATCGTAAACCATTACAGATATTGAAAAAATGCACTAAATAAAATCTGTTGGAAATTTAATTCTCTTTAATTTTTATTCTATTCCTTTTTTCTCTAGGACGCACTGTTTTCAAGATAAATTTATTTTTTAAAAAATTACTTAAATTTATTAAATTTATTTAATTCATTTTGTACACCTAATAACTCAACTGAAGATTTTGACAACCTCTTCTTCACAATGGTCTTCCAGGTTCTTCCGCAAAAGAAAACTAATTATCGTTGGTTCCGTTGTCTGTTGTTGCAAACGTGTTTTTCGTTGAAGGATGACTAATCTTAATTGCAGAGGCCCACCTTTGGGAACTCATCTGCTAATTGCCTTCGACGCAATTATTTGGGAGGGGGGTCTTCGATGGCGGAGGGACTCATCAATCATAAGGGCCGCGCCCGCGGGCGATAGAAAGCCATCTCCCACCCTCATCGCAGTAACATTGATTAGCTCAGATGAGTAGTGGAGGTTGTTGCGGTTATGGGGAGGATACGCGTACAAACCGCAAAACCTACCCCCCCTTTCCAAAACCGTTTGTGTAAACTTCATCTCGATATCGGCAATAACATCAAATAGTCATTTCACTAATCAAATTTTTAAAATAAGCCCAAAAATCTGGTAAAAATGGGTCTCATTTGTCCAAAAACGTAGTAAAACTACCAAAAACCTGGTAAAAACGGGTTCTATTAGTCTAAAAACGTAGTAAAACTACCAAAAACCTGGTAAAAACGGGTTTTATTTGTCTAAAAACGTAGCTGAACTACCAAAAACCTGGTAAAAACGGGTTTTATTAGTCTAAAAACGTAGTTAAACTACCAAAAACCTGGTAAAAACGGGTTTTATCTATCTAAAAACGTAGTTAAACTACCAAAAACCTGGTAAAAACGGGTTTTATTTGTCTAAAAACGTAGCTGAACTACCAAAAACCTGGTAAAAACGGGTTTTATTTGTCTAAAAACGTAGCTGAACTACCAAAAACCTGGTAAAAATGGGTTTTATTTGTCTAAAAACGTAGTTAAACTACCAAAAACCTGGTAAAAACGGGTTTTATCTATCTAAAAACGTAGTTAAACTACCAGAAACATGGTAAAAACGGGTTTTATTTGTCTAAAAACGTAGTTGAACTACCAAAAACTTGGTAAAAATGTGTTTTATCTATCTAAAAAAGTAGTTGAACTACCAAAAACCTGGTAAAAACGGGTTTTATTTTGTATTTTATCTTTTGTCTCTCTAACCATGGAGTCCTCCTGACGACCCCTCTGGTCTTCACCCTCGCTAGAATTCAGGGACATCCAGAGGGAACCCTAGTTGGCTCCGAGTCAATGTAAAGGGAAAGCGGAAGTAATTATTCACTTCCTGGAGCCATTCGAGTCCGGCCACCTCCGTGAATTCCCTTCATCCCCTACTTCCCCTTTTCAGATGACCGCTTTTAATCAATTTAAACTCCCAGTTCAGCCACCTATTTGACCGAATCTTCATAGAATGCTCATCTTTTCGAATAATTTTGTTTAAATAAAAAGGCTTATAAGCACCGAAAAGCCATCTTGGGAGCAGTAAAATTGATAGACTTTCACCCTTGAATCATTTTTGAAGGGGTTTGACTTGAGGGGATGTTTTTTTTAAGTCGCCCGCAAAGCGAGAAAGGGCACTTAACGAAATGAAACCCGACCTTTCTCGCCACCCTTGACGTAAATGAAAATTCTTGATAATTCTTTAAACTTTTTTGAATAAAAAAAGATTTGGATTCCGTCGCAGTTTAAACTTTTCGGTTAAGAAGCTTATGAAGTTAAAGACAAAGGGATTATAGGTCTTCCGCCCTTTTTCCATATCCACCCCTAAAAAAGGAGCAACAAAACTTTAACAATGGACTCCCTTATTTTCTGATCAAGGCACAATGACCGGGAACGGTGTAAACATTGAGAATAATGGAAAAGGCGGGCATTGTGATTCGGAGGGGGTTAAGGCGAAGGGTTATAATAGAAGTTGAAGTACCCAAAGACTTCGGATCTTATAACCAAACAGATTAAAGCCCTATCGAGTAATTATCTTCTATTGACTTTCGGATTCGTTTGATGTGGGGTTTCTCGTGAGGAAAGCCGCCTTTAGTATTACAAAACGTGATGAAAACGAATTTTCGCCAAACCATCATTGGTAGTTTCAAATTCCGAAGCATGTGGCCACTCATTTCCTCGGGTGCAGATGTCTCTGATGATGTCTCGGATTTGGACGGTGCATTGTTGAAGGAGACATCCTCATATCGTCCTCCGAGATTTAGTTATTCTACATGTACTTCTCCTGCGGGGCTTAGGGCTTGTCCCTTAGTACCTAGATAAAAGTTAGCATGGGATCGTGCAGAACCCAGGATGCCGATGAGTGCATCGATGACTTCGGATCTCAAAACAGTCTTTTTCCCGGGATGTCGACATCGATGTCATCGGGGCAATCTCCGCTCTGATTGGCTTGCACAAGTTCAAGGACGAAATTTTGCACATACTCCCCCCCCCATCCTCTAAAAGCTTTAAACAACCTTGGTCTTCCCTACACGGATCTCTCGATGTCCACATCGACAAGCACATCAGCGTTCTGTTCGCATCGACTGCTGTCGATTGTCGTTGTTGTCGATATCTACAGCGACATCCTCATATCGTCCTAAGAGATTTAATTATTCCACATGTACTTCTCCTGCGGAGCTTAGGGCTTATCCCTTTGTACCTAATCAAAGATAACAGTTAGCATGGGAACGTGCAGAACCCAGGATGCCGATGAGTGCATCGATGACTTCGGATCTCAAAACAGTTTTTTTCCCGGGATGTCGACATCGATGTCATCGGGGATATCCCCGCTTCGATTGACCCGTGCAAGTTCAAGGACGAAATTTTGCACAGACATCCCTCCCTCCCCGCCCAACACTTCAAACAACCTTTCCCTTTCTGCACGGTTCTCTCGATGTCCATGTCGAGATGGACATCAGCAGTCGCATCGACAGTGTGTCGATATCGAAAATGTCGTCGATATCTACGGTGACATTCGCATATTGTCCTAAGAGATTTATAAAAGATTTCATTATTCTACATGTACTTCTCCTGCAGTGCACTAGCTCCAAAGTGTAGACCCGCAGACCCATTTCCTATGGCGAAAGCGATTTCAAAGTCAAATTATGGAAGGTTGATATTGATCAACTGAATGTCAGGCTATAAAATAAACACCTTCAAAGCTCAAATATCACGGATTGAAAATAGGGTAAGACAGGTCTTAAATTTCTCAAGTCGTACCCAACTCAATGTCTTTTAATCTATTCATAACGCACCTAAATCTCGACTTTCGTTTGTAACTTTCAGAAGAGTTTTTAAACCTTCAATGAATTCAGCAGAGCGAAAAAGAGGAACTTTCGTTTTTTTAATATGTCCCAATTTCGTTTTTAAAAATAATTGCTAAACATTAAGTAATGTCTTTAAAAGTTTGGATTAAAACATTTGAAATGGGAATCCATTATGGAGAGGAAAAGTTTAAAGGCTATAAACTCGGGTAAACAGCGATCGGCTAATCAGGCTGAAAGCTATCCCAATCTCTCAATCCCATTTGCATTTAACGTTTGTATGACATAACCTTAAAATTTGATAAATTACTAGGCCCACATGTAATATAAAACCCGAAACATTTTAAACTTCCTTTTTTATTCTATTTGCTCTATTTAAAACTGAAATTAGATACGGGGGCTAATTTTAAAGTAAGTCGTAAATCATAGTCGGGAGTCACGCTAGTAAAAATGTTTAGGGAGGGCGTTTAAAGCGAGCTTCCGGAGAGAAGAGGATTTGTTCAGCAATCATCATTTTTCACATCTCACAGAAAAAGGATCCTATCAATTAGTCTCGTACAATTTTTCTTTGAACGTTCGACCTGCTTTTTTTACAAGACCAATAACCGTTGGAGATTTATCGCTTTTGTTTTGATTTCCGTGACGGATTCGAGTAATTATTCTGAACGATAAAATGGGAACTGCGTTTTGTATGAAAAATGGGGATAAAACCTCCTTTTTTACTGTGCTTGAAATGCAGATACCACAGCTACAATAATACCTCTTTTCCTGGAGCGATTGCAGAAGGATTTGGAAATCAAATTTGACATTTTATATCGTTTTTCCGTCAAATCAAAAGTCTACTGACGTCAAAGTTGACGTGCAAATCCTTCTGCGCATGCTCCAAGAGTTTCAAGCTCTGGTTGGGGCAAAACTTGAGGATGAGTCTAGATTTCAATACAGTAGGGCTTTATCATTTAAGGTATTAGATTTTTCGATAGAAATGCAGATACATACCACAGCTACAATAATACCTCTTTTCCTGGAGCGTGCGAAGAAGGATTTGGACATCAAATTTGTCGTATCACATCGTTTGTCCGTCAAATCAAAAGTCACCTGACGTCAAAGTTGACGTGCAAATCCTTCTGCGCATGTTCCAAGAGTTTCAGACTCCGGCAGGAACGAAACTTGAGGATGGAGCCCAGATTTCAATACAGTAGGGATTAAACAATTTTGGTATCAGACTTTTTCGGCAGAAATGCAGATACCACAGCGGCAATAATAGTTCTTTTCTTGGAGCATGTGCAGAAGGATTTGGACATCAAATTTGTCGTATCACATCGTTTGTCCGTCAAATCAAAAGTCACCTGACGTCAAAGTTGACGTGCAAATCCTTCTGCGCATGCTCCAAGAGTTTCAAACTCTAGTTGGGTCAAAACTTGAGGATGGTGTCTAGATTTAAATACAGTAGGGCTTTAACAATTTAGGTATAAGACTTTTTCGATAGAAATGCAGATACCACAGGGCAATAAATGCTCTTTTTCTGGAGCGTGTGCAGAAGGATTTGGACATCAAATCTGACGTTTCACATCGTTTGTCCGTCAAATCGAAAGTCACCTGACGTCAAAGTTGACGTGCAAATCCTTCTGCGCATGCTCCAAGAGTTTCAAACTTTTGTTGGGACAAAACTTGAGGATGTGTCAAGATTTCAATACAGTAGGGCTTTAACAATTTAGGTATCAGACTTTTTCGGCAGAAATGCAAATACCACAGCGAAAATAATAGCTCTTTTCCTGGAGCGTGTGCAGAAGGATTTGGAAATCAAATTTAACGTTTTACATCGTTTGTCCGTCAAACCAAAAGTCACCTGACATCAAAGTTGACGTGCTGACTTCTGCGCATGCTCCAAGAGTTTCAAACTATGGTTGGGACAAAACTTGAGGATTGTCTAGATTTCAATACAGTAGGGCTTTAACAATTTAGGTATAAGACTTTTTCAAAACGTTTCTCCATGTCTGTATTGGGATATCTGCGTGATATCTCTAACTTATTTTTTGAAAGATGGGGAACTTTCATGGGGGGCCTCTAGGTATCTCCCAGTGGATGCTCCAAAGTATATCCAGAGGACGCCTCTAGGTATATACAAGGTACTCCACAAAGGATATACTGGAGACTCCTCAAGGTTTATCGAGGGGATACCTGAAAGGGTATCGTTTAGATGTCATCGAGATGCGCTAGTGGTGTTCGGGATGATTCAACGTCCTCGGATTTGTATTTTATTTGATTTGAACCCCGACTTAACAGATTTTCCCCTATTTTGGAAAACTAGCCCCCTCTAAGTCAGACAGGAAGGGTCGAAATCATCAAAGTAAAATCATGCAAATCCGTTTACTTGACAATCAAGATTCCAGTAATGAAAAAGAATGAAAGCAGACGTGTGGAAAGGGAATGAGGTTAGTAGCAACCCCTAGATGATTGACCCCCACCCTCAAGAAGCCCCTCGAGGGTAGGCCTAATAATGCATGGGAGTTGCCATTAACGCTTTCCCGGAGGGCCCGATCTCTAAATTAGTCAGACGCCTTCATATGTAAAGCCTTCGCGAAACTAATCAATTTAACAGGTATTTTCTTGAGAGTTAATGAATAATTCCCGATATTGTTGAACATGTGTGCCTGTCCCACGGTTACGGGGATATTCATAGGCTATTACGAAAGGGGATTTTAGCCTCTCTCTCCCCTCATCGCCCGCTTTGATATCGCCATGTGTCACCTTTCCAAACTTTATTTTCTCATTCGTCTTTTTCTCATGAAAATGGGGAGAGTGCACTTTTCTTAAACCTTGTAAATCCCTCTTGAAAATCCAATTTCACGCTTTTCAACGGAATACTCGGTGAAGATGAAGCAACTGTGACCGCTCCCTATTGCTTAACAAAAATAATTCTTTTCCACTTTTCTTTTACTTTAATCTCAAAATGCAATGAGGCCGCTACTAATCCGGCACGGAGGACCAAAAACTACCGACAACTCAAAACAAAGGAAAAATTCAACAGTCAGTGAAGATGAAGCAACTGTGACCGCTCCCTATTGCTTAACAAAAAATAATTCTTTTCCACTTTTCTTTTACTTTAATCTCCAAAATGCAATGAGGCCGCTTCTAATCCGGCACGGAGGACCAAAAACTACCGACAACTCAAAACAAAGGAAAAATTCAACAGCCAGTGAAGATGAAGCAACTGAGACTGCTCCCTATTGTTTAACAAAAAATAATTCTTTTTTTACTACAAGGTTTTGGCTTATGCGTAATCGCGCAAATAAGGAACGTGTATTTGATGCTATTAAAAGTTACAGAGGGAGAAAGAATGAAAAAAACGGATATTCCACGACCGGTTTCGGCGTAATGCGCCTTAATAGGTATAAAAAGAGGTGGTGTAGTGACGATTAGGAGGTAGTGGGGCTTGGGGGGAGGGGGGGGGTGCCGAATAAACGGATAGTTTGTCCACCTTCCCGCGGGGTCCATAATACCGTCTAATGAAAGTCAAGTAAAAAGTGTAGGAGAATGAAAAATAAGGAAATAGTACCTGGTGAGGCGTATTACGCCGAAACCGGTCGTGGAATATCCGTTTTTGTCATTCTTTCTCCCTCTGTAACTTTTAATAGCAATAATTCTTTTCCACTTTTATCATCTTTTACATTAATCTCAAAATACAATTAGGCCGCTTCTAATCTGGCACGGAGGACCAAAAACTACCGACAACTCAAAACAAAGGAAAAATTCAACAGCCAATGAAGATGAAGCAACTGTGACCGCTTCCTATTGCTTAACAAAAAATAATTCTTTTCCACTTTTATCTTCTTTTACTTTAATCTCAAAATGCCGCTCAAGAGGCCGCTTCTAATCCGGCACGGAGGACCAAAAACTCCCGACAACTCAAAACAAAGGAAAAATTCAAGAGCCATTTTACCATAAACGTTTTTTTATCCCCGGGAACATATCTGGTCGTATTTTATACAGAGTCATAACTCAGTATCATCTAAATGCGAGAATGTAAAGAACAAGAATAACACATCACCGCCCTTGTTTCTCCTTTCTCTCTTCGCCCGGACCCCTCCCCATCATATGAAGACATCGTCTTTAAAATATCTAGCCTGAAAGTCTAGTTACTCGCCTCCCATAAATTTAAGCGTCCTTTAAATAAATCAGAGGCCATTCAGGCTCGCACGTTGACACCGAACAAGATGGAACCTTTAGCATAATATTTCAGATACATTTAAAAAATAAAAAAAATTGATTAAATATCTTAATAGACATCTTTATTTTATATTCTCCTATAAATTAGGAAATAAACCTCTTTTAAGTAGCAATAAAAGAAGAAGAAAAAAAAAACACTCTGTCAAGACGAATAGTCCTTAAAAGCAATTAGTTCGAACTTTTTTTTTGCGTTCAGAATCCTAGAAAAGAGTAAAAATACCCCAATTAGACTGTCTGTATAAGAAGTGACACATTGAAGAGGAAAAGAAAGCAGTTTATTTTTGATGTCTAAAGGGCCCTGGAGGGTATTTTTAAAAAGCTTTTAAGACTTTTATGGGTAAACCGCTCGTTTTTATACGAGGATGACTAGAAACGTGTTTTTCGGTGAAAGACGACTAATCTTAATTACCGGAGATACACCTTTTCATCTGCTAATTGCCTTCAGTATTGCTTTTGAAATGGAAAATTTGAGCTGGAAATATCCTACACATGAAGCAGGTGCTCCAGTAGCTGTCCACCGGAAGTTTGGATGAAATACTAGATCAATTAGCTCCTGCCGATATTCGAGCGCTGCATGATCTTTGCAGATGGGAGAGTTTCGTAACTTGATACGCCAAGGTATTGATATCTCAAGGTGTATCTAGGACATCAAGTTATGTGTTTCCAGGGGATACCTCAAGATATCCGGGGGTTACCTAGGTTGGGAGTGGCTTACACCTTTTCCCAGCCTTTTATTGGCTGTTGGGAGTGACTTAGACCTTTTCCCAGCCTTCTATTGGATATTAGGAGTGGCTTAGACCTTTGGAAAAACTTCTATTGGCTGTTTGGAGTGGCTTAGACCTTTGCCTAGCCTTCAATTGGATATTGGGAGTGGCTTAGACCTTTGCCAAACTATCTACTGTCTGTTGGGGTGGCGTAGACCTTTGCAAAACCTTATATTGGCTGTTGGAATTGGCTTAGAATTTTGCTCATCTTTTTATTGGCTGTTGGGAGTGGCTTATACCTTTGCCTAGCCTTCTGTTGGATATTGGGAGTGGCTTAGACCTTTGCCAAATTATCTACTGTCTGCTGGGGTGGCTTAGACCTTTGCCCAGCCGTCTATTGGCTGTTGGGAATTGCTTAGACCATTGCCCAGCCATCTATTGGCTGTTGTGGGTGGCTTATACATTTTCCCAGCCTTCTATTGGCTGTTGGGAGTGGCTTAGACCTTTACCCAGCCTTCTATTGGCTGTTAGGAATTGCTTAGACGATTTCCCAGCCTTCTATTGGCTGTTGTGGGTGGCTTATACCTTTTACCAGCCTTCTATTGGATATTGGGAGAGGCTTAGGCCTTAGCAAAACCTTCAATTGGCAGTTGGGATTGGCTTAGAATTTTGCTCAGCCTTCTATTGGCAATTGTGAGAGGCTTAGATCTTTTCCCATCCTTCTATTGGCTGTTGGGAGTGGCGTGTATCTTTTCCCAGCCTTCTACTGGCTGTTAGGAGTGGCTTAACATTTGCCCAGCCTTCTATTGGCTGTTGAGAGTGGCTTAGACCTACGGCCAGCCATCTATTGGCTGTTGGGATTGGCTTAGAATTTTGCTCAGCCTTCTATTGGCAATTGTGAGAGGCTTAGATCTTTTCCCATCCTTCTATTGGCTGTTGGGAGTGGCGTGTATCTTTTCCCAGCCTTCTACTGGCTGTTAGGAGTGGCTTAACATTTGCCCAGCCTTCTATTATCTGTTGCGAGTGGCTTAGACCTTTGCCTAACCTTCTATTGGCTGTTGGGAGTGACTTAGACCTTTGCCCAGCCTTCTGTTGGGTGTTAGGAGTGGTTTAGATCTTTTCACATCCTTCTATTGACTGTTGTGGGTGGCCTATACCTTTTCCCAGTCTTCTATTGGCTGTTGGGAGTGGCTTGTACATTTCCCAGCCTTCTACAGGTTGTTGGGAGTGGCTTAACATTTGCCCAGCCTTTTATTGGCTGTTGGAAGTGGCTTAGATCTTTGCCTGGCCTTCTATTGGCTATTGGGAGTGACATAGACCTTTGCCTAACCTTCTATTGGCTGTTGGGATTGCTTAGACCTTTGCCTAATGTATTGTTTGTCAATGACTTGACATCGCTTAGACTCTAGATAGTCTAGATGTATTTGAGATTCGCTTTGAGTAGGATGGACGAATCCGAGTTTCAGTCGAAATGAAAGGTAGTAAAGAGCAAATATGTAGTTGCCCTAGTCAACAATAAATAAATAATAATGAAAAAGTCTATAAATACTAAAAAATGATTCATTGGAAGGATTAAGTTTCGCGGGTTCCATTTCTCAGAGACCGCGAAAAGACGTTCTGGCATCTGGCGTGAAGGGGCCTCTGATTTATAGCGTACGAGTTCACTCTTAGCCAGGAAAGGGGTGGCGGAAAAAGAAGTTATTGAGCACGTTCCGTAATATCCGCCCCCTTTTCCCCATCACCTGCATCTTAGTCCACTCCGAAAACGCCATTTCTATAAATTCACTAATTTAAAGGAAATAAAAAATCCTTAAAAAAACCCCTCGCCTATTTTTAAAGCTTTTAAGTTTTTTTCTTCCCTTTTTTTTTAAGACGAGTGCATATCACTTAAGATATAAGGAGGCACAGATTTTTCCCAGAACACGAGGAAGGCCCACTTTAACCTAATCGCTTACTAAAAGGATTCTAAAAAGTTTACGGTGCATTTGGTTAGTCTGGGAGGACGGGCTCTATGAAATAAATATCCGGCCTTTCTTAATGGTGGCGACAAAAAATTATCTTCGAATCCTTACCTTATCACCTGCCTTTTAATGGAGCTCAAATTAATAACGCGAAAAGAAATTTTATTTACACCTAAGGTTAAAAATGTTCTCACCGGAATATGTGCAATTGAACCGAGATTTCGCAATCGTCAAAGGTCCTCTCACTTAATGCGTACAGCGATTGGGAACACTTGTGCAATCGACATGACTTCCAAAAGCCTTTTTCCTTAAAAAAATAACAAAAACATTTTTTTCCTGTAATCGACTGTACGAGAATCAGCTGAAGATGTTAAAGAGAGTTTGAAAAGCTTCCAATGAAAACTTCCTTAAAGAGAAGGAACAATATAGGAGGGAAGTATTAAGGAGGGGGAGGTATAACGTAGGGTAAGTTTAAGGAGGGGGGAAGTATAAAGGAGAGGAAGTTCAAGGATGGGGAAGTATTAAGGCGGGGAAATATAACGTACGGGAAGTTTAAGGAAGGGGGAAGTATAAATGATGGGGAGTTCACTGATGGGGAAGTATTAAGGAGGAGAAGTTCAAGGAGGGAGAAGTATAGCATAGGGGAAGTTTAAGGAGGAGGGAAGTATAGCGTAGGGGAAGTTTAAGACGGAGGGATGTATAAAGGAGGGGAAGTTTAAGAAGGAGGGATGAATAAAGGAGGGGAAGTTTAAGAAGGAGGGTGTATAAAGGAGAGGAAGTTCAAGGAGGAGGGGGGATTATAAAGGAGGCGAAGTTTGAGGAGGGGAAGTATAACGTACTTTTACTTCCCCCGCCTTAATACTTCCCTATCCTTGAACTTCCCCTCCATTATACTTCCCCCTACTCAAACTTCCCCTACGTTATACATCCCCCTACTCAAACTTTTCCTACGTTATACTTCCCCCTCCTCCTTGAACTTCCTTCCTTTATACTTCCCCATCCTCAAACTTCCCCTAAGTTATACTTCCCCTTCTGAAAATTCTAATTTATCTAGCGCTAACTTACCCTACGCTATACTTCCCCCCTTTTTGATCTTTCCCTCCTTTATACTTCCCTCCTCCTTAAAACTTAGGAGAAGTATAACAAGTATAGCGTAGGGGAAGTTCAAGAAGGAGGGATGTATAAAGGAGGGGAAGTTTAAGAAGGAGGGGTGTATAAAGGAGAGGAAGTTCAAAGAGGAGGGGGATTATAACGGAGGGGAAGTTTGAGGAGGGGGAAGTATAACGTACTTTTACTTCCCCCGCCTTAATACTTCTCTATCCTTGAACTTCCCCTCCATTATACTTCCCCTACTCAAACTTCCCCTACGTTATACATCCCCCTACTCAAACTTCCCCTACGTTATACTTCCCCCTCCTCCTTGAACTTCCTTCCTTTATACTTCCCCATCCTCAAACTTCCCCTAAGTTATACTTCCCCTTCTGAAAATTCCACTACGTTATACTTTCCCCTCCTCAAACTTCCCCTCCGTTATAATCCCCCTCCTCCTCGAACTTCCTCTCCTTTATACACCCCTCCTTCTTAAACTTCCCCTCCTTTATCCATCCCTCCTTCTTAAACTTCCCTCCTTTATACATCCCTCCTTCTTAAACTTCCCCTACGCTATACTTGTTATACTTCTCATAAGTTTTAAGGAGGAGGAAAGTATAAAGGAGGGAAAGATCAAAAGGGGGGAAGTATAGCGTAGGGTAAGTTTAAGGAGGAGGGATGTATAAAGGAGGGGAAGTTCAAGGAGGAGGGGGAACTATAACGAAGTGGAAGTTTGAGGAGAAGAAGTACTTATAACGTAGGGGAAGTTTGAGGAGGGGGAAGTATAAAGGAGGGGAAGTCAAAGGAGGCGGGGGAAGTAAAACGTAGGAGAAGTTAGAGTAGGGGAAAGTATAACTTTGGGGAAGTTTGAGTAGGGGAAGTATAAAGGAGGGGAAGTTCAATTATGGGGAAGTATTAAGGCGGGGGAAGTATAAAGGATGGCAAGTTTAAGGAGGGGGGAAGTATAAAGGAGGGGGAAGTACAACGTAGGATAAGTTTAAAGAGGAGTGCAGTATAAAGGCGGGAAAATTCGAGTAGGGAGAAGTATAACATAGGGGAAGTTTAAGGAGGAGGGAAGTATAAAGGAGGTGAAGTTGAAGGAGGAGGGGGGATTATAACGTAGGGGAATTTTCAGGAGGGGAAGTATAACGTAGGGGAAGTTTAAGGAGGGGAAGTTCAAGGAGGAGGAAGTACAAAATGAGAGTTTTCTATGCTTTTTTTTTTCAATAATTTTTCTAAGTATCAAGGTAGAAATAATGGGCTTCAGCCAAAGGGATGGCTCTCTCGCAAAGGGTGGACGTATCAAATTTCTTCCTACCTAAAAAGAAAAACAAGAACATTTTTTATTGCACCCAAAATTTGTAATAAATATAAGGAGTATTTGGTGAAAAATTGGGGAAAATCGGTTGAAAACTGTGGTCGTGAAGTGTTCCGGAAAAATGCCGCGGACGGCCAGCCGGCCGGCCGGACACGCTAACAAAGTTGAGATCGGTAAAGATCAATATTCTATTTGACCCTCCGGGGTCTGGAAGACCCTTCCCCAAAAACCCGACGTGGAGGGTATCACAATATCTTTGAGATGTTTTGAAGCTCCTGATTTAAAACTAATCGGGCGTAGCGCATACAAAAAAGGTAAATGCCATGTTTATGAGAGACGAACTAGATCAGCTTTATTGTAGAAAATGGTTGGGTATAATAAAAAGATAAATTTGGGTGAAAAAAACTTAAACCTCAGAATTCAATTAACAAGAAAATAGCGATTCGATTAAAGCAACAAAGGCTCATCAGCGCTTCCGCTTCCCGGTCCCGGACTCATCCCCCTCCTCTCCCGAAATTCGTTTCTATTATTGGATTTTAATTGGGGAACGACTCAAGGGCCCATTTAAACAAAATAATTGATTCAATTCCTAACTGGCCTAATGAACGTAGTTTGATTGACAGATGTTGTCAGTTTTAAACAAACCTTTCCTAATAGAAGAAAGAAAATATTTTCGATGACTCGGAGGAACTGACGAAATCATTGTTTTAAAGCCGCCCTTCCTCAATATTTGATGATTAACCTGGAGAGAGGGATGATAAGTTGCAACAAACTTACAGAATCGTTACGCAAGTCTTAAAAAAAAGTAGCGTCGGCCTATATATGCCAGTAATGGTTTTAAGAGCGTTTCAGTCCATCATTGCCGTTTAAAAGATGAAGGCCTTTTTTCTATTTCTCTTTTTTGCTCAAGTTTTCTGTGATAAACGCGGAGTAGGAGATTACGGTTTCGACTATGATTTCAAAACAGTGACTTTAACCAAAGAAGTAGCAGTACCATATCCTGTGACAGTCGAAAAAAAGGTACCGTACCCTGTCCACGTGCCAGTCGACCGCCCAGTGCCAGTACACGTGCCCAAACCGTACCCGGTCACCGTGGAAAGGAAAGTCCCTTACCCCGTAAAAGTGTACGTACCGCAGCCATATCCAGTCGAAAAGAAAATCCACGTGCCCTACAAAGTTCCATATGATGTCCCACGGCCGTATCATGTCGAAAAGCCTGTTCCAGTCTACGTCGAAAAGAAGGTACACGTACCAGTCATCAAGCATATACCAGTACCAGTCAAAGTGCCTTACGACGTACCTAAACCGTACCACGTACACGTACCTGTCGAAAAGAAAGTACCTTACTACGTCGAAAAGCCATATCCTGTCGAAGTAAAGTCCCCGTTGACAGACCCTACAAAGTCTACATACCAAAACCGTACAAGGTGGAAGTCGAAAAACCATACCCGGTCACCGTCGAAAAGAAAGTACCCTACGAAGTCAAAGTACCCGAATACGTAAAAGTACCCGTTCCAGTCCACGTCTACAAGCATGAACCAGTCCACATACCAGTCCACGAGCATCATTACTAATAAAATCATTCTTTACATCATTTTTTTCTTTATTCTCCCCTATTTTATCTATTTATACCGGATTTACGGTTTGCTATTAAGAGGTGAAATGTAGCAAAGACGTCTTTCATGTGGGTGAAACGGGCCCTTGATATATGCTCTCCTTCCGCCATCAATTAGCCGCAAACACGCGTTTTCAAACTCTCAAAAGTGGGGAATGAGTTATGATTTTGGAAAGGGTTTTTTTTAAACGTTAAATGACACCTATCGAGGGAAAAAGGGGTTCCAAATAGTTTTTTGAATATATAAAACTTATGGTTTAGTATTCTGAGACTTTTAATGTGTGTCTAATGAGGCACGAAACTCTTTTTTTTTCAATTGGAAATACGAGTATCCTCTTAAATCATACAGAAGTTGAAGCCAAATATCTTTTTTTTTTTTTCTGTCAAATTATGGTTTATGAATTATCATCTTTCACTTGTTTGAAGAGCTTCCAACGAAAACTTCCTTAAACAGAACGAAGGAGGGGAAGTATAAGGGAGGGGAAGTATAACGGAGGAGGATTTTTTTTTCGACAAATTTTCTGATTTTTTTTTTTTTTTTTTTAATTTTCTAAGTTTTTGTTTAATTTCCGAGTTTTTTTTTTAAATTTGCGCTTTTTTTCCCCAAAAATTTTCTAAGTTCTTTTTTTTCGAAATTTTTTTTGGTAAAAATAATTGTAATGGTAAAAATAATTGGATTTTTACCCAAGGGAATGGGCCTCTCTTGCAAAAGGTGAAAGAATCAAATTTCTCCCTATTAAAAAACTAAAAAAAAAATTTTATATTACACCAAAGATTTTTCAAAATTATAAGGAGTAATTGGTTACAATTTGGTGAAAATCGGACCAACGCAACGGTTTGCCGCAGCGACGGCCGGCCATAGGTACCATTTTTCCAGAATACTTTACGGCCACAGTTTTCCACCGGATTTTCACCAAATTTTCACACAAATTTCTTTAGTCGGTGAGCAAGAATGTAAAGAGGGCGACTTTTGAATTTCGAAAAAATGGCGGTGATATGTCTGTCTGAAATTTTAAAAAATTCGCTTCGGCCGAACCGTTGGTCCGATTTTCACCAAATTTTCTCCAATTACTCCTTATATTTTTTAAGAATTTTCGGTGTAAAAAAAAATTATCATTTTAGTAGGGAGAAATTGTATACTTCCACCCCTTACGAGAGGGACCTCCCTTGGGCAAAAATCCCATTATTTCTACCTTGATGCTTAAAAAGTTTGAAAATTTTTTGAAAAAAAAAACACAAGAAACTCCCCTTCCCGTTATACTTCCCCCTCCGTTATACTTCCCCCTCCTATATTTTCAATTTTCTTAAAGGAAGTTTTTGTTGCAAGCTCTTCAAACTAGTACTTTTTTTCATTCCACTGTTTTAAGTGCCAATACCTGTTACTTCTCCCCAGCCGAAGAAATTACCTAAATTTATGGCGTTTTTAATGCTTTTATGGCAAGGGAGCACCATGTAAACCTAAAAAGGTAACCCTATTTTGTACTCTTAATTAAGAACTATCAGAAAACGTCATTTCGACTCCTTACTAATTTTTTTTCTTATTGTAGGATGCTTAGGAACACTAGAAAACAATCTTTGTATTGATCATATCATTCCCCCTTTTCTCATGAGCTTAAAACGCGTCTTAAGGCTCTCGAAAATGGATAAAGAAGAGTGGAAGAGCTAAATGTCGCGTTCCCACTCCAGAGTTTTTATCCAGGCTCAAAGTACTTCTCGAGACCTCTAGAGGGAGATTACAGGACACTCGTCCTCAGGGGCCCCTCTCCTATCTTAAATGCAAATCGGCGCACTTCAAAAAAATGAAACAACGGAAGAAAGAAACGTTATTTTAAAAGAGCACTTTTACATCTTTACCTGAATAAGGAATTAGGGTGAGCGGATTTGACAAAAGACGCAGATGCTCTTCTTGACTCTTTCTCTGCAAACAAAACCCTCTCTTCGGTGTGAACTGTTGCGTTAAACGCAATCTTTTAACACATGTTGCCCGGTTTATTTAGGTAGGGTCCTCTTTGAAAACTATCCGAGGAGCTACTACAATAGAATAGCTATCATTACAAAAATAAACACCATTTTTGTGTCTTTGCAACCAAGGTTTTTCCAGCATTTAGGCCAAAACGCATTTTGGAAACTAAAATGTTAAATGTCAAATTTTTTAAAAAACATCAAATTTTAGCGTTTTTCGCGCTAAAATCCGTTAAAATCTAATGTATGATAGTTGGAAACTTCGGATACCTAAAAAGAAGTGGAATTAAAAAAAATTAGTTTCTTAGGTCGATTTTAACGGATTTTAGCGTGAAAAACGCTAAAATTTGACATTTTTTAAAGATTTCAAAAATGGTTATATGATTAGTCAAAATATCAACTTGTAATTTTTCGTAGATTACGAATCTGGTTATCATTTAAAATAACGAAGTTAATGTCGCTCTGGGACACCCTGTACACCAAAATCAAACTTCATTTATTGCAATCAATTCTTCGCGAAAAAACAAGCATAATGGCATATGGCATAAGAGAAGAACAATATAGGAGGGGGAAGTATATAGGAGGGGAAGTATAACGGAGGGGGAAGTATATGGGAGGTGAAGTATAACAGAGAGGGAAGTATAACAGAGGGGGAAGTATAACAGGGGGAAGTATAAGGAAACAAAAGTATAACGAAGGGAGGGAAAGTATAAAGGAGGGGGAAGTATAAAGGAGGGAAAAAATAAGGGAGGGGGAAGGTTTTTTTTTTTTTTTCGAAAAATTTTCTAAGTTTTTTTCCTGAAATTTTCCGGGTTTTTTTTTATTATTTTTTTTTAAAGTTTTTTTTAATTATAAATTTTCTAAGTTCATTTTTTCGAAAATTTTTCCATGTGTCAAGGTAGAAATAATGGCCTCATTGGCCTAGGGATGTGCCTCTCGTAATGGGTAGAAGTATGAAATTGAAGTATGAAACTAAAAAAAAAAATAATAATGAAAAAGTGGCAATTTTTTTGCACCAAAAATTCTTAAAAAATATAAGGAGTAATCGGTGAAAATTTGGTGAAAATCGGACCAACGGTTCGGCCGCAGCGAATTTTTTAAAATTTCAAACAGAAATATCTCCGACATTTTTTCGAAATTCAAAAATCGTCTCTTCTTCACCGGCTAAAGTTTGTGTGAAAAGGTGAAAATCGGAAGAAAACTGTGGCCGTAAAGTGTTCCGGAAAAAATGCAACGGCCTGCCGGACGGACAGACAAAGTCGAGATCTATATTCGAATTTATCCTCCGGGGTCTGGAAGACCCTTCCCCAAAAATCCGACGAGGAGGGTATTACAACAAGCATAATGGCATCGAATAGTCTCAAAAATGTCGTTTTTATTTGAAATAACGAAGTTAGGTTATGTTGGGGGCCCTGTATATCCAAACGCATTTTAAACTACACCACCAAATTCTTTGATTTATATTAAAAGGGGCTAAAATTTAACTTTTCTTCATAAAACCACTTTTAACGCTCTCTCAGTGTCTCCGGACACCCCGTAAATAATCCCTTTTTTGCGCATTTTGAAAAATTGTTATTGCTCAACACGTAAATGGTATAAGATAAACCCATTGTTGAAGACTGAGAGCTTCTGGAGCTGGAAGTTGGGCAGCGAATATCCTTATTGCGAGTCTGTAGGTAGCAGTAGCACTCCTGTCGCCCAAACGGAAGGAACCTCCCCATTCACCAAAAAATCTTCTTTATACAAAATTAAATTTATTGGAGGTTCCCCTTTCCCATCGAGTAGGGAGATATTTGGGCTGTTCTCGCACGTTTCGTTTAGACAGCGGAGAAGACTTCCATCTACCTCAATACTCATAAATTTGGCTGTCGAGCTCAAATGACCTACAAATTTTTTTTTCTTTTCTTATTTTAAAGTTCGGTTCCTTTGTGGGAAGAAGAGAAAATAATTGAGGGGGGGTCGTTGAAGCCATTTCACGGTGGTGACCCTACCGGGCAGGTAGCCCTCGTTTCATTAGAGTAGAAGAGCGCACCTGGTCCGCCGAGTGGGATAACATCTTGGAAGAATCCATTATGCAACCTAACGGAGGGGGTAACGCGATACTTCTATTCTCGTCCTAAAAATCTTGGACGTAAAAAAAGGAAAAAAAAAAAAGTCCTGAAAGAAATGGGTGAAGGCGTTTATTCACTGTCGACTCGGGTTTCGCTTGTCAACGGCGACGTCATATGAAAGGACGTTTTCTCAACGGGTTTGACACACGGGACTCCCCTCGCTGTAGTTTTTAAAAAAAGACCTAAACAACCTTCGGAAATTATTTTATTTTTGTTTAAAAGTTCTATCAAAGCACCTACAGAGCATGAAGATCTTACAGCTGTTTTTTCGGACAATGCTGTAAAAACACTGCTGTAAAAAACCTGCTGTACAAACAATGCGGGACAATTACGAACCTGCGGACAAAAAAGATAACGAACCTGATAAAAGCCTAAAAACCTACTGTAAAACCCGCTGTAAAAAACCTGCTGTAAAAACCATCGCTGTAAAAACCGACAATGCTGTAAAAAACCGACAATGCTGTAAAAAACCGACAATGCGGACAATGATGAAAGATATACGAAGATAAAATTACGAACCTCGAGGCCATCGCTGTAAAAACCGACAATGATGTAAGAACACTGCTGTAAAAAACCTGCTGTAAAACCGCTGTAAAAAACCTACTGTAAAACCCGCTGTAAAAACCTGCTGTAAAAACCATCGCTGTAAAAACCGACAATGCTGTAAAAAACCGACAATGCTGTAAAAACCGGACAATGCGGACAATGATGAAAGATATACGAAGATAAAATTACGAACCTCGAGGCCATCGCTGTAAAAACCGACAATGCTGTAAAAACTGCTGTAAAAAAACCTGCTGTAAAAAACCGACAATGCTGTAAAAACCGGACAATGCGGACAATGATGAAAGATATACGAAGATAAAATTACGAACCTCGAGGCCATCGCTGTAAAAACCGACAATGCTGTAAAAACACTGCTGTAAAAACCTGCTGTAAAAACCGACAATGCTGTTAAAACACTGCTGTAAAAAACCGACAATGCTGTAAAAACCGGACAATGCGGAAAATGATGAAAGATATACGAAGATAAAATTACGAACCTCGAGGCCATCGCTGTAAAAACCGACAATGATGTAAAAACACTGCTGTAAAAAACCTGCTGTAAACCGCTGTAAAAAACCTACTGTAAAACCCGCTGTAAAACCTGCTGTAAAAACCATCGCTGTAAAAACCGACAATGCTGTAAAAAACCGACAATGCTGTAAAAACCGGACAATGCGGACAATGATGAAAGATATACGAAGATAAAATTACGAACCTCGAGGCCATCGCTGTAAAAACCGACAATGCTGTAAAAACACTGCTGTAAAAACCTGCTGTAAAAACCGACAATGCTGTTAAACACTGCTGTAAAAAACCGACAATGCTGTAAAAACCGGACAATGCGGACAATGATGAACGATATACGAAGATAAAATTACGAAGCTCGAGGCCATCGCTGTAAAAACCGCTGTAAGAACCTCGAGGCCATCTCTGTAAAAACCGCTGTAAGAACCTCGAGGCCATCTCTGTAAGCTCCATCGTTTTTTTGCACACTAGTCGAAGAATTGCAAACCTTCATTAGAATTAGAATTAGAATTAGAATTTTTTATTTCCTCAATTGATACAAAAGTATGTTCAGGTACGTCATAGATTAAATTCTTAAAACTAACAAGAGACCATAGCACATAAAATCAGGTAACACATAAATAAATAAATACATAAAAATAAAATAAATACATTTACCACTTCATCAAAATTTATCACTTAAAACTCTTTGGTACTATAGTATGACTTTGAAGGAGAAGCTGTTTTAACCGGTTTTTAAATTGTTTTATACTTTTGGTTTTTAAATCTACCGGCAAGTGATTGGAGATAGAGGGGCTATCGGTAACTATTACCGTCTAGGTTAAAAATCGCATTTGGGAGGTTATGTTTTTAGCGGTTTCTCTCCAGGATTTTTCCGTCGAATCGACACTTTGATGTTCTTGAGTAATTTAGAGCGGCCTCGTTTTGTTTTTTTCAGACGCTTGGAACTTTTTCAATCTAAAACTTTAAAAAGTTTTGAAGGAACGATTGGAAGTCTGTTAAAGACTCGTATCTCGCACGTAAACTACCGCAAACCCACGAATTTCTTCGAAAAAAAAAAAACACTTAAACTCTATTTTCGCTTTTAACTTGTTTCTCTTTGTTTGTTCTTACTTGACATGAGATGATGAATCGTCAGGTTTTCTTGTCGGTGCGAGTTTTCTCTTTAACCCCCTTTTCTCGGCACCCTCAGACAAAAGCTTACAAATGATACGTCATATGACTAATGTTGTTTGCTTCACTTGGCATATTAAACATTTTCGGAGTCGACATGAATATATTAAGATTGTTTTACCCAAGTTCTTACGGGGTCATTATTTAAATCTGAAAGCGACCGCAGCCCCTTTGTTTCATTTGCCAAACTTTCCTTTTCAACGGGACCGCATCCACTGTATTTTCGAAGTCGACAAACGAGAGAAGAAGAGGGGAATCATAAATTTTCTCAGTTTTAGTTTGGACCGAAAACAATATCAAGCCAAAAAAAAATTGGAAACAAAAATTTCTCGAAGCAATATAAGCATTAGGTAGATCATTTTGGAGTTGGATGAATAATGATAGATGAAATGGCCGGTTCTGGCCCAGTGGAGGAGGTGGAGTAGATGGAGTAAAGATGCAAAGTCAGTTCGCCGCTCCTTAAAAACCTATCGAAGTCGGTAATTTTTTTTTGCCAAAAACTCCCCAAAGAAGGGAGTTTTTCGATCAAAAATGTAAACTAGGGTCGCTCAAGATTTTCCTGATTCATCGCTATTTGATAAAAAACTATTCTTACTTCATAAAACGGACGTTGTGAAGTTCTTATCGTTTAATCGATTTACTCTGTTAGTTTTAAAGCGGATTTTCAAATTTAAAAAGAGCTCATGTTAATGATAAATTGCAATAGCGTTTTGAAACTTTAAAAAAGGCGGTTGGGAAGAGATTCATTGTTTTTCCAGGATGTAGTTACATGAGGCAACTCGGAAAGTTATAGAAGCAAGAAAACGACGGCGGCCGCCGGATTGTGCAACGCAAACACGCCCGATATAAAAACCATTGTCCCGCCAACAAACCGTGTCAGTTTCAAAAGTGCAGTGGAAAAATGAAAATCGCTTTTTTCATATTTCTTTTCGTCTTCGCAAACGGAGAGGAGGCCAAAAAGGAAGAGAAGAAAGACAAACGAGGGCTCTCCGACTTCGGCTATGGAGATTTCGGTCATGGAGATTTCGGCCACGAACACGAAAAAGTGAAGACGATCACAATAACCAAGGAGGTCAAAGTCCCATATCCAGTAACTGTAGAAAAAAAGGTACCGTACCCAGTCCACGTGCCAGTCGACCGCCCAGTACCAGTACACGTGCCCAAACCATACCCTGTCACCGTCGAAAAGAAAGTCCCATACCCGGTTAAAGTTCACGTCCCACAACCTTACCCAGTCGAAAAGAAATCCCAGTACTGTCAAAGTCCCTTACGACGTCCCTCGCCCCTATCATGTCGAAAAACCCGTTCCATACATCGTCGAAAAGAAAGTTCCAGTACCAGTCATCAAACACATCCCAGTACCAGTCAAAGTGCCTTACGACGTACCTAAACCGTACACCGTTCACGTACCAGTCGAAAAGAAAGTTCCATACTACGTCGAAAAGCCGGTCCCTTACGAAGTGAAAGTCCCCGTCGACAGACCCTACAAAGTCTACGTTCCTAAACCCTACAAAGTCGAAGTCGAAAAGCCATATCCGGTCACCGTCGAAAAGAAAGTACCCTACGAAGTCAAAGTACCCGAATACGTAAAAGTACCCGTTCCTGTCTACGTCCACAAACATGAACATCATGATCATCACGGACATCATTTTTAATGTACATATTTTTTAATTTTATTATCTCTGTGATAAAAGCTTTATACATAATAAAATAATTTTTACAAGTGCCTAACTTTAAATTATTACCCTAACAACGCAATTGACCACGACCGGTTTCGGCTTCATTAAAAAGCCATCATCAGGTGCTGTTTTAATTTTTAGTCAAGCATTAAATGAAATTTTGAAATAATTTTGAAGAAATTATTCTTTGACCATTTTGACCAACCAGGTTTAGGTATTAGGAAAGCAAAAATTTTGATTTAAACACCACCTGATGATGGCTTTTTTGAAGCCGAAACCGGTCGTGGTCAATAAATCTTTATGTGAGCGATTTTCTTCAGGCTCGCTATGTCTTCCTCCATTAATCAACTTTGATTTTAACTTGTAGGTTTTGATTTTAACTTATTTTTTCAAAATTTTAAACATTTTAGGTGTTTAAGTCCATCAAAAGTTGAACTTCTCCGTGTAAGAAGGTTATTGAAGTATAACCATTAAGAAGGTTAATTTTTAAAGGCTTATAAATCGTAAACCGTTACAGATATTGAAAAAATGCACTAAATAAAATCTGTTGGAAATTCAATTCTCTTTAATTTTTATTCTATTCATTTTTCTCTAGGACGCACTGTTTTCAAGATAAATTTATTTAAAAAAAATTATTTTCAGAAAATGGTGCATCCTAGAAAAAAATAATTAAGTACAAATTAATAGAAGATTAAATTTCCTACAATTTTTATTTACTAGGTGTACAAAGTGAAACTCAGCCACAGGGTAAATTTGAATTTTGTAGATTTTAGCCGAGTTTCATTTTGTACACCTAGTAGTTCATTTTTTCAAAATTTTGAACATTTTAGGAGTTAAAGTCCATCAAAAGTTGACCTTCTCCGTGTAAGAAGGTTATTGAAGTATAACCATTAAGAAGGTTAATTTTTAAAGGCTTGTAAATCGTAAACCGTTACAGATATTGGAAAAATGCACTAAATAAAATCTATTGGAAATTCAATTCTCTTTAATTTTTATTTTATTCATTTTTTCTCTAGGACGCACTGTTTTCAAGATAAATTTATTTCAAAAAAAAATTATTTTCCGAAAATGGTGCATCCTAGAAAAAATAATTAAGTACAAAATTTTACATGAGTCCATAAAAGAGTTGAACTTCTCGGTGTAAGAGGGTTATTGAAGTATAACCATTAAGAAGGTTAATTTTTAAAGGCTTGTAAATCGTAAACCGTTACAGATATTGGAAAAATGCACTAAATAAAATCTGTTGGAAATTTAATTCTCTTTAATTTTTATTTTATTCATTGTTTCTCTAGGACGCACTGTTTTCAAGATAAATTTATTTTAAAAAATATTATTTTCCGAAAATGATTTATCATAGAAAAAAATAATTAAATACAAATTTATAGAAATTAAATTTCCTACAATTTTTATTTATTAGGTGTAGAAAATGAAACTCAGCCACAGGGTAAATTTGAATTTTGTAGATTTTAGCCGAGTTTCATTTTGTACACCTAATAAAAACTAACCTAACAAACATAACCTAACAAAGTCGTTACTAATGCTAATCTCTATTAAAGTTATCCGTTAATAATTAACCTTAATTAAGTTTATCATTAATTATGTTTAGAATGTCACGATCATGATAATTATTCATCAAAACATCTAATAAATCACCATTTTCATCGCCAAAATCCTCCTTTTCAAAACTCATTTTTGGATGTTGTCCCATCGATTCTCCAGCTCCGCCCCTTCCGTGTTAATTTATATTCTCACCCCTTAATTCTCAGGTGTCATCCCCAAATTTATTCATTATTCCAGAACGATTATTGAGGGAGGAAAAAAAAAATGTCGGTTTTTTTCCCTTTATTTGCTTGAGGGTGGCCCCGATACAAACAGTGCTTCTTCGTTAGGGCTATTGTGTCCTAACCATAGGGGCCCCTCCCACATTTTCCTTAGGGGCCCCTCCCACATTTTCCTTCGTCGAAAAGAAAAAAAGTCATGATTAAACGTAAATTTTTTATTATGATTAACGAAAGTACTAGTTTGAAGCGCCTCCAACGAAAACTTCCTTAAAGAGAAGCAAAAATATAGGAGGGGGTCGTACAACGGAGGGGGAAGTACAAAAGAGGGGAAGTTTAACGGAGGGGGAAACTACATAGGAGGGGAAGTATAACGGAGGGAAATATAAGGGAGGGGATGTATAAAGGAGGGAAAGTGTAAAGGAGAGGAAGTATAAAGAAGAGAGAAACTACATAGGATGGAAAGTATAACGGAGGAGGAAACTAAAAGGAGGGGATGTATAAAGGAGGGGAAGTGTAAAGGAGAGGAAGTATAAAGAAGAGAGAAACTACATAGGATGGGAAGTATAACGGAGGAGGAAACTAAAAGGAGGGGAAGTATAACAGAGGAGGAAACTAAAAGGAGGGGAAGTATAACGGAGGAGGAAACTAAAAGGAGGGGAAGTATAACGGAGGAGGAAACTAAAAGGAGGGGAAGTATAACAGAGGAGGAAACTAAAAGGAGGGGAAGTATAACGGAGGAGGAAACTAAAAGGAGGGGAAGTATAACGGATTGGAAAACTACTAAAAAAGGAAAGTTTTTTTTTTTTTACGAAAAATTATCTAAGTTTTTTTTAAATGTGCAGTGGAAAAGGAGGGGAAATATAAGGGAGGGGAAGTATAATGGAGGGGAAGTATAAAGGAGAGGAAGTATAATGGAGGAGGAAACTAGGGGAAGTATAACGGAGGAGGAACTAAAAGGAGGGGAAGTATAACAGAGGAGGAAACTAAAAGGAGGGGAAGTATAACGGAGGAGGAAACTAAAAGGAGGGGAAGTATAACGGAGGAGGAAACTAAAAGGAGGGAAGTATAACAGAGGAGGAAACTAAAAGGAGGGGAAGTATAACGGAGGAGGAAACTAAAAGGAGGGGAAGTATAACGGATTGGAAAACTACTAAAAAAGGAAAGTTTTTTTTTTTTACGAAAAATTATCTAAGTTTTTTTTAAATGTGCAGTGGAAAAGGGGGGAAATATAAGGGAGGGGAAGTATAATGGAGGGGAAGTATAAAGGAGAGGAAGTATAATGGAGGAGGAAACTAGGGGAAGTATAACGGAGGAGGAAACTAAAAGGAGGGGAAGTATAACAGAGGAGGAAACTAAAAGGAGGGGAAGTATAACGGAGGAGGAAACTAAAGGAGGGGAAGTATAACGGATTGGAAAACTACTAAAAAAGGAAAGTTTTTTTTTTTTTTTTTTTTACGAAAAATTATCTAAGTTTTTTTTAAATGTGCAGTGGAAAAGGAGGGGAAATATAAGGGAGGGAAGTATAATGGAGGGGAAGTATAAAGGAGAGGAAGTATAATGGAGGAGGAAACTAAAAGGAGGGGAAGTATATCGGAGGAGGAAACTAAAAGGAGGGGAAGTATATCGGAGGAGGAAACTAAAAGGAGGGGAAGTATATCGGAGGAGGAAACTAAAAGGATGGTAATATTATAACGGATTGGAAAACTACTAAAAAAGGAAAGTTTTTTTTTTAATGTGCAGTGGAAAAGGAGGGGAAATATAAGGGAGGGGAAGTATAATGGAGGGGAAGTATAAAGGAGAGGAAGTATAATGGAGGAGGAAACTAGGGGAAGTATAACGGAGGAGGAAACTAAAAGGAGGGGAAGTATAACAGAGGAGGAAACTAAAAGGAGGGGAAGTATAACGGAGGAGGAAACTAAAAGGAGGGGAAGTATAACGGATTGGAAAACTACTAAAAAGGAAAGTTTTTTTTTTTTTTTTTTTTTTTTTTTTTTCGAAAAATTATCTAAGTTTTTTTAAATGTGCAGTGGAAAAGGAGGGGAAATATAAGGGAGGGGAAGTATAATGGAGGGGAAGTATGAAGGAGAGGAAGTATAATGGAGGAGGAAACTAAAAGGAGGGGAAGTATATCGGAGGAGGAAACTAAAAGGAGGGGAAGTATATCGGAGGAGGAAACTAAAAGGAGGGGAAGTATATCGGAGGAGGAAACTAAAAGGATGGGAATTATAACGGATTGGAAAACTACTAAAAAAGGAAAGTTTTTTTTTTTTAATGTGCAGTGGAAAAGGAGGGGAAATATAAGGGAGGGGAAGTATAATGGAGGGGAAGTATAATGGAGGGGAAGTATAAAGAAGAGGAAGTATAAAGAAGAGGAAGTATAACGGATTGAGAAACTACAAAGGAGGGGAAGTTTTATGTTTTTTTTTTTTCGAAAAGTTATCTAAGTTCTCTTTTTTAAATGTGCAGTTTTTTTCCGAAAATTTTTAAAGTATCGAGGTAGAAATAACGGGATTTCTGTCCTTGAAAGGTCTCTCTCGTAACGGGAGGAAGTATGAAATTTCTCCCTACTAAAATGATGATTAATGTAAAAAAATTATCATTTTTTACACCAAAAATTCTTCAAAAATATAAGGAGTAATTGGTGAAAAACGGACGAACGGTTCGGCCGCAGCAAATTTTTTAAAATTTCAAACTGACATATCGCCGCCATTTTTTTCTAAATTAAAAAATCGCCCTCTTTACATTCTAGTACACCGGCTATAGAAATTTGTGTGAAAATTTGGTGAAAATCGGTTGAAAACTGTGGCCGTAAAGTTTTCCGGAAAAATGGTACGGCCGACCGGCACCACAGACAAAGTTGAGATCGGTGAAGATCAATATTCGATTTGACCCTCCGGGGTCCGGAAGACCCTTCCCCAAAAACCCGACGTCGAGGGTATCACAATAACTTCTTTACGGAAGTTAAAATCATCTTTCATCTCAGTTCTAACTCGGTTATTGAAACAGTTCTGTTTTAAGCAGTCGCAGTTAACCCTAATTGATGTCTTTATCCATAAAGCATATAAATAATCGAAAGCGTATATGAACATAAAAGCCACCGTTTTATATTTTTCGGTCGGATGAATCCCGTATAAAAAAAGCGTGAAAGTCAAGGCCCGCTTCAGTTCAAAGTGAGCGATGGGGCCGCTTTTGTTTTTTGTGTTTTCAGTGTTTGTGGCGTCTGCTGCAGAAAATGTGACGGTCACTACATACAAACCGATTCTGGCGAAAACAGCAGAAAAAAGGGAAGACGAAGTTCGGGTGATAACAAAGAAGATACCAGTTCGTTATCCGGTCCACGTCGAAAAGAAAGTTCCAGTACCAGTCAAAGTCGAAGTCGATCGTCCAGTGCCAGTTCACGTGCCTAAGCCTTATCCGGTCCACGTCGAAAAGAAAGTTCCAGTACCAGTCAAAGTGTTTGTGCCGAAGCCCTACCCAGTCGAAAAGAAAATCCCCGTCCCTGTCAAAGTCCCCGTTGAAGTCCCACGACCATATCATGTCGAAAAGCCAGTGCCGGTCTACGTCGAAAAAAAAGTTCCAGTACCAGTCATCAAAAACGTGCCAGTACCTATAAAAGTACCAGTCGAAGTACCCAAGCCGTATAAGGTCCCAGTGACTGTTGAAAAACACGTTCCTTATTTTGTCGAAAAGCCTTATCCCGTTGAAGTCCCTGTTACTGTCGAAAAGCACTACCCAGTACCAGTGCCCAAACCGTACCCTGTATCTGTCGAAAAGCCTTATCCTGTCGAAGTCGAAAAAAAAGTCCCATATCAAGTTAAAGTCACTGAATACGTTAAAATCCCGGTTCCTTTCTACTACAGAAGCCCTCAGCCCGTCGAAGACGTCCACGGTTCGCACTCAGAACCTGAAGAAACCGTCCAAACTCCCAAAGTCCGCACTCCGTACATCTACGACCCTAGAATCCAAAATCGACAAATGAAAAAGCGAGAAAACCCCAAAGGCGTCCCCGGAGGCCGGAAATCCCGTTTAAAAGACACCCAGGACAAAACTACAGAAATATCAAAAAGAAAAACAAAAAGCCAAAAAATAACAAAATTAAAAATTATGAAAATGAAGAAGAAAACGTATTTACATACCTTCGAGCTCCAAAAGAAGAAAAGAAAACTCAATTAAATCATGAAAAAAAGCTAAACTATCGACAAGTTCAAAATTATAACGAGGATTCTTCAAACTATGATCAAAGCCATCGTCAAGTTCAAAACTATGACCATAATCCAGTAAACTATGATCAAAATCATGGTCAAATCCAAAACTACGATCGAAATCCAATAAACTATGAACAAAATCATCGTCAAGTTCAAAACTACGACCACAATCCAGTAAACTATGATCAAAATCATCGTCAAAACTACGATAAGAATCCAGTAAACTATGATCAAAATCATCGCCAAGTTCAAAACTACGATCAGAATCCAATAAACTATGATCAAAATCATCGTCAAGTTGAAAACTATGAACAGAATCATCGTCAAGTACAAAATTATGATCAACCTCAAAAGAACCATCGACAAAACTACGATCAAAACAAACTTAACGAACTAAAATTAAAAAATTATGACCAAAGCGAACTAAACAACGAAAAAAAACTTTGCACAGAACCATCAAGAGAATAATTACCGCAATTTAGACGACTATACTCACGTAAAATATGAAAATGATCAAAACTACCATGATAGTAAAACAAGGAGTTTTTACGGCGAGTCGCCCAAAAATGAAGAAGATTTGAAAGATTTTAGGGTAAACGCCGATTATTTGAACCGTGAGCTTTATAGGACGAATCGAAGCCCTGAAAATCATGAAGTCGTCGACTTCCAAAGCCACCTCAAGAGTTACCACAGCCAAATCCAAGATTACAAAAGCCAGCATATAAACTACGAAAGGGAACAGCAAAAAAAGGGAAAAAGAAGCAAAAAGAGGCCACAGACTGATTGAAAAACTGGATGATAATAGAAAAGAGGGAAAAATCGACTGTAAAACGCCTGGTGCATTATTAAAGGTTGATATTTTTGTTTAAAATAATAATTTTGTTTATTTTTTGTAAAATAATAAATATTTTCAACTTAGAAAAATGTACTAGTTTGAAGAGCTTCCAACGAAAACTTCCTTAAAGAGAAGTAAAATATAGGAGGGGGGAGTATAAAGGGGGGGAAGTATAACGGTGAGGGAAGTAGGAAGAAGGGGAAGTATAACGGAGGGGGAAGTTGTTTTGTTTGTTTGTTTTTTGAAAAAATTACCAGTTTATTTTAATTTTTGTAAAAAATTTTTAGTTTTTTTCTAAGTTATTTTTTTTTTCGAAAATTACCAAATTTTCATCAATTTATTACTCCTTATAAAAGAAATTTTGATGAAAAAAAAATCATTTTTTAACAATAATTATCAGTTGGGTAGGGAGAAATTTACCACTTCCACCCGCTACAAGAGGGACCAATCTTGGGCAAAAATCCCATTATTTCTACCTTGATACTTGGAAAAACTATCGAAAAAAAACTTAGAAAAATTAGTTTGAAAAAAAAAAAACTCCTCCTTAAGTTATACTTTCCCTCCTTTTACTTCCCTCTCCATTATACTTCCATCTCCGCTATACTTCCCATCCTGAAAAAAACTTTGAAAATTTTTTGAAAAAAAAAAAAGAAAAAAAACTTGAATGCTTTAAAAAAATAAAAACTTAGAAAATTAAAAAAAAGAAAGAAAGAAGAAAAAAAAAAAGTTCTCCCTCCGTTATACTTACCCTCCTTTATACTACCCCTCCTATATTTTTACTTCTCTTGAAGGAAGTTTTCGTTGGAAGCTCTTCAAACTAGTACTTTTTTCTAAGTTTGAATTGAAAAAAAAATTTTTAAATATTTTAATCTTATTGTTTTATTCTTAAGTGCTTCTAAGATCCCTGAAATCTACTTTTTTTTCCTCCAAAAAAGGGGGAAGAAAACCGTTAAGTGGTGTGAAAAAATGTCTTTTTTTTAAGGGTTGGAGAGGTTAAAGTGACATTTCGGTATCGCGACCTTAATACTTCATTCCACTCGGTAGGTTCTTCCACTCTTCAAAGAGCACGTCGCCGTTTTATGATTTTTAAGGGCGAAATTTACACACAAAAAAATGTTTTAATTAAAAACAATTTTTTTTTCCTTTATTCCTCTTTTAAAAAGGGGAAAGTGTGTAATTGTTTCGTACAATTATTGTCAGGTGTGTTTCGTTTTAATTTTGGTCCGAAGGAGCGGAACAATTTTTACATAATTGGCCCTTTTCCCCTTCTCGCCTTTTCTTCGTCGAACAAATGCAACCGACTGAAAAATGAAGAAAAACTTTTTTTTTCTTTCATTTTTCTAGACAATATGATAGTTTAGAATTATTTTTAATTAGTTTTTTTTGTTCTATTTGTGCAAAATAACATCATTATTTTTATTTTAAATAGTTCGATAACATATAACTATAACGTAACCGTAATTTGGAGCAATAAACTTTGTGACTGAGTTTTAATTGGGTCGTTATGCAATTCGTGTAACGAAGTACATACTTATTATTATTATTTACGATCCTTGAAAAATTGTTACGTTTCGAAATGTCGTTTTCCGAGTTGAAATTCTCGGATTTTGTCTTTTACCAGAATTTCATGAGGATTTTGAGCCAAAAGGGGATTATTAAATGATAGATTGAGGACGTTGTCAAGTGTCAGATTTAATGGATTGAGTAAATTTACATGGCGGATTGATGTTGTGATGCTTTAGCGGATCCTTTTCTATAGAAAATATTATTTTGAAATCAAGAAGGCAGTGGGGAAAAACAGCGAAATATCAAGGCTAAAAAGTTCTACATAGTTTGAAGAGCTTCCTACGAAAACTTCCTTAAAGAGAAGGAACAATAGTGGGGGGGGGGGGCGAGAAAGGGGAAGTATTGAGGAGGGGGAAGTATAATGGAGGGAAGATATTAGGGAGAGAATTATAAAGGAAGGGAAGTATAGAGGAGGGGGAAGTAAGACGGAGGGAAAATATTGAAGAGAGGGAAGTATAACGAAGGGAAAGTATTGAGGAGGATGAAGTATAACGGAGGGAAAGTATTGAGGAGGGCGAAATATAAAGGAGGGGAAATATAGAGGAAGGGAAGTATAATGGAGGGAAGGTATAGAAGAGGGGGAAGTATAAGGAAATGAAAATTATTGATGATGGGGCAGTAGGTATTGAAGAGGGGGAAGTATAACGGAGAAAAAATATTGAAGAGAGGGAAGTATAACGAAGGGAAAGTATTGAGGAGGAGGAAGTATAACGGAGGGGAAGTATTGAGGAGGGCGAAGTATAAAGGAGGGGAAATATAGAGGAAGGGAAGTATAACGGAGGGAAGGTATAGAAGAGGGGGAAGTATAAGGAAAAGAAAATTATTGAGGATGGGGCCGTAGGTATTGAAGAGGGGGAAGTATAACGCAGGGAAAATATTGAAGAGAGGGAAGTATAACGAAGGGAAAGTATTGAGGAGGAGGAAGTATAACGGAGGGAAAGTATTGAGGAGGGGAAAGTATGAAGGAGGGGAAATATAGAGGAAGGGAAGTAAAACGGAGGCAAGGTATAGAAAAGGGGGAAGTATAAGGAAAAGATAATTATTGAGGATGGGGCGGTAGGTATTGAAGAGGGGGAAGTATAACGGAGGGAAATTATTGAGGAGGGGGAAGTATAAAAACGGGGAAATATAGAGGACGGAGAAGTATAAAGGCAGGGCAAGTATTTAGGAGGGGAAGTATAACGTAGGGAAAGTATTGAGGAGGGGGATGCTTAGGAGAACTATAATTCCAAGTATTATTCAATTTCGAAAATAGTTTTTTTTTTCAAAAATTTTTCGAAGCATCGAGGTAAAAAATAATGGGTTTTCTGCCCAAGAGACACTCTCGCAAGAGGTGGAAGTATCAAACTCCCTACTAAAAAAAAATTGTTCTATTACACCGAAAATTCGTAAAAAATATAACAAGTATTAGGTGAAACTTTGGTAAAAATCGGACCATCGGTTCTGCCGCAGCGCACTTTTCAAAATTTCAAACGTACATATGTCCCCCATTTTTTCGAAATTCAAAAAATCGCCCAATTTAATTTTAGTTTCAACTATTCAGGAGCTTTTTGTAACAATTTGGTGAAAATCTGATGAAAATTGTGGCCGTAAAGTGTTCTGGAAAATTAAAACTTTAAGCAGACCCTAAAAAACCCGACGTGGAGGGTATCACAATAACTTCTTTAAGAAAGTTAATAATAAGGGATTATTTGTGTCATCAACGATAACGCATTATAAACTTTTTACCTTACTTTTCGTAGTATTTCAAGTGAAATTTCGAACTTAAAAATAAAAGAGTTTTAGAACAAAAGTTTTGTTATCTTTCTCGTGTTACTCGTATTTGTTGGAGTGGAATTCTGATAAAATATAATTCATTAACGGTTTAAATTTTAAATTTTTTTGTTTGTCAAGTTATGATTTAAGGGGGAAGAAGAGATGTAAATATTTATCGAGGTTTTCCCGTTCGTTATTTTCAATTATAGGCGTGTGGCGTCAGTTTCTTTGTTCGCCTGATAAACAAACCTCCATCGGCTTTCGCTCTTTTGCCTAATTAATGTCTTAAAGTCAAACCCCTCGGGGTTTACGGAGGGATTGAATTATTCACTTTACCTGCGCCTATTCTTCACCCCCGCCCCCGACAGTTCTAGGGTCGAATTGTTTTCGGGGAGAGCGAGAGAAAAAAAATAAAAGAAGACATGAAACGTAGTAAACACGCAGTGAAACAAACGTAAAATTATTTCCCGAGGGATTTTAATGAGATTTCACCTTCTAACGGGCCCACTCATTTTCACTCTCCGTTGTTTGCCCGCTCTATTGTAAAACACGCACGTTTTTTTCACCTTAAAGTCATCCTGGGTTTCTTATTTTCCGACGAAACTAATTTTAGGAGTTTTAGAGAAGTTTCATTCAGGACAGACATTTTTAACATCCTAAAAAAAAAGTTATTGTTTTACCCTTCACATCAGCTTTTTGGGGTCTTCCTATACCGGATCTATGCCGATTTCAACTTTGTCTGTGGTTCCGGCCAGCCGTACCCATTTTTCGAAAAACTTCATGTCCACAGTTTGAAACTTGAAATTTAAAAAAAAATTCACTACTAATGGTGGGTCCAATTTTCATCAAATATTGGTTATATTTTTTTCGAATTTTCGTTGTAAATTTATAAAAAAATTTATATAAAAATAAAAATTTATAATTTAGCGTCATTTAAATTTTTTTTAATAGGGAGAAATTTCATGCTTCTACCCCATACGAGAGGGACATCCCTTAGGCAAAATCCCATTATTTATACTTTGACACTTAAAAAAAAAATAAATGAATAAAAAACTGAAATTTTGAAGGGAAAAAACCCGACGTGGAGGGTAACTTCTTTAATTGAAGCGCTCCGGGTACGAAGGGCGAACTCGACATCGGACAAATTTTTTTAACTTCCTTAAAGAAGTTATTGTGATACCCTCGACGTCGGGTTTTTGGGGAAGGGTCCTCCAGTTTTTTTTCATTTTCAGATTCTAGACCTCTTGGTGAATACACCCATATAATTTTTATGTTGAGTTCGCCATTTTTTCCCCTTTAAATACGTAAAAACCGAAACTTCAAAATGCGAATATCTCGAAACTACGTTTTGTCGAGTTCGCGCTTCGTACCAGGAGGCCTCAATTGTGCCATACATTCGAAAAAGGCTTTTTTTAGGGTTTAATACTCTATTATACTTCCCCTCCTTAAACAATACTTCCCCCTCCTAGTTTGTTACTTCTAGAAGTTATCGTTGTAAGCTCATCTTTCTTCATTTCTTAATTGTACCATACATACGAAAAAGGCATTTTTAGGGTTTTATACTCTATTATACTTCCTCCTCCTTAAACTTCCCCTCCTCAATACTTCCCCCTCCTAGTTTGTTCCTTCTCGAAGTCATCGTTGTAAGCTCATCTTTCTTCATTTCTTAATTGTACCATACATACGAAAAGCGCATTTTTAGGGTTTTATACTCTATTATACTTCCTCCTCCTTAAACTTCCCCTCCGTTATACTTCCCCTCCTCAATGCTTACCCCTCCTAGTTTGTTCCTTCTCGAAGTTATTGTTGTAAGCTCATCTTTCTTCATTTCTTAATTGCACCATACATACGAAAAAGGCTGTTTTTAGGGTTTTGTACTCTATTATACTTCCTCCTCCTTAAACTTCCCATCCGTTTACTTCCCCCTCCTCAATACTTCCCCCTCCTAGTTTTTCCTTTTCGAAGTTATCGTTGTAAGCTCTTCTTTCTTCATTTCTTAATTGTACCATACATCCGAAAAAGGCCTTTTTAGGTTTTTTTTTTCCATCCCCAAGTTTTACACCAGCTGCGAATCTTTTTTTCCCCTCTTACGTTTTTTTCGTCGGGGATTTTCAGTTTTAATGGAAGGGTTGGCCTGACGTAGGGTCAGGGCCGATCAATCTCCCGGACGTATCCGCGGTCAATTCAATCAGCATCCCCCGCCTCAGATTCTCCCCCTCCGCAGTGCCCTTCCTTTCCGACACAAAACAAAAGGTAAACACTCACCATTAATCTTAACCTGTCCATAAATCATGGATATTGTCGGCCAATGCGGCTTCACAGAGTTCCGTGTAGCTCATCAGTACCACGATTGTTTAACTTGTTCTAAAAAAAAAACGCCCCAACAGAAGAAAAAAAAACTCATAATGTACCTTTTGGGGCAATTAGGCTTTTTAATCTTCCTTCCTTAATTAAATACATTTTTTTTTCTAAGCCTATTGTGTTCAAATAATTTATTATCCTTTATATATATTCCCGACCCTTCTCACCCGGCATATGGTGGTAGATAAGACCGATAAGCTTTTTTTTAAGGTGTATCTTCTTTTAAGTATTTCTGTCTTGAGTTGACATTCCCACGACCTCCATTAGCGGTTATTTACAGCCCTTTTTAGTTATGCACTTACGCACCTGCCTGAAAGTAGTCTGAAGAGCTTCCTACGAAAACTTCCAAAAAGAGAAAGGAACAATAAGGGAGGGGGAAGTATCAAGAAGAGGGAAGAATGACGGAGGGAAAATCAAGGGATGGGGAAGTATCAAGGACTGGGAAGCATAACGGAGGGATAGTTTAAGGAAGGGAAGTATCAAGGAGGGGGAAGCATAATGGAGGGAAAGTTTCAGGAGTTGGAAGTATTTTTGAATTTTAAAAAAATGTTATAAGTTAGTACTTACCTAAAATTTTTTGAAAATTGTTTTTCGAAAATTTTTTCGAGTTTTATATTTTATATCAAGTTTTGAAGTTTTTTTTTTTTCCAATTTTATAAGTTATGTTCCTTTTTTTTTTCCAAAAAATTTGCCAATTTTTTTCGATTTTTTATACTTTTTTTTCAAATAATTTTCCATGTTAACTTCCTTAAGAAATGAAGAAAGGTGAGCTTACGATGATAACTTCGAGAAGGAACAAACTAGGAAGGGGAAGTATTGAGGAGGAGGAAGTATAAAGGAGGGGAAGTTTAAGGAGAAGGAAGTATAATAGAGTATAAAACCCTAAAAAAGCCTTTTTCGTATCTATGATACAATTAAGAAATGAAGAATATGAGCTAACAACGAAAACTTCGAGAAGGAACAAACTAGGAGGGGGAAGTATTGAGGAGAGGGAAGTATAACGGAGGGGAAGTTTAAGGAGGAGGAAATATAATAGCGAGAAAGTTAAAATTTTGCCAATTTTTTTTTTCAAAAAAATTTTTAAGTTTTTTTAAGTACATATCAAGGTAGAAATGATGGACCTTTTGCCCTAAAGAAGTTACTCTCGCATGTGGCAAAATTATCAAATTTCTCCCTACTAATAAAAGTTTTTTTTTAACATTAAAAATTCAGTCTTCCTAGGGCTTCCCTTCATTTATACTTACCCCTCCTGTAACTTCTCCTCCTTTATACTTCCCCCTCTGTTATACTTCCCCCTCCTATATTGTTCCTTCTCTCTGTAAAAAGTTGTCGTTGAAAGCTCTTCAAACTAGTACTTTTGTTCTTAAGCATTATAGAAACTGAAAAACTAAGTATGTACCTGCAAAATTAATTAAAATTTTCTATAGAAAATAACTTACCTATACATTTTTTTCTTCATTTTTTTTTTGTCTTAAATAAAGACAAAAGTTTTTAAAAAAAATTCTAAAAACTTTAATTTTCCTCCATTTAAAGAAGAAAAACTCATTTCTCGCTCATTTAGCAAAAAAGAAGGAGAGAAAAAAAAAGAGGGCCTTAACATCACGATATTACTTAGATTTGAATTGATAGCTTCTTTCCTCCACCGCCCTTCTTTTTCTTGTAATTGTAACTGGCATCAATTTGTTGAAGGGGCGGGGGGAATTGAGAAAAGCGCCTCTGGGGTTAAAAACCCGAGGAAAAATGAGTTAAGTAATTGTTTCCAAGGTTCTCTCCTCCTCGCGAACAACCTTGTAAACAAAGCTATAACCTCTTATACTCCATTTAACCCGTTTTTAGTAGGTTATAGAACGTTTAAACCACCATAAACGGTTCGGAAAATACAATTATAGACCGTGAAAAGCAATAACAATTAAGTGGGAAAAAAAGCCTTGTTTTCTGAATAAAATTATTTCTTCTTCTTAAACAATTTTTTTTAAGCATATTTTTCCTGGGAAAACCGATGACCTTGTTACGGGCACCTGGGAGGACTGCCAAGCGGTTGAGAGTCCAAAAACGTCGCCCTCGCATCAGCACTTTCTTCGATCAATCCTTAAAACCACGAATTTATCAATAATCCGAAAAATCGTTTTTTTACAGTACAAAAAGCCTCAATAAATAATTCAATGTCTGAGGATTCCAGCAGGGGAGGGATTAGGGCGCATATTGTCGCTCCCACATTCATTTAATTTTATTTTTAAATGTTAATTGTTCGATTTTGTTGATTCGCTGATAGCAAAGAAATGGAGAGGATTGCGGAAGAATTTTGAGGTAGGGCTGTTAAAAACTAGTGTCGACATAATGCGGTTCGCCATAATGTATTTGATCATAAAATAGCAGAAATCGCGATGGTCATCATAAAAAATCTGCAACATAAAGAAAATAGTCGAAAACGTTCACCATAATGCATTCAAATATAATCTCACCATGAAGAAGTGATTTAATACTTGTCGTTTCAACATAACGCAGTTGAACATAAAGGAAACTTCATTTAAAAGAACTTGTCGTTTCGCCGTAAAACTGTTTCTGTCGTTTGGGCATAATAAATTTCATCGTAAACTAGGGACAGCGAAAGAGCAAGCCTATTTTCGCCGTTTAAAACGCGTTTATGGCGAAACGACAAAAACCTTAAAACTTTACAGTTAACCATAATTCAATTCTCACATCCTCGCAGTAACCGATCAACATAAAAAAATCTGCAACTCATTAAAAAAAATTGTCGAAAACGTTCACCATAATGCAATTGAACATAATCTCACCATAAAGATGACATTAAACACTGTTCGTTTCGACATAAAGCTCGTTTCAAAATAACGCAGATAAACATAAAGGAAACATTCATTATAAAGAACTTGACGTTTCGCCATAAAACTGTTTCTGTCGTTTGGGCATAATACATCTCACCATAAGCAAGGTACAGCGAAAGATCAAGCCTAGTTTCGCCGTTTAAAACGTGATTATGGCAAAACGACAAAAATCTTAAAACTTGACAGTTTACCATAATGCAATTAGCATATCCTCGCGAGAGGAAAAAAATTAACCACCTTGTGTCAAAAAACGAGCTGATCTCATTGGCTACCTGCTTGATTTTCCTAATTTATGGTGAGATGCTTTATGTTGAATTGCATTATGGTGAACTGTCAAGTTTTAAGGTTTTTTTCGTTTCGCCATAATCGCGTTTAGGCTTGCTCTTTCGCTGTCCCTAGTTTATGGTGAGATGTATTATGCCCAAACGACAGAAACAGTATTATGTCGAAACAACAAGTTTAAAGAGAGGCTTTTATGGTGAGAAGCGTTATAGTGACACGCACTTTTTTTATGTCGACATGCATTTATTGAAAAAGTCGTTTATTCCTTTCGCTTTATGTTGAAATTCATAATGCTCAAAATTTTTGAACTTTTGTGAGCATTATGTTCTATAGCATTATGCCGAAACGCATTATGGAGAACTACAGATTTTTTAATGTCAAAATGCAGATTTTTACGTTCAACTGCTTTAGGGTGAAATGCGTTATGTTGAACGGTGTTCTCCCCACAGTGGTTCAGAAGTAATGGATCACCCATTTTATTTCGTCGCGTTAGTTCCAACACCGGATAAGTCATTTTTCATCAATTTTGAGTTAGGCATTGTTTCTGATGGTAAATTTTGTTGTAGATCAAATTCCGTTGGTATTTTAACACTATTACCAACAGAAAACGTGTAGTTCACGATTTAGCCAAAAGGTGATTCCAATGAGAAATTAATCCGTATTTTGGCTCTCCTGAAAACCTTGGAAAAATGACATAGCCGGTGTTAGAACTAACGCGACGATTTATTAAACTATGAGAGATCGGAAAAAAAATTTAAATATAAACCCTCCTGGTTTTTTGAAGAAAAATTGATTGCAATTAACGAATTTTGATTTTAGTGTACAGGGTATCCCAGAGCGACAAAAACTTCGTTATTTTAAACAATAACCCCTATTTTTTATTTCAGATTCGTAATCTACGCAAAATTTCAAGTTGATTTGAATATTCATATGACCTCTTCGGACAATTTAAAAAAAAATGCGAAAAGCGTCATTTTGCTCTTAAATCGTTAAAAAAATAACCTTAGACACTAAATTTTTTTGATTTCACTTACTTTTTTTGGGTGATCAATTACTTCTGAACAATCCTGTATAAAAGTTCCTTAAGGAACCTTAACTTTTCCTTAACTTCTTTCTATTTTCCCTTTTATTAGTTACCCGAGGAATGTAGGTTCAAATCCCAATAGGGGACTAAATTTTTGTCTTCTCTTTTCCTGTTATTGTAAATTTTTAATATTTAAAAGAAGAAAAAAACTTGTTAACAAGATAAAATCCAGAATGGATTAGCTTTCTCTTGGGCCATATCTTTAGTATTCAATGAATCCGACGATAAAATCTTAAGGTGTAGCGTGGCTTTCAGTAATATAGCCCCCGATCTGATTGAAAAAGAGGCGGGGGAGAAAAAGAATAAAAAAATAGCGTGAAATCTAATTAATTAAAATATTTTTATCCAGGTGAAAGAAAGTTTAAAAAGGACGCTTATCACGACTTCTAGTCTTTTTTTAAAATAATTAAAGTACAAGTTGTGTCTCAAAAAAAACTTTTTTTTTTTTTCATGATTCTTATCTAACGCCCATGTTAGATTGTTAGGCAAAGATTACTCGGCGATGAAGTAGAGGTAAATAATGAACCTGCTTTAAAGAAAAATAAGTTAACCTAAACCTCTTTTGTTAAACAAGAAAAAAGGCTCAATAAAAAAAGATGTTTTATAAATACGACATGGGTTACTTGAATCCAAAACATAAAAACTGAATTTCAATGTCCTCAGGAAACCTTAAAATAGTCAGGACGAAAAAATGTTAATTTAAACAGAAGGAGAGAAAATGCCCTAGCGAGGTAATCTTCATTTTGTGGAGAAAATGACTTATATACAGGGTGTGCCAGCGGTTTGTCTCCATGATTTTAATCTGACAAAATATCTTTGGAAATATGGTCAAAAATTTAGTGTAATTTTAACAAAATCCTTAGATTTTCAAAAGATTTTAGCGATGTGCAGAAAATTTTTCTATAAATTAAAAGGTGCGGCCCTTTTTGCCTAAATCATTTTAACACCCTTAAAGAAGTTATTGTGACACCCTCGACGTTTTTGAGTCAATTCGAATAATAATCTTTACCGATCTTAACTTTGTCTGTGATGCCGGCCGGCCGTCCGTCCGTAGCATTTTTTCCGGAACACTTTACGACCACAGTTTTCAACCGATTTTCACCAAATTTTCTTTAGTCGATGAAACTAACGAGGGCTATTTTTGAATTTCAAAAAAAATGGCGGTGATATGTCTGTTTGAAATTTTAAAAAATTCGCTGCGGCCTAACCGTTGGTCCGATTTTCACCAAATTTTCACCAATTACTCCTTATATTTTTACGAATTTTTGGTGTAAAAAAATTATCATTTTTATTAAACATTAAAGTAACATTAAGTATACATTTAAGGAGGTATGATGGTTTTTAAGTGAGTTGCTTTGCAAATTTTTCGTTGTTAACAACGGGTTTTCGGTTTTTCCCTTCTATCTCGGAAACCGTCGCACAAAACGAAAAAATGTCCTAAGTAAAACTTGTAGGTACTGAAATTAACTACATAAAATATCTTATTAGTTTTTTCCGTTAGAGCAATACTTTAGGAGATATGGAAGTATTAAAGTTGGTTGCTTTGCAAATTTTTCGTTGTTAACAACGGTTTTCGGTTTTTCCCTTCTACCTCGTAAACCGTCGCTCAAAACGAAAAAATGTCTTAAGTAAAAGTTGTAGGTACAAAGATTTCCTACAAAAATTGTTTTATTTATTATTTGCGTAAGAGCAATATTTAAGGAGTTATGAGGTTAAAACTAATAATCATACAGAGCCTGTCTGAAAACTTAAAACCTTCATATCTCCTAAAATATTGCTCTGACGGAAAATACCAATAAGATATTTTATGTAGTAAATTTTTGTAGCTACGACTTTTACTTAGGACATTTTTTCGTTTTGAGCGACGGTTTCCAAGATAGAAGGGAAAAACCGAAAACCGTTGCTCACAACGAAAAATGTACAAAGCAACCAACTTAAAACCCTCATATCCCCTTAAGTAGGGAGAAATTTCATACTTCCACGCCTTACTAGAGGGACCTCCCTTGGCCAAAAATCCCATTATTTCTGCTCGATACTTGGAAAACAGAAAATTTTTTTTAAAAAACAGAAAAAATTCCCCCCTCCGTTATACTTCTCCTTCCTTATACTCCCCCCCTTTTATACTTCCCCTCCCTTATACTCCCCCCTTATACTTCCCCTCCCTTATACTCCCCCCCCTATACTCCCCCCTTTAATACTTCCCCTCCTATATTTTTACTTCTCTTTAAGAATGTTTTCGTTGGAAGATCTTCAAACTATGTAGTATTTTTTTTTATCCTAAAAAGGAGGACCGTTTTTCTAGTAATCAAGAGGCATTTGGCCACCGTAGATAATTTCCACATTCTCCACCTGCTTTATTTTTCCCGAGTCCCTATAAACCTGTCTAACTTCTTCTCCTATAAAATTTATATTCCATAGACACCGAATCATCAAAGGGAAAAACGTTTATTTATTTATTTTTTTATTCCCTCCTTTACCTTCCGACTTTAGTTATGAGAGAGGCGAAACAATAGGGCGGAGAAAAGAAGAAACGAAGGGATATAAAAGGAAGAGGAAAAAAGAAGGGAGGAGATGAAGTCGTTTATAATTGATCTGATTGTGAGGCGGGTGGTCGCCAGCGGTTTTAGATTGTTTTTTTCCTTTCCCTTCTTCGAACTCGAAGCGTTTTTATCTCGTAGAACAGCCCGGATGAAGGATCACCCTCCTAGAAAGTATATTTTCTTAGAGAACAAAACCAATTTTATTGTTATTCTGGACAAACCCCCTTTTTTCCATAGCAACAAAAGAAAAACATCTTTTCATCCTGTCTGAATATTATTAATTTAAATTGTAAAATACCATAATCGGATTTGGGTGTGTATTCGGAGATTGGATCTGAGTCATGAGAAGTTGGTAAATTTTTAAAGTGAAAAGAAAAGAAAAAAGCGATTTGTTTCTATTCCATTAGTGGAGGCTTCTTGTCCCCTTTAAACTGTGGAAGTTGCCGTCAAGTTTGCATTGACTTGTTCACGAAACTCTCAAGACGTCGTGTATTGATTTTAAGCTTTTCTCATTTATATAGTCCTCTGGTAATAAACTTGTCTCTTAAATTATTCCTTCTCCTCCGCTCCGGACCCTCAGACACTTAACTAACTCGAGACCTTACAGTCCTTTTTAGAGTTTTCAAACCGGAGGAGTTTGAAGTTTTATGCTTAGGAAAACGAAGATTTTTATAAAGTACTCAGCTATCTTTTTAAAAGTTGTAGATTTTTTTTCTACAGAAATTAAAAGAATTGGTTCGAAGCTTGCTCCTATGGGAACATTCTCAAACGAGAGGAAAATATTTTGGTAATTTTTTTTTTAAATTTCGCACTGCAAGACTCACATCCCAGGTTGAACAAGCCAAACATCCTAATTTTCAGAAAATTATTTAAAAAGTTCTCGTTTGTAGAGCTTCCAACGAAAACTTCCTTAATGAGAAGTAAAAATATAGGAGGGGGAAGTATAAGGGAGGGGAAGTATAAGGGAGGGGAAGTATAAGGGAGGGGAAGTATACCGGAAGTATAGGAGGGGAAGTATAATGGAAAGGGAATTTTTTTTTTTTTCAAAAAATTTTCCAACTTTTTTTTTTTAATTTTCCGAGTTTTTTTTAAATTTGCGCTTGTTTTTCCCGAAAAATATCAAGAAAGAATATTATCAAGGTAGAAATAATGGGATTTTTGCCCAAGAGAGGTCTCTCTCGTAAGGCGTGAAACTATGAAATTTCTCCCTACTAAAATGATAATTAATGTAAAATAATGACCCTGCGGTTGCAGGGACTAAAAGGTAGATTTCTTTTCATGATTAAAATTAATATGTATAAACACAAAATATATAATTATGTTATAAAAATGATGATATAAGAAAAATTGCGCCACTGAGCCCCTAGAAAAACATCTGATAATTTATTAATAAAATATTTAATAATTTCCCGGTATAAATTCAAATTTTTTTTAAAGTTTAGCTAGTTCAATATTTTGCGCCTGGCTCGTCCAAACCTGCTTTAATTAATTTTTTACACGCTCTCGCAGAGGTCTTAAAGTTTTTTTTTGCAAAAGGACTAGGATTTCAATAGAAAATGCCAATTTTGTCTTTTAAGCCCTAAGTAAAGTAGGTGAATCGCTGGTCCGATTTCAGCCATTAACGAACTCGTCCGAGCTATTGAGATAAAAGCTCTAAAAACCGGATATCGTCACCCTCACATTAAAATTGCTCCAGTTATCGTGCTAATATATATATATATATAAACTTTTCAACTGAGGATGGTTTTGGGGTCCAGGAGGTATGAAACGAAAAACGTATAGAAAATTTTTTGAATCTGCGACTACTTGGTACATTACAATAGGTAGATTTTTGAAGAAAAGAAATCTACCTAAAACATGATAATTTTTTTGCACCAAAAATTCATAAATATAAGGAGTGATTGGTGAAAATTTGGTGAAAATCGGATTAACCGGCCGCAGCGAATTTTTAAAATTTCAAACAGACATATCTCCGCCATTTTTTCGAAATTCAAAAATCGCAGACGATAGTTTCTTGTTCACCGGCGAAAGAAATTAGTGTGAAATTCGGTTGAAAACTGTGGCAGTAAAGCGTTCCGGAAAAAATGCTACGGACGGACGGCCGGCCGGAACCACAGACAAAGTTGAAATCGGTAAAGATCAATATTTGATTTGAGCCTCGGGGATCTGGAAGACCCTTCCCCATAAACCCGACGTCGAGGGTATCACGCCTCCTTTATACTTTCCCTCCCATATACCATACATCCCCCTTTGTTATACATCCTGTCCAGTATACTTCCCCCTCCGTTGTACGTCCCCTCCGTTATACTTCCCCCTCCTATATTGCTACATCTCTTTAAGGAAGTTTTCATAGGAAGCTCTTCAAACTAGTCCTTTTTCTCTCTGCCTTTCTTCTCACCTTACAAAACGTACTTTTTACTACAGAAAAACCAAATTTTGACAGTATTTTTTGCAGAAAAAACCCATATTACCCTATTTCTGGCTAAAAAAAATACCATTTTTAATGATTTTCGGTTGAGATACCCCCATTTTTGAAAAATTCCTCGCTGACTAAACTCTTTTTGGCCAAATTTTTGCCTTTTGCCGGCTAAAATCCCCCAAATTTACCTTATTTTTGCATATTTTTCAGCGTTTCTTACTCGAATGTGCAATAGAAGGTAAAAAATAAAAATTTAGTTAATAAAATTTTGAGAATGTCAAAAAAAAAAGTTGTTTTTATTTATTTTTAAATTTTATTTCAACTCTAAAATTGAATTAAACTTTTTTAATTTAGAGTTCAGCGTTTTTTAAAAACTAATTAGACAAGTGAGTATTTTGTTTTTATTTTAAAAATCCACATCCATTAAGGAAAATGGCCGGCAGCTTTCAAGTGGGATGAAGTAATTACAGAACGATCTGGAAAAGACAGGTGTCATATTTTACCTACACGTTCTTATCTGGAGAGAAAAATAATCGCCGATCAAATGTCAACCTACTTTTTTTTCGTCAAAAAAAAAAAAAGAAGAAGAAGAAAAAAAAAAAGAAGAGTAGAATGTGTGAAAAGCCTCCTGTTGCATGGGTGATGCTTTTGGTCCATTGTTAGGAGGAAGAGAAGCTCCCTTAGATCCGACCATCATTATACCGACTACCTAGAAATCCATTTATTCAGAGATTTCAGTGTGAAAACCTTTCATCTTTGAATAATAGACCTCTTTTACGAAATCTCCTTTTATTTCGAACATATTTTTATTAATTAAATAATTTTATTGTTTACTAATATCGTGGGGTAATGATGCAAATTTAATGGTTATAGGACGTAACGCCTGTGGAATCGGTTTAAAATGAGCAATCTATCTATGCAACTTAAGTTCCGACGATGAAATGGCAAAATGGCATAATGGCATAATGGCAAAAATGGCATCGAATAGTCTCAAAAAAGTCGTGAAATCTTAGGCATTTTTAATGGATTTTAGAGCAAAATGACGCAAAAGTTTGCATTTTTTAAAGTTGTCCGAAGGACATATAATAGTCAAATCAACATGAAATTTCGCGTAGATTACAAATCTGAAATAAAAATAGGGGTTATCATTTAAAATAACGAAAGGACACCCTATACACCTAAATCAAACTTCGTTTATTGCAAACAATTCTTCGTGAAAAAACAAGCATAATGGCATAATGGCATCGACATCGAATAGTCACAAAAAAGTCGTAAAATCTTAGACATTTTTAGTGGATTTTAGAGCAAAATGACGCTAAAGTTTGCATAATGGCATAATGTCATAATGGCATAATGGCAAACTGGCATAAAGGCATTATGGCAAAATGGCATCGAATAGACTCAAAAAAGTCGTGAAATCTTAGGCATTTTAATGGATTTTAGAGCAAAATGACGCTAAAGTTGGCATAATGGCATAATGGCATAATGATATAATGACATAAAGGCATAATGGCAAAATGGTATCGAATAGTCACAAAAAAGTCGTGAAATCTTAGACATTTTTAGTGGATTTTAGAGCAAAATGACGCTAAAGTTGGCATAATGGCATAATGGCATAATGATATAATGACATAAAGGCATAATGGCAAAATGGTATCGAATAGTCACAAAAAAGTCGTGAAATCTTAGGCATTTTAATGGATATTAGAGCGAAATGACGCTAAAGTTTGCATAATGGCATAATGGCATAATGTCATAATGGCATAATGGCAAACTGGCATAAAGGAATTATGGCAAAATGGCATCGAATAGACTCAAAAAAGTCGTGAAATCTTAGGCATTTTAATGGATTTTAGAGCAAAATGACGCTAAAGTTGGCATAATGGCATAATGGCATAATGATATAATGACATAAAGGCATAATGGCAAAATGGTATCGAATAGTCACAAAAAAGTCGTGAAATCTTAGGCATTTTAATGGATTTTAGAGCGAAATGACGCTAAAGTTGGCATAATGGCATAATGGCATAATGGCATAATGGCATAATGGCATAATGGCATAAAGGCAAACTGGCATAAAGGCATAATGGCAAAATGGTATTATAGTCACAAAAAAGTCGTGAAATCTTAGGCATTTTAATGGATTTTAGAGCGAAATGACGCTAAAGTTGGCATAATGGTATAATGGCATAATGACATAATGGCATAATGGCATAAATGGCATAATGGCAAACTGGCATAAAGGCATAATGGCAAAATGGTATAATAGTCACAAAAAAGTCGTGAAATCTTAGACATTTCTAGTGGATTTTACAGCAAAATGACGCTAAAGTTGGCATAAAGGCATAAAAGCATGCATGATGGCAAACTGGCATAAAGGAAAAATGGCAAAATGGCATAAGGCATAACGGCATAAGGCATAATGGCAAAATGGTATCGAATAGTCACAAAAAAAGTTTTGAAATCTTAGACATTTTTAGTGGATTTTACAGCAAAATGACGCTAAAGTTGGCATAATGGCATAATGTCATAAAGGCGTAATGGCAAACTGGCAAACTGGCATAAAGGCATTATGGCAAAATGGCATCTAATAGTCACAAAAAAGTCACGAAATCTTAGACATTTTTAGTGGATTTTACAGCAAAATGACGCTAAAGTTGGCATAATGGCATAATGGCATAATGGCATAATGGCATCGAATAGTCACAAAAAAAGTCGTGAAATCTTAGGCATTTTAATGGATTTTAGAGCAAAATGACGCTAAAGTTGGCATTTCCTATAGTAGTCCGAAGGACACATGAATAGTCAAATCAACTTGAAATTTCACGTTGATTGCGAAATAGGGGTTATCATTTAAAATAACGATGTTAAATTCGCTCTGGGACACCCAGTACACCTAAATCAAAATTGGTTAATTGCAATCGATTCTTCGTCAAAAAACAAGGGGGGTTTACATTTAACTTTTTTCTCGATCTTCAATAGTTTTAAAAAAAAAAAGGTGTGATCTTCTGAACCACCGTGTATAGTGAGTCATCGATACCTAACTTTAGGATTATGGTGACGTTAGTTTCTCATTGGGCAAAAACAGGAGTGAGAGAAAAAAAATTTCAATCAGGATAGGGACTTTGAGTTTTATTGGGAAATAACTTAGTTATCTCGGTGACAAAGGGGGAGCTGTACGCTGCTATTGAAACATATAGAGAGTAGTTAGCGTCTTGTCATCGGCTACAAATCAAGGGGAGTCCGATATGAAGTTAAGGGGAGTCCGAAATGGCTCAAAGGGAGGAGACGTATCTCGAAACCCTCAATGAGATCTCACAAGTTTTACGATTACGGTTTATAATTAAGAAAGATCCGAGGCGAGACGTGTTATGTGAATGAAGCCGTCGGGATAATGATATGGGAGACCCGATTGGTTGCATAAGGGCCTTTTTAATATATAAAAGCTCGGAAGAGGAGTTTACAGATTCAGTCGTTATGAAGCTGTTACTTGTGCTGTTTGTGGTTGCGTGTAGTGCCGACCATCATGGGGATTCGCACCATCACCATCATGAGGAAAGGACTATCGTAATAACAAAAGAAGTCAAAGTCCCTTATCCCGTCAAAGTCGAAAAGGAGATACCGTACCCGGTCCACGTTAAAGTTGAACGACCCGTCCCCGTGCATATACCGAAACCTTACCCGGTGAAGGTCGAAAAGGAGGTCCGCGTTCCAGTCAAAGTTTTAGTCCCGAAGCCTTATCCCGTCGAGAAAAAAGTTCCGTATCCGGTCGAAGTGAAAGTGGATCGTCCGGTACCGTATCATGTCGAGAAGCCAGTCCCCGTTCATGTTGAAAAGGAAGTTCACGTTCCCGTCGTCAAACACGTTCACGTACCCGTCAAAGTTTACGTCGACGTACCTAAACCGTATAAAGTATACGAGGAAGTCGAAAAAAAGGTTCCCTACATTGTCGAAAAGAAAGTCCCTTATGAAGTGAAAGTGCCAGTCGAAAAGCCCTACGAGGTTGAAGTCCCCAAGCCCTATACTGTCACCGTCGAAAAACCTTACCCGGTCGAAGTCGAAAAAAAGGTTCCTTACTACGTCAAAGTCCCCGAATACTACAAAGTCTACAAGCCAGTACATTCGGAACATAAGGAAGAATCCGACGAAGGATCGGAAAAACACATTTCCTGGCACGAAGAACACCACGAACCTATCAAGCATTTCGAACACGAACACCACGAACATGAGCCCATCAAGCATTTCGAACATGAACACCACGAACATGAACACCACGAACATGAACACCATGAGCCCATCAAAGACTACGAACACCACGAATCAGAGCATCACGAACATCATTTCTCTGACGAAGGTAGTTCTCATGTTTCCGAAGGTTTTAAAATCCACCACGACAAAGACGGCGAAAAGGGGCACGCCTACAGCGAGCAGTCTTTCCACATTTCTCACGGAAAAGAACATTAACATGAAAGTTAGTTTTCAAAAGTAAATTTAGTACGAAATCGTTTCCTAAGTGGCCAACTATTGTTTAAGTCTGAACCTAAGTTTGTTATTTTCTTTTAGTTGCAATAAAAATTGTTTATTTTTGTGTATATTTACTTTATTTCTTTAAAATTTTGTTGTTTTTCCAATAGGTTTCGAAGATAACTGGGATATTGATAAATGATAATGCAAGGTGAGGACCAAGGATTTTAAGGGAAGATGAACAGTGGATGACTTTCAAAATCAGGATAAAATCGGGGTTTCTCGACCAGAAGATAAAACACCTAAACATCCGGTGGAAGGCGTTTTTCTCGGTCCTAAAAATAGGAAAAACTCTTATAAATCTCTTACAAAGGTATCCTCTTGACCCAATCAATAGATACATAATAAGGTGGTCTCTTTCTCGAAGAAATTACGCAATATGACGAGAATCAGGTTTTAAAAAAGCAGTTTTATGGCCAATGAACCAAGAAAATACTGAAAAATCCGGCTAAAAAGCTGATTGGCGGACTTTTCGTACGGTCTACTCTTCTTTTTCAATCGCTCAGGTAAAGATTTTAAAGGGAGAGGGACAATTTGTACTGATGCCAAGTAAAGTACTGGTTTGAAGAGCTTCCAACGAAAACTTCCTTAAAGAGAAGTAACAATATAGGAGGGGGAAGTATAACGGAGGGGAAGTATAACGGAGGGGGAAGTATAAGGAAGGAGAAGTATAAGAGAGGGGGGAGTTTTTTTTTTTCGAAAAATTTTCCGAGTTTTTTTTTTTTTCGAAAATTTTCCGGTTTTTTTTTAAATTTGCGCTTTTTTTTTTGAAAAAATTTTTAAGTCCTTTTTTCGAAAATTTTTTTAAGTGTCAAGGCAGAAATAATAATGGGCTCTTTGGCCTACGGATGTGCCTCTCGTAATGGGTAGAAGTATGAAATTTCTTCCTACTAAAAGAAAAAAATAATAATTAAAAAGTGGCAATTTTTTTACACCAAAAATTCTTAAAAAATATAAGGAGTACTTGGTGAAAATTTGGTGAAAATCGGATAAACGGTTCGGCCGCAGCGAATTTTTTAAAATTTCAAACTGACATATCTCCGCCATTTTTTCGAAATTCAAAAATCGCCCTCGTTACATTCTTCTACACCGGCTAAAGAAATTTTGGTGAAAATTTTGTGAAAATCGGATGAAAATTGTGGCCGTAAAGTGTTCCGGAAAAAAATGCTACGGACGGACGGCCGGCCAGCACCACAGACAAAGTTGAGATCCGTAAAGATCAATATTCGATTTTACCCTCCGGGGTCTGGAAGACCCTTCCCCAAAAACCCGACGTCGAGGGTATCGCAATAACTTCTTTAAGGAAGTATAAAATCGCATCAACAGAAGGTTTAAGTTTTTATCGTTTCAGTGACATTAAACGAACTAACGTATTGAACTTAAGAAGGTTCAAGGAGAAGGTTGACCTTTTAAACGCATGATCTATGAAGCAGGTGAATAACCTTTATTTACATAAGACCTCAAGACAAATTTATACGAAGCACTAAACTGTCCAGAAGTCGATTTTCAAACGATTCATATTCAAGTAATGAGATCAAAACGTCAATTAACGTAAACATTTATATACTTTACGTCCGTACACGTGTTTTATTACCGCACTTTAATAGGCAATTAGTGAGCAACACGTGTTTTCAAGTTTCGCCAAGGCGTTTTAATTTTAAAAGCCCCCTTCCTTATGCCTTCCGGATACGCGTTGATCAATAGGAAACACGAAAAAGGGACAAAGACGTTTTACCCTCGGGCAATTTACGAATTATTGTCATTTTCCACGACGGTTTATTATTCATAAATATTTATCGGATTGTAAACGGACGATGACGGATTATAATTTATAGACCCACGAGTACTTTAAAAGAGAGCAGTGCATAAAGATGTCTGAAGTGGGATCGGCTTTTACGACGTCTGGCTTCAAAAAATGTACATTCTTAAATAGTTTTGCCGCATGTTTAGCACAAATTTAAGCTTTTCGCATTATAAAAATTAAAGAAATAGTTTGCGCTCTCCTACAACCGGAAGGCGGATCATCAAGACAGAGATGCCTATTTCTTTCCTATATTTGAGCACTAAAAATCGTCGGAAGATTATTTACAAAAGCTCGTTATCGTTATTTTGGGAATGTCTAGGCGGTCTAGGGAGCAGTTTTTCCGAAAAAATTTTCCTTTGGAAAATGGAAAACTTACTTTTCGACTATAATGTATTTTCCAAAAAAACCACAAGCCATTTTGAAGGTTTTGAAGAGCTCTTTCCAAAATCATAAAACACAAGAAAATCCGATAAATAGTTTCGTCGTAATCCTTTTACTAAGGAAAAAATGCCCAAGCGCTAATGGAGTTGAAGAAAAGGACCTCTCCCTTTCACTCCTCTGGAGTTGGCCCTGATAGGGCGCCACACAGTGGGGCGGAATGGCCAAAAAGCGGAAAAAATTCAATATCTCAAGAACGAATCATCGCATCAGTCTAGGACTAGTCTCATTTGATTCAGGAGGCAAAAATACATTAGTTTCATGCGTTTTAAAAGTATTTTACTACTTTCAACTTCCTTTAAAAAGAGGTTATTTAAATAAGTTGAAATGGTCAAAAAGCAGAAAAACATAAATATCTCGAGAACGGATAATTGCATCGATCTGGGACTAGTCTCATTCGAATCAGGAGAAAAAAATACATAGGTTTCATGTGTCTTAAAAGTGTTTTGAAATTTTTAACTTCCTAGTAATCGATGTTACTTTAATCAGTTCAGTTGGCCAAAATGCTGAAAAAAGTGAATATTTCAAGAACAAGTAGGTGTAACTTGCTCAATCGCAAGTGGCGTTCACTGGCGGTTCAGCTACGTTAGCTGAATTTTTTAGGATGTTTTCTCAGATGTATGTAGATGAGAAAACGAGTGATGCGGCGTCGGAGACTATCCGAGCTTTATTTTTAACTTCCTCACAAAGTATTGTGTACGGTTTTTTTTTTTTTTTTTTGACGATATTTCGGTTATTGCCATATAAAAGTAGGTGTAACTTGCTCAAACGCAAGTGAACGCAGCTGAATGTTTTAGGGTATTTTCTCAGATGTATGTAGATGAGGAAACGAGTGATACAGAACCGGAGACTATCGGAGCTTTTTTAAATCAATCATTTAAACAAAAACCTCGAAAAACCTGCATATTCGCTCCAACAAATAATTCCCATCATTTTTTACCGGTATAAACAAGAAAGAGTGGTGTTGTTAGATGGTTATTAGACATTTTTGTGAATGGTCAATTGCGCTTTTTTCCAAGCTGAAGCCAGCGCTTAATTTTTTTGAAAAACGTGGACTTTCAGGATATTGACAGATTTTCAACTTTGATGAATTATAACTTCCGTCAAAATTAAAATTCGAACCTACCCTTTTGGAGGGTGATTCTCTTACCATATTAAAGTGGGTAAGTAGTATTCTGAACCAAAAATTTTGACTTCCGAAAAATGATTTTTTTCCGCGTTTGCCCCACTGTGCGCCACGGCAATATGGCGAGAGCCCCCCTCTTAATGACCCATAAAGCTCAACCTCTCCCATTCAAGATCTGAGACATCGATAAGCAAGTTTTCCATTTTCCAAAGAAAAACTTTTTTGAAAAACTGCTCCCAAAATAGGCATCCTCAAAATAACGAGAGCGAGCTTTTGTAAAAAATATTGCGCCAATTTTAGTGCTGAAATACAGTAAAGTATTATTTGGGGGCGAAAGTGGCAGGCAATCAACTGCACCGACAATTGATCTATTCGTTCCTCGTCAATTAGTGAAACTTAAACGTATTGACTGCAGTTGTTTACTTTGGTAGTAAAGGTCGCATATCATCTGCAGTTCTTAATCTTCACCGTCGTGAGAGCCACCTCCAAGATTGTCGGTTTCATCTGTCACAATCGTCGTGGCGAAAGATTCAGGCGCTTGGACTGACTGCCAAGGGACAAAGAAAATGAAGTTGGCCAGTGGCTACAGCAAGTTTTTGCTCTTCATCTTTTGGATGCATGCGAAATAGAGGATACTTTCGTAGAGGACCTGATGTCGGCATTTTATTCCAAAATTTGCTTTGGTCTCTTTGATAATAGCGGTGCTGTTGATCGGCGGTGCAGTTGGTATGTTTAACATTTCGGTGCAGTTGATGTCCGGTGCAGTTGAGCACCCCCGCGAAAGTGCTGCGATATCTAGTTTTTGATAATTTCACGGAGGTCTGATCCCCCTTATACATTATGATCATTTAGCTTATGAGGTGAATGATCGAAAATTTTTGTAAGGTGAGAAAAAGTTAGAAAAAAAAAACTCCAAAAAAAGATGATTGATGCCGGTGTTGATTAATGACGGGAGAACGTTTAGATCGTTAATTCGGTTAAAACAATAGGGTACGGTTTATGTCACGTTTTTCGGGCCGTGAAGATCGGACGTCAGCCTGGCGAGGACGTAGAGGGGTTCGATCGTCCGGCAAAAATCCCCGCGTCTCTCTTCCGTGTCTAATCGAATTATTTTACACGATGCGCTTTTCCATATACAAAATTAAAACCGTTCCGCCGTGAACTAGAACAATTCCGCGTTAAATATTTAAAAAATAATAACATTGCCCGACGGAAAAGCTGTCAAAAGGGGGCGCTACCGACGGATTCCGAATTCGATTTTACGCCTCGTTTCAAATGTCGCATATTCCCGACGGACAGGAAATTGGGAGAATCTCCGGAACATAGTATAAAACAATATAGAAAGAAGGGAAATCAACCTGAAAATAATAGCATTCTTTCAACCGCAGTTTCAAACTGGTTTTGAAGCATGCGCAGAAGCATTTGACGTCGTTCAAATTGTTTATCCGTCAAATCTGAAGTCAAATTTGACGTACAAATCCTTCTGCGCATGCTCCAAAACCAGTTTCAAACTGTGGTTAGAATAAAGCTAATAGAAACTCCGTGTGAGCCCTTTAATTTATCTAAACGCCAAATTTTAAACAAGCACAGAGGTCTAGTAGGCTATTAGCATTGTTTCAACCGCAGTTTGAAACTGGTTTTGAAGCATGCGCAGAAGCATTTGACGTCAAAGTAGACGTCGTTCAAATCGTTTATCCGTCAAATCTGAAGTCAAATATGACGCACAAATCCTTCTGCGCATGCTTCAAAACCAGTTTCAAACTGCGGTTCGAATAAAGCAAATAGAAACTCCGTGTGAGCCCTGTAATTTATTAGGTGTACAAAATGAAACTCAGCCACAGGGTAAATTTGAATTTTGTAGATTTTAGCCGAGTTTCATTTTGTACACCTAGTAGTTCATTTTTTCAAAATTTTAAACATTTTAGGCGTTAAAGCCCATCAAAAGTTGACCTTCTCCGTGTAAGAAGGTTATTGAAGTATAACCATTAAGAAGGTTAATTCTAAAAGGCTTGTAAATCGTAAACCGTTACAGATATTGAAAAAATGCATAAAATAAAATCTGTTGGAAATTCAATTCTCTTTAATTTTTATTCTATTCATTTTTTCTCTAGGACGCACTGTTTTCAAGATAAATTTATTTAAAAAAAAATTATTTTCAGAAAATGGTGCATCCTAGAAAAAAATAATTAAGTACAAATTTATAGAGAAGTTAATTTGAATTTTGTTGATTTTAGCCGAGTTTCATTTTGTACATCTAATATCTAAACGCCAAATTTTAAACAAGCACAGATATAGAGGTCTTGTAGGCTAAATGATATTGAGCCAATGTCACTAGTTGTCGTGGATTTTCTTCAGTTTTACCCTCATTGTAGGTGCTCGTAGAAAAAGCCATAAAAAAAGAGCATTTTAATGAATTCGAGTGTCTCGTGAAAAAGAAGGTTTTACGATGAACTTGGACGTTTTTAAAGGTAGCTTTGTTTTGTTCGCGAAAAATGTTGTATAAACGTTGAGAGCATAAAACGGCGACCACCGTCCTCATAAACGCTTCTATTAATATTCTTGTCCATCGTAAATCCAGATGAAATGTTTCAAGAATTTTTCCCCCCGTTCGTAATTTTACTGCTGGCAACCTTTTGTCTCTTATGAAAGGGCCCATTCGTTAGCTGCAGGACTTCCTGGAGGAAAAAAGTTAAGAAGCCGTAACGTCGATGGGTTTTAACGAGCCAAGAAATGATAGGGGTGTCAAAATTAGTTTGGGAAACCCCTTTTACTCCGCAGATAAATTGGAAAAAGAACGTCTAAAACCGAACTCATGACACGATAAAACGGGCTTTTAGCTAAATGAGACGTTTTCTCGAGGGAGGAGGGTGCTTCTCTTGTCTCTTTACCCCTTTCTCTCCTCCCTCCGACCCTTATCCGTGAAACACCGTACAACGCACGTCACTGTGAGATATGATATATAGGTGTGACCAACATTTGGGATTTATGAGAACACGTGTACAAGATAGTATTGCCATCCAATCTAAAAACCATTATTTATTTGACAAGATGTCTTCTTTTTTTTCTCTTATCACTCTTGTTTTTAAGGACAAATTAGATAATATAATAGAAAAATTACATTAGCAATAGCAAAGGTGAGCTGGGCTGCCCTTAGCAAATCATTGAAGTCAACAATTCGAAAAAGAAATCCCTTCAACACCATCTTTTGTCCATCGTCGAATTTTGTCGAATGGGTCATCATTTCCATTGAATCAATTGAATCTCTGGAATACAGGCGTCTCCAAAAAGGCACTTAATTCAGTGTCAAACTCGGCTAGTTGTGGCATGTCCGTAGCATTTTTTTCCGGAACACTTTACGGACACAGTTTTCATCCGATTTTCACCAAATTTTCACACAAATTTCTTTAGCTAAAAGAATGTAACGAGGGCAATTTTTGAATTTCGAAAAAATGGCGGAGATATTATGTCTTTTTGAAATTTTAAAAAATTCGCTCCGGCCGAACAGTTGGTCTGATTTTCACCAAATTTTCACCAATTACTCCTTATATTTTTTAAGAATTTTTAGTGTAAAAAAATTGCCACTTTATTTTATTCATTTTTTTTTTGGAAGAAATTCCATACTTCTACCCATTACGAGAGGCACATCCCTAGGCCAAAGAGCCCATTATTTCTACCTTGACACTTAAAAATATTTTTAAAAAACCGGAAAATTAAAAAAAAACCGAAAATGTTAGGGGAAAAAAACCGAAAGTTAAAAAAAAAAAACTTTGACAATTTTTCGAAAAAAAAAAAAAAAAAACCGGAAAATTTTTCGAAAAAAAAACATCCCCCTCCCTTATTCTTTCCCTCTTTTATACTCCACCCTCCTTTATATTGTCCCTCCCTTCGTTATACTTTCGTTCCCTTATACTCCCCCTCCGTTATACTTCCCCCTCTGTTATACTTCCCCTCCGTTACGTCCCCTCCGTAATACTTCCCCTCCGTTATACTTCCCCCTCTGTTATACTTCCCCTCCCACATTTCACCTCCCCCCACCCGTTTTACGTCCCCTCCGTTATACTTCACCTCCTATACAGGGTGTCCGGAAACACATGGCAAGCGTCTGGGAGAGCGTTAAAAAGTGGTTTTACGAAAAAAAGTTAAATGTAAACCCCCCTTAATTTAAATCAAAGAATTTGATGGTGTAGTTTAAAATCCACCTGGATATACAGGGTGTCCCAGACACAACCTAACTTCGTTATTTCAAATGAGAACCCCTATTTTTTATTTCAGATTCGTAATCTACGCAAAATTTCAAGTGGATTTGAGTACTCATATAACGATTTTGGACAACTTTTAAAAAATGTCAAAATTTAGCGTTTTTTGCGCTTAAATCCGTTAAAATTGACCTAGGAGACTCGTTTTTTTTTTAATTCTACTTATTTTTTCCCGAAGAATCCAACTGTCTCTTTGAGCATCTTCGCATTCAGCATCACGAGATTTCGTCGCTAATGGCCTTTTTTCAAGTTTAACTCCAAATTCCACACTTCAAAAATGGAAATTAGCGATTTGTTGACGGAATTTTAATTTTTGATGCATAAACACAAAAGACGCTGTAGCTCTTTCAAAATTTGTGGTCCGAATGAAAAATTCCTTTCAACAAGTGCTAATTTTCATTTCTGAACTAAAAATTTGGGTTCTAACTTTGGGAAAAATTCTTTGGGAAAAAAAACGAGTCTCCTAGGTCAATTTTAACGGACTTTAGCGCAAAAAACGCTAAATTTTGACATTTTTCAAAAGTTGTCCAAAATCGTCATATGAGTACTCAAATGTACTTGAAATTTTGCGTAGATTACGAATCTGAAATAAAAAATAGGGGTTCTCATTTGAAATAACGAAGTTAGGTTGTGTCTGGGACAGGCGGATTTTAAACTACACCATCAAATTCTTTGATTTAAATTAAGGGGGGTTTACATTTAAATTTTTTTCGTAAAACCACTTTTTAACGCTCTCCCAGACGCTTGCCATGTGTTTCCGGACACCCTGTATACTTCCCCCTCCTATATTGTTACTTCTCTTTAAGGAAGTTTTCATTGGAAGCTCTTCAAACCAGTACTTTTCTTTCCTATGAGCAGGCTAAACAAATAAAGAACAGGGCGGTTTGACTAAGTCCATTTAAATACACACGTTTACTAATCCGCTCAACGCCGGTGTGAATTCAGCCTTAGTAACATGTTATACCTGAGTTAACGAGTTATACTAAGTTGGTACACTTTATGCATTTTATACTGAAAATTTCCAGTCTAGAGGAAAGAAAAAAAGAAAGGTATCTAAACAAAAACTGTGACCGTGTAAAGAAACATTTTTAAAATAAACGTAATTTCATTTCCTTCCTATGTTCCTTGGGTCGAATCAAAACGTTTTAGAAAAAAAAGGAGGAAAAAAACGTATATAACTAGGAAATTTTTTTTTCTCTCTCATTTCTCTACACGGGACCGTAATATGTAAATTGTCAAGAATAATTTTCGTTTTTATTTCTCGCTTTTTGAACGTCATTCTTTTTATTCGAACGTTTGAGGAGAGGAATGTGTGGAGGGGAACAAAGCTCGAAAATGAGAGGAACACGGAGGACAAAAGAGAGGCGCCGCAGAGCGAGACTCTTAATTACAACCTTTGTCCTCTGAGGAGACCAATCATCGCGACCACCGAGATGAAATGTACACACACCTCTCACTCGTCATTCCTTTTTCCCTTTGCTTTGAAAATGAAAGGGCCCCATCAAACGCAACTTTTTTTTTGTACATTTCGCCCACTTGATTAAACTTCTTGGAAATAATTATCGGTTTTCTTCTTCCGTTTGAAATAAAAGGAAAATAATCATTATGTCTCGCACTACTGACTTCTTAGTCTTTCATTAGAGTTTTTTTAAAAACCTTTCACTTTTCTCATTTTAGAAAAATCGCTAAAATTATCAAAATCTCATTAAAAGTACTAGTTTGAAGAGCTTCCTACGAAAACGTCCTTAAAGAGAGGGATCAATATAGGAGGGGGAAGTATAATGGAGGGGAAGTATAAAGGAAAAACCTGAAAAATCTACGAGCTTATTTTTTAAATTTTTTATTTTTATTTTTATTTTCAAAGTTAAAAACCTTTCACTTTTCTCATTTTAGAAAAATCGCTAAAATTATCAAAATCTCATTAAAAGTACTAGTTTGAAGAGGTTCCTACGAAAACTTCCTTAAAGAGAGGGAACAATATAGGAGGGGGAAGTATAATGGAGGGGAAGTATAAAGGAGGGGGAAGTATAGAAGTGGAAGATTAAAGAGGGGGATAGTTTTATCGAAAATTTTTAAATTTATTTTTTAAATTTTTTATTTTTATTTTAATTTTCAAAGTTTTTAATTGAAACATAAAATTTTCATTTGTTTTCGATTTTTAACTTCCTTAAAGAAGTTATTGCGATACCCTCGACGTCGGGTTTTTGGGGAAGGGTCTTCCAGACCCCGGAGGGTCAAATCGAATATTGATCTTTACCGATCTCAACTTTGTCTGTGGTGCCGGCCGGCCGGCCGTCCGTAGCATTTTTTTCCGGAACACTTTACGGCCACAATTTTCATCCGATTTTCACCAAATTTTCACCAAAATTTCTTTAGCCGGTGAAGAAGAATGTAACGAGGGGGATTTTTGAATTTCGAAAAAAATGGCGGAGATATGTCTGTTTGAAATTTTAAAAAATTCGCTGCGGCCGAACCGTTAATCCGATTTTCACCAAATTTTCACCAATTACTCCTTATATTTTTTAAGAATTTTCGGTGCAAAAAAATTGCCACTTTTTAATTACTATTTTTATTAGTAGGGAGAAATTTCGTACTTCTACCCTTTACGAGAGGCACATCCCTAGGCCAAAGAGCCCATTATTTCTACCTCGACACTTAGAAAATTTTTCGAAAAAAAGAACTTAAAAATTTTTCAAAAAAAATAAAAAATAAAAAATAAAAAATAAAAAGAAAAAAAACCCGCAAAATTTTTCGAAAAAAAAAAATTTTTTTTTACAAAAAAAAAACTTAGAAAATTTTTCGAAAAAAAGAACTTAGAAAATTTTTCGAAAAAAAAAAAGGGAAAAAAAAGGAAAACCCGGAAAATTTTTCGAAACTGCACTTGTTTACTTCATCAGGTATGTTTACTACGCCATCTCCAAATATATTTGTGTTTATAGGTGTGTCGCTTCATACAGTAGCACTTTACATAACTTTACATACACATAATTGTGTTGCAGATTGATACATACATAAGCCTCAATAGCATTAATCGCTGTCAATAACTCTCCGTGTAAAAAACACCCCACCACGCAAAAACCCTTCTGCAGCAGCCTGAGAAAGTTATGATATCAACTTCCCAGCCCTCCGATTACACTGAAGGAAAGAGGAGAGATGAAGCGCCCGATCTCCCGTTTTCAAAGCTCCCCTTGGTGGCTTCCCGAAATGCTTGTTTACAGTGATTACTGATTAGTTTGATGATGTGTTATCCATTTCTCTGAAATCCTTAAAATGTCTGAAAAGAGGCTTATCTACAGGCTCCTCGGCGCTTCATCTCTCCTCTTTCTCTTCAGTGTACATCGGAGGGCGGGGAAGTTGATATCATAACTTTCTCTGGCTGCTGTAGAAGGGTTTTTGCGAGGCGGGCTGTTTTTTAAACAGAATTTATTTTATTCCTTTATTTGCTTTGCTCTCTTTGCTAATAGCGGTGCAGTTGATATGTTTAACATTTCGGTGCAGTTGATCGCCGGTGAAGTTGATGTCGGTTCCGGTGCAGTAGAGCAACGTCGTGTCGGCTCCAGACCTGCACTGTTTAAGGTTAACTTTTGATTTCAGAAAAACGTGAGAGGATTACATGAAAAATATATATTTCCGGTTAATAACCGCCAGTATTAATTTCCAGTTTAATGTTTACCATCCCGGTAATCAACTCGCAGGGATGAAAACCCCTGCAAAATGAGTTTCGAATATCTCATTACAGTACTACAGTAAGAAATAATTTATAAAAAAACCTTTTTATATAAGTGGATTTTTAAATCAAACGTTTATTTCATATAATTAAGACCATTTTCGTCCCTTACGTAATTTAATTATCACTTCAAATACTTGAATACCTAAAAATAAATTGCGTAAGGAAATACATTATTTTCAATTCGAATTATGAAACTTTAAAAATGAGGTCGGATTTTTAAAATGTTCAAGTGCCTAAAAATTATATGAAGCGGCTTTAATCCACTTGAAATATTTCTGCCCGAAGGTATTAGGTCAGTGAAAACATGAGGAAGGAGTGAGTTAATTACTTCTATATCATTTAAAGCTTGTTAATAAAAGAATTTTGGTTGTAAATTGTGAGTATGAAGGTAAAAACGTAGGTACTAATCTGAAGCACAGTTTCAAACCATTCAGTACCTTTCAAGGTAGAAATAATGAAAGACTTGGCCCACTCAGGCTCCACGGAACGGGCGGCAACAGCCCAAATATCTCCCTACTATATTTTTAAAGAACACTGACAAATATAAAGAGTAATTGGTGAAAATTTGGTGAGGATATTGCCAATAGCACGGCTGTAGCGCACAAAACTTTAGACCGTCAGATCTCTGCCATTTTTGCTCACGGTACCTGCGAGTTTAAGATACCAAAACTAGGCGCATGCGCGAGCTTTGATGTATTTTTAGTTCGCTCGGTTTTTCAAAGATTATTTTTGATATTTGCCTAAATTCAAACTAGTTAACGAGGCGGTCAATATTTTCCTCTCGCAAGAAAAGCTCGTGTGGAGAGGACAAAAAACGAGCTCTCCTAAACTAGAAGCATATGAAAACTCGCGCATGCGCGTTGTCCTGTTGTCGTAAACTCACAAGTACGTTGTTCACTGGGTCTGGAAGACCCCTCTTCCAAAAGCAGACATGGAGGGTACTACATAAATAACTTCGTAGAGTAATTAAGGTTTTTATTCGTTACAAGGAATGGCATTGTATTAGATTGTCGATGTTGTGCCTGCAGGCATTGCTGTTGCTTTTTTGTCTTTGGTTGCTGGATCTTCAAGTTTTCTTTCATCCTCTTTGTTTTTCTGGGCGCGATGAAGTTCTCGCTCGATAGCCTCTTTCATCTTTTCTGCTTTTTCCAATGCTGATAATGACTGATGAAGTTTCACATCGCTGTCATTTTTCCTCATGATATTATGATGGAGGGATTTTTCTATTATTTGTTTTTCTTCATTGACTTTGTGCCAGTTCTGTTTTAAGTTTTCCTCAATCTTATCATCTTTTTTGAGGTGCTTAATTTTCTCTTGTGCGTTTTGTATTTCCTGTTCCGTCCGCATACTCTCGTACAACGGGATTTTTATCGGCCTTTGTCTTAAATCTGGAATTTCTTGCCTTTCGGGCATGTAGACTGGTCCTCGATAAAAATCTCTTAAATAAGGGACTTGATAAATGTTTTCACTCGCTCCGTACAATGGCATTTCTTTCTTCCCGTAAAGCCCGGCTTCATCGTTTTTAATGAAACGGTAGAAATTGGGGAGTTCGGTTTCGAACCCCCAAAAATTCGGACGATCTCCATCAATTCTTCGGTATTTTCCGTCCAAAGGTCTTCTTTCCAACTGCGCATAGACATCTGGATCTTCCACCTGAATGGCCAATTTTCTTCGAAGAAAAACTGATTTGTCTTCCTTAATTGGCTTTCTCACAGTCAAAGAGTGCTTCTGGATTATAATGTCCCCTTCGTCATCTTCGAACAACTCACGTTTCCGTTGCACTTTTGATGTCAAAGCGGCGCCTGCATCGCCAACAAAATAAGCGAAGATTGCTAAAATCACTGCGTTCATCTTTCAAACTATCAATAAACTACAACCAACCCATTTATATAGGCGAAGCTGCTCGTTCATTCAAGGTCTCAGAAGTCAATTGCAGATGCAGGTGCACAATTGAGAATATCGATACGCTTCAATGCCTTTTCTCATGTTTTATATTCTGCTTGATGATGTGGAAAAAGTTACAGATCATCCGTAAACTAGATTATCTCAGGCACTTGAAAAATTAACGAGTGTATGGGAATGAGATGTAATTAACTGGGAAAAGCTTGAAGAGGTGTGTAAGAATTTTCAAAACCGCAAAGGTGTAATAGTGTCGCTTATGTAGAATCATTGCCTTACTCTCAAGCAGCTGTCCAAATTCATAGTACTTTTGAATATTCCAAAGCAAGGCATCTAGAAAGTTCTTTGCTGCATCCAGAGTAAAATCCCTACATCCTAACCTAATCGACGAAGAACGTTCCATGGTCCAACGAGTTGAACTAATGAAGGTCACTGCTTATTTTGCATTTAGAGCATCGTTCTCTTATGCCATTTATCCGCATAATCCAAGTAACCTAATCGACGAAGAACGTTGCATGGACCAATGAGTTGAACTAATGAAGGTCACTGCTTATTTTGCATTTACATAGAGCATCGTTCTCTTATGCCATTTATCCGCATAATCCAAGTAACCTAATCGACGAAGAACGTTGCATGGACCAATGAGTTACTAATGAAGGTCACTGCTTATTTTGCATTTAGAACATCGTTCTCTTATGCCATTTATCCGCATAATCCTAGTAACCTAATCGACGAAGAACGTTCCATGGCCCAACGAGTTGAACTAATGAAGGTCACTGCTTATTTTGCATTTAGAGCATCGTTCTCTTATGCCATTTATCCGCATAATCCTAGTAACCTAATCGACGAAGAACGTTGCATGGACCAATGAGTTGAACTAATGAAGGTCACTGCTTATTTTGCATTTAGAGCATCGTTCTCTTATGCCATTTATCCGCATAATCCAAGTAACCTAATCGACGAAGAACGTTGCATGGACCAATGAGTTACTAATGAAGGTCACTGCTTATTTTGCATTTAGAACATCGTTCTCTTATGCCATTTATCCGCATAATCCTAGTAACCTAATCGACGAAGAACGTTCCATGGCCCAACGAGTTGAACTAATGAAGGTCACTGCTTATTTTGCATTTAGAGCATCGTTCTCTTATGCCATTTATCCGCATAATCCTAGTAACCTAATCGACGAAGAACGTTCCATGGCCCAACGAGTTGAACTAATGAAGGTCACTGCTTATTTTGCATTTAGAGCATCGTTCTCTTATGCCATTTATCCGCATAATCCAAGTAACCTAATCGACGAAGAACGTTGCATGGACCAATGAGTTACTAATGAAGGTCACTGCTTATTTTGCATTTAGAACATCGTTCTCTTATGCCATTTATCCGCATAATCCTAGTAACCTAATCGACGAAGAACGTTCCATGGCCCAACGAGTTGAACTAATGAAGGTCACTGCTTATTTTGCATTTAGAGCATCGTTCTCTTATGCCATTTATCCGCATAATCCTAGTAACCTAATCGACGAAGAACGTTGCATGGACCAATGAGTTGAACTAATGAAGGTCACTGCTTATTTTGCATTTAGAGCATCGTTCTCTTATGCCATTTATCCGCATAATCCAAGTAACCTAATCGACGAAGAACGTTGCATGGACCAATGAGTTACTAATGAAGGTCACTGCTTATTTTGCATTTAGAGCATCGTTCTCTTATGCCATTTATCCGCATAATCCTAGTAACCTAATCGACGAAGAACGTTGCATGGACCAATGAGTTGAACTAATGAAGGTCACTGCTTATTTTGCATTTAGAACATCGTTCTCTTATGCCATTTATCCGCATAATCCAAGTAACCTAATCGACGAAGAACGTTGCATGGACCAATGAGTTACTAATGAAGGTCACTGCTTATTTTGCATTTAGAACATCGTTCTCTTATGCCATTTATCCGCATAATCCTAGTAACCTAATCGACGAAGAACGTTCCATGGCCCAACGAGTTGAACTAATGAAGGTCACTGCTTATTTTGCATTTAGAGCATCGTTCTCTTATGCCATTTATCCGCATAATCCTAGTAACCTAATCGACGAAGAACGTTGCATGGACCAATGAGTTGAACTAATGAAGGTCACTGCTTATTTTGCATTTAGAGCATCGTTCTCTTATGCCATTTATCCGCATAATCCAAGTAACCTAATCGACGAAGAACGTTGCATGGACCAATGAGTTACTAATGAAGGTCACTGCTTATTTTGCATTTAGAGCATCGTTCTCTTATGCCATTTATCCGCATAATCCTAGTAACCTAATCGACGAAGAACGTTGCATGGACCAATGAGTTGAACTAATGAAGGTCACTGCTTATTTTGCATTTAGAACATCGTTCTCTTATGCCATTTATCCGCGTAATCCTAGTAAGAGTAATTGAAGATGTACGGGAAAAAGATGTACGGCTTTCGTTATCTCTAGATGGTTTTTTAATAAGACTTTTTTTTATATTCCAATTCGAGCCCAATTTCCCTTCGTGTTTCACTAGCGCGACAATCGGATTAGATCCGGGCTCATGGAGGCGTAGACGTCATTATCTACTGCGAATTAAATTCCGTTTCGGGGCGAGCTGTCTGACTTTAGCGCCCTTGAACCCCCTCAAGACTACAATGGCAATTCCAAAGGGAGCCGTTCCCGTTTAAACTGAAATTTAAAAAAGATACCCTTTTGTGTATACTTCAGGAATTTCATTACGACGAAATTACCCACCTGTAATTCGAGGTGGGGGAGAGACAAAAAAAATCGCGGAAAAGCCGTTTATCCCGGGGGCAATTTCTGGATGACCCTTTTTTATCTGATCCTCGTATTTCCTTCAAAGATATTTATGCTCCGTGGTCCTCCCCTCCACGAGTATTAATACGGCATATCTGTCCACTAGTCCCTCGGAAAGCTCCGTCGCTAATGTGTTTATGAAACTCCGAGGCGCATAATTTAATGCCAGGAGAGGAGGGGGAGATTAGAGAATCAAGATTGTACTGGAAATTATGGGGGAAGCGCAGAAGTTTGCACAACATTCAAAGAATAATTACATTTATCTTAATATCCTCCAGACTTCTTCAACATGCACTTTTCTGATGACCCTTTACTGATCCCGTGAATCTCATTTTTGAATACTAGTTCTCAATAGCGACGAAAAAGAAGCAGCTGCGTCGGGCATTTTAAGTGCCTGAAGGGTCCTCATTGCGGAAGGACACAAGGTATGTCAATTTGTCGTAAAAGTCGTAAAAGCGGGCTGTAGGCACCATCCGTCTTTCATCATTAAAACGGTTAGGATGAATCGTTTAGCGTCTTTCCCTAGTAGAAAAAGGATTCGGAAATCAGGTGACATTACTAGTAAAAGCAGGGGCAGTAGGCACCATCCGTCTTTTATCATTGAATCGGTTCGGAAGAATCGTTTGGCGTCTTTCCCTAGTTTAAAAAGGATTCGGAAATCAGGTGACATTACTTCTAAAAGCAGGGGCAGTAGGCCCCATCCGTCTTTTATCATTGAATCGGTTAGGAAGAATCGTTTGGCGTCTTTCCCTAGTTTAAAAAGGATTCGGAAATCAGGTGACATTACTTAAAAAGCATGTAGATAAATAGGTCAAATATTCAGGTTACGCTTTTCCTGGTGCGTTAGGCAATTTGGTTTCTCAACAATACCATGTAATAAAGAAGATGAGATGAAGATTCATTTAAAAAGTAATTGTCATACTCGTAGACAATAGGAATTAGAAGAAAAGGAAAGAAAAAAACCTGTGTCTTTTGGTTAGTGGGTTAGCCCTATTGTGTGACCGAGACGACTAATGTAAAGATAATTAAAACCTTGTTCTTGACAAAAGAGCCATACGTAAAAAAAAGAGGGGACGGGAGTTAAAAGTCTAATGAATCGTGAATGGAAATTAGAATTGAAGGGGAGAATTGAAACGAGTCTTGGATTTTGTGGAAACACGTAACGAGGACTCATAACTGGGTATCTCACTTATTGCTCACATCCTCCTGAAGTGGATCCTTTTACATTAGCCTCACTTGTTCTCCGATGAATAGGCCTAATGTTAATCGCCCTAAAGTGTCCGAAATGGAGGAAGTTGTTGTAAATTTTACGTCTTTTGGCTCAAGGATAGAAAAAAAAGGGAAAGTGATGGGTTTGTTGTGATTGCTTTAGCTTGGAAGTGGACAATCGCTCTTGGAAGGATCTGTAATGAGTCTTCTCCGCAACGTTCTCCCCTTTTTTCTCCCAAATAAATGGTTACGGTAAATCACAAGAAGACGACCCACCTCAAACACTCCAAGACGTCTCTAATTCACTCCACCTGCTCTCATAACGACCTTCTTTCCTTTAAGACTGGGGACACCCATAAAAACGTTATTTCTTGTTTAAACAATATCAACGAACAACTTTACTTTTACGAACCAATTAGATGATAAGATTTTTATTAACTTTTAATTAAAACGTTCTAATTGGACTTTTCAGTTTGCCTGGAAACTATGATAACTGTCACGCCACACATCAGGTCTGCTCGGTCTAACTGAACGAATTCTCATCAGGTTGCCTCAGATGCCATAAAATATCGCTCACTACCATCTGACAGGTGAAACTGCTTGGCGCACCTGTCTGGTCGACCTGATGGTCTGTGGCCTGCACCATCCTGCAGCAGAATTGAACGACTATCTTATGGGAAACAAACTCAATTTTCAAAGGTGTTTATCCTTAATGCACACTATCAGGCGCACCTGAGAGGCGAAACTGCTTCGGCGCACCTATAGGGCCGACATTATCCTCCAGCAGAACTGAACGCTTATCTTCTGGGAAACAAACTCATCTTTCAAAGAAGGTGTTTATCCTTAACCCTTTCGAGACCGCGTCTGACTCCCGAATCTCTGCGCTACAGGCGCAGCACTTTTCCCTCTCTTTTCCCCTCACTTCTCCCCGACCGCTCCCAACGCCCAGCAAAGCACAGAAAGCGACGAGTGATGCGATCATCACGTAGTTCATTTCTTCCCCAACAGATGGCCAGTTTTTGCATGTCGCTAGCCCACGGGAAGCGAAGGTATTAAATTTTTTAGAGAGGCTTCCCGCTGGCGCCGCTGGGCAACTATAGTCGCCTGCGGTCGCGAAAGGGTTAATGCACACCATCAGGAGCACCTGACAGGCGAACCCTATAGTCTGCGGCCAGCATCATCCTGCAGCAGAACTGAACTTATTCATTTTATGGGAAACAAGCTCATCTTTCAAAGAAGGTGTTTATCCATAATGGCTAGCTTTTCTCAGAATTACCGATGATAGCATAAAGTCCCGTTTAGACAGAGCGAGAAATACGCGAGCCGAACCCAAAGGAAGTCGGTATCTCTCAAATGGCTCGGCTCAACCAATTGGCTCGTGAAAAAGACGAATAGGAAGGTAGTTATCGGTGGGTGAGAAGGGTAAATAATGAGGATGCTCACAATCCCTTCGAATAGTGCACAAATAGTCGACTACCGTTGGGATCGTGCTCCGTGGGACCGTCCAAATTTTCTCTCCGCTTGAAGCCAGATGGGGGATTGGGGGCCCTAAAAGTATTCCGTTTGAACCATTCCCAGTACCTATAAACGTTGTTTATCGGGTCTTAAATCGGTAATTTGAACTCTCGGGCGATTAACGTAGTGTGAACATTAAAGCGTAAATTATCCAATCCACTCTTAACTTAGTTTCTTTTTAATGAAACCTGCCCACGCCAATTCTCTTTTGAAGTAAATGATGAATGGGATTGAACAAAAGAGCCGAACTTACAAGACATTGTCTACAGTTCGTAAGGAATCACGTTAATCACGCGAGGTTTCTCTTGGGAAAAGTCGAATATAAAAATGGACGTTGGAACTTTTCGCTTTTCGGTCGGTAGACCTCACATCAGAGAAAAGGCGTTGTTTTCCATTTGTAATCAAAGAGGATTAGGGTCGTTCAAAGTCTTGTTTATTTCAAGCCTCGTTTCCCCGCTTATCGACTCTTCAAGAAAGGGACGCGTTTCACGACAATCCGGAATCGCCGTTCAACGGATTATGTTGAGGAGGAAAGCAAAAATAATTTGAACATTTCTTCCCTTATTCATCGACGCATTTGATTTTAAGATGGATGCGTCTGAGGTGATTGTAAAGAGCAAGCAGGAATAGCCAAATCAATCACTGCAGACGACTGCAGGAATGGCCAAATCAGTCACTGCAGACGACTGCAGGAATGGCCAAATAAGTCACTGTAGACGACTGCAGGAATGGCCAAATCAGTTACTGCAGACGACTGCAGGAATGTCCAAATCAGTCACTGCAGACGACTGCAGGAATGGCCAAATCAGTCAGTGCAGACGACTGCAGGAATGGCCAAATCAGTCACTGCGGACGACTGCAGGAATGGCCAAATCAGTCACTGCGGACGACTGCAGGAATGGCCAAATCAGTCACTGCGGACGACTGCAGGAATGGCCAAATCAGTCACTGTAGACGACTGCAGGAATGGCCAAATCTGTCACTGCAGACGACTGGGTGCACCCATCGACATTCTGAACTATGCCATAAAAGTGCTTCAAAAGTTTTAGACAGTGACAGCTGGAATTGGTACGATATCATTGATGAAAGTCTGTTCCTCCAGTGAGGCTTAGACGGTCGAAGTGTGAAGGAAAGAGCATTCATATGACGATCCAGCAAGGAGGGGCCATTGATGCAACGATGTACGCGCTCCCTCTGCTCAAAAACAATGATAATTTAGGGATTAAAAGGATAAACTCAAGAGCCGACATAAATGAACATAAACGATACCAGCCATTAACCAAACCAATTTTTTTCGCTCTCGACGTAGGAGGTCAAATCAGTCAAATCAATCACTGCAGACGACTGCAGGAATGGCCAAATCAGTCACTGCAGACGACTGGGTACACCCATCGACATTCTGAACTATGCCTTCAAAGTGCTTCAAAAGTTTTAGACAGTGACACCTAGAAGTAGGTATGGTACGATATCATTGATGAAAGTCTGTTGCTCCAGTGAGGCTTAGACGGTCGCAGTGTGAAGGAAAGAGCATACATACGACGATCTAGCAAGGAGATTGATGCTATAGCATCAATGATGAGGGCTTGCAATGTCCGGCAAACGATGGTACGCGCTCCCTCTGCTCAAAAACAATGATAATTTAGGGATTAAAAGGATAAACTCAAGAGCTGACATAAATGAACATAAACGATACCAGCCATTAACCAAACCAATTTTTTTCGCTCTCGACGTAGGAGGTCGCCCCATAAAGATAAGGGATAAATAAGAAAATTGACCATCACCTTTTAATGTCGGCGCCGTTCCACTTAATACAATCCGAACAGCAAAGAAAGCCCCCCTTTTCTTTTCGGCTTCACTCGGAAAAAGAAAAACTCGTATAAAATATAAATCTGTGGACTTCCTACCCTTTTTTTTTCTTTCGACTGGAGTCTTAATGGGACTTCATTGTCTTAAATGACCGCTCCCTTCCTTTTCAAACTTATACTCCCCCTCGCTTCATATTTAATGGACGGCCCTGGAATTACTCGGAAACAGCGAATAAAAAAATTATTCTTACTGTGATATCAACTTTCAAATATGGAGTTTTCTCATTAGCAGATAACTCGAACTGCTGACGCTGCGGGACCTTTTTTTTTACGGTCCTACTCGAAAGGGATGGAACATTAGTAAGGTACTTTGTTGAAGTGTAAGTCAAACAGAAACCCGAGAGACCACAATAATCCCCGCACAGAGCTTTCCACCCCTTGTAAACATCCTAACACCGCAATATTAGGGAATCACCATGCGTAGGGACCAAAAAAAGAAGACGTTCCAACGTTTTTAAGCCGTTCTACAAACCTCTCTTGATATTAAAACCTCCCTATATTGCCTCTCAACATCGAAAATCGATAGAACACCACAATTCTCTTATTTCCCTTCTTCATAAAATCAAAGTTTTCAGCTTTAAAAACGCCTTAAAATATAACAGATACTAAACCATCAACGCCGAGGAGAAACGACGCTAAAAAAAGAGAAAACGCGGGAATTGGAATGGGGCCAAAAAATTGAAAAGGAATCGAACGATATCAAAACGTTTTCAACCCCCCCTTTATAGCGTTTTTTCCGCAATATCAGAATTTTTATACAGGGGGTCCCGTGATCAATCGATAGTTTTTTTCCGCTTATTTTGTAGGTTTGTTCGGCGCCAAAAAATGGTTTGAAGAGCTTCCAACAAAAACTTCCTTAAAGAGAAGTAACAATATAGGAGGGGGAAGTATATAAAAGGGGAAGTATAACGGAGGGGACGTAAAACGGAGGGGAAAATATGGGAGGGGAAGTATAACAGACGGGGAAGTATATGGGAGGGGAAGTATAACGGAGGGGACGTAAACGGAGAGGGAAGTATATGGGAGGGGAAGTATAACGGAGGAGGAAGTATAAGGGAACTAAAGTATAACGAAGGGAGTGAAAGTATAAGGAAGTGAAAGTATAAAGGAGGGGAAGTATAAAAGAGGGAAAGAATAAGGGAGGGGGATGTTTTTTTACGAAAAATTATCCGGGTTTTCCTATTTATTTTTACGAAAAATTTTCCTTTTTTTTTCGAAAAATTTTCCTTTTTTTTTCGAAAAATTTTCCGGTTTTTTTTTTCGAAAAATTGTAAAAGTTTTTTTTTTTTTTTTCAAAAAATTTTCTAATTTTTTTTTTAAATTGTCTACGTTCTTCAATAAAAATTGATGTGCTTTACATGAGGTTTTCCGAGAAAGTTCACAAACGCCCGGGCATCCGATTTTCACCAAGCATTCATAGAAGCTTCTGGTACTTGTGAGTTTACGATACCAGAACAACACGCATGCGCGAGCCAGTAAGGCAACGCGCAGCCAGGCGCATGCGCTAGTTTTTAGTTCCCTCGTTTTTTTCAAAAATTTATGTTTGAGAATTGCCTAAATTCAATCAAGTTTGATTACACAGGAGCTTTATTTTTATAGAAGCTTCCGGTACTCGTGAGTTTACGATACCAGAAAAACGCGCATGCCCGAGCCAATAAGGCGACGCGCAGCCAGGCGCATGCACCAGCTTTTAGTTCCCACGTTTTTTCAAAAATTTATGTTTGAAAGTTGCCTAAATTCAATCTAGTTTGATTACACAGGAGCTTTATTTTTATAGAAGCTTCCGGTACTCGTGAGTTTACGATACCAGAACAACACGCATGCGCGAGCCAATAAGGCAACGCGCAGCTAGGAGCATGCGCCAGCTTTTAGTTCCCACGTTTTTTCAAAAATTTATGTTTAAAAGTTGCCTAAATTCAATCTAGTTTGATTACAAAGGAGCTTTATTTTTACAGAAGCTTCCGGTACTTGTGAGTTTACGATACCAGAACAACACGCATGAGCGAGCCAATAAGGCAACGCGCAGCTAGGAGCATGCGCGAGCTTTTAGTTCCCTCGTTTTTTCAAAAAATTATGTTAGAGAATTGCCTAAATTCAAACTAGTTTGATTAAACGAGGAGCTTTATTTTTTTCCTTTCTCCAAAAAAGCTCGTTTGGAGAGGAAAAAAAAAATCAGACGAGCTCTCTATACGAGAGGAAAAAAATTAACCCCCTCGTGTTATCAAACGAGCACTCCTTGCGAGAGGAAAAAAATTACTCTCCTCGTGTTATCAAAGGAGCTATCTTTGCGAGAGGAAAAAAAATTAACCCCCTCGAGTTATCAAACTAGTTTGAATTCAGGCAAAATCTCAAAGATGAATTTTTGGAAAAACGCGGGAACTAAAAACACATGAAAGCTCGCGCATTCAAGCTTCCTTCCGTGTCTTAAAAATATCGAGATCTTTTTTGGAAATTCGAAATAACGGAGAACTAGAGGTGCTATAATTTTTAAGACATGACTTTAAAAAAAAAATTATTCTTGGTGGCACAGCTTCGTAGAAAGAGGGTAAAAATAAATTATAAAATCAAAATCGATTAATCTTGTTTCAAGGAGCATTTCGTGAAAAACATAAGGAGGGCATTATGCCATAAATACCGTTTAGGACAACACGTTTCGCTTACATTACGATTTGGCTTAAAATTCAAAATAATATTAATGGGAACTTTGGGGTCATTAAACCTCCCCGCGGACTAATTCCTTTGAATATTTCCCGAGCGGCGAAAAAGCCCTTTCGGAAGGGGGATGAACGTCTCGTTTTAATATCCCTCTCCCGAGAATGTTAAGGAGGAATGTTTTCTAAACATTGTAAATCAACAAATAAACCTATTTAGACGTCTTGAAAAATAGAGCCGCATAAATAAAGGTCCTAAATTAATGGTGTTTTTGTAAATTATTAGTGTCTGAGGATAAAATTATCGTCCCCATTTAACGGTAAGAGAGGCCTCTGACGTTTTTAGATTTAAACGCGAAAGGTGCTCCACGAAAAAGTGACCGAAAAGACAGAAAAAAACAATCATTTCTAATGATTTAGATGGCGGATCCAGTATCCAGACAACATGAGTACGTTTTTAATTCTTATTTTCTTTAAAAATATGAGCCGCCCGCACAATAGATTCGGAGCAGAAGATTCCAATGCGCTACAAAACTAGAATCAAAGGCTAAGGACTTTGTTAAAATTACACTACATTTTTGGCCTCCTTAACTATTTGTCTAAGAAAAAATAAGTAATTCTCTATAGCAAATGCATGAATAACTGGTACTTACCACCAGGAGGTCAATTTTTTTCCTCTCGCAAGGACAGCTCTCGAAAAAAAAATTTTTCGACCTACCAAAGGTGAGATTCCTCTATCACTTTTTGGACTGATAACTCGAGGAATTTGATTTTTTTCATCCCAAGAAGACAGCTCGTTTGCTTTTTTTTCGTCTTCACACTAGCTTTCCTCGCGAGAGGAAAAAAATAACCCTCTCGTGTTATCAAACTAGTTTGAATTTTGGCAAATCTCGAAGATGAATTTTTGAAAAAACGAGGGAAATACACGCATGCGCATTACCCTGTTCACTCGCGCCTATAAAAGCTTCTATAAAAATAAAGCTCCTGTGTAATCAAACTAGATTGAATTTAGGCAATTCTCAAACATAAATTTTTGAAAAAAACGAGGGAACTAAAAGCTCGCGCATGCGCCTGGCTGCGCGTTGCCTTATTGACTCGCGCATGCGCGTTGTTTTGGTATTGTAAACTCACAAGTACCTGCAATACTTTTGAGGTAGATACAATAAACAGGAATATTTCAAGACCGGTTTCGACCGGTTTATTTTTTATTAATCTTACCAGGTGAACAATTGAGGCGCTCCGAATACGAAGGGCGAACTCGACATCAGACAAATTTTTTTTTTCATTTTCAGATTCTAGACCTATTGAAGAATACACCCATGTAATTTTCATATTGAGTTTCCCCTTTTTTTCCCTTTAAAATACGTAAAAACCGATATGCGGCAAAGCTCTACTCTCAACCTTTTTATTTAATTTTTTTTCTTTTCGAGATTTGGTGATTTTTAAAAAACCCTTTTCTTTATGATTCTATGATGATTCTATGATGATTCTAAAATCTCGCCACGAAAATTCCAGAGAGTGACTTTTCTGTCGAGTTCGCCCTTAACAGAAAACTTTAAAATGCGAATATCTCGAAACTACGTTTTGTCGAGTTCGCCCTTCGTATTCGGAGCGCCTCAATTTTTCGTTTACTTTTCTCAAATTAAGTAAATTTTTTTTAGTCTTTTGAGGAGCACATGTTCCACGCTACCTTCCACCAAATTACAGCGCAGTTATGTTTCACTAAAAAATTTGAGAGTACAATGAACAGAACGTAGTTCACCTGATGAGACCTTTTAGGTCGAAACCGGTCTTTAAATGTTCCTGTTTATTGTATCTACCTCAAAAGTATTGCTGGTACTTGTGAGTTTTCAATACCAAAACAACGCGCCGGCGCGAGTGAACAGGGTAAAGCGCATGCGTGTATTTCCCTCGTTTTTTTCAAAAATTCATCGTCGAATATTCCTAAAATATTCCTGCTTATTGTATCTCTCTTCCCCCAAAGTATTATGTGCAAATTATTAGTCTAAGTGTAACCCAGCAACAACTAATGTGAAAAAAATAATTTTGTTCTTATTGTCACCTAGCTGGTTTTCGATTGACATGTATGTATCACGCCTACAAAGAACGAAAGTTTTTCATTTTTTTATTTATATAATACATTTTTTTTAACGATTTGTAACCCGAAACCTTTCACTTGAGCAAGGGTATATGCAAAATACTTTTTTCTGCAAAAATTTAGATTATTTTTATACCAAGTACTGTTTGCGCTAAACTCCATAGTATTTGAGATATTTGAAAACTAATAAAAACCGCTTTTTGAAACCCTTATCCCCCGAAATTTCGTCGTTTTACCCAAAAATAGTTTTAGTTGGCCCTTTTTTTTGGATAATTGAACAGCCGGGCAATTTTATAATCCTACTTTTTTGGGTAAAAAAAATTAATCGCAGATGTCCCCAGATTCTCCCATGGTTTTTCATATCCTTATCACTGTTTATTCAAACGTGATAAGATTTTAATAAAACACATGTCAAAAACTCGACTTTTAATCAGATTCAGAAAAAAAAAATGTTAACTTTTGAAGCCAGTGGGGCGAAAAATCGTTGACACTATGATTGCCTCAATGAAAAGCTTTTTATAAAAACAACGACGCTTGGTTCCGCAAGTTTTCTCTCCCATAAAGCCCTCAACACCTGCCTCGAGGGTGCGTCTCGATTACTTCCGTACCGAAAATTCGCCCTTTTTTTTAAAAAAAGTTTCTGTGTTCAATGTTTCTTTTTAACTTCCTCAAGAAGTTACTGTGATACCCTCCGACCCCCTGTTACTAGAAAAGGGTCTTCCAGACCCCGTAGGATAAATCTGATAAGTGATCTTTGCCGATCCTGACTTTGTCTGTGGTGCCGGCCGTCCGGCCGTCCGGCAGTCCGGCCGTCCGGCCGTCCGGCCGTCCGGCCGTCCGGCCGTCCGGCCGTCCGTCGCCACTTTTTCCGGAACACTTCACGGCCGCAATTTTCATCCGATCTTCACCAAATTTATACACAAGCTTCCTTTCACAGAAATCTTGAAAATGACGAGAGCTTTTTTCGAAATTTTTCAAAATGGCGGAGATATGACTGTTCAAAGATTTAAAATGAGCGCTGTGGGCGTACTGTTGGTCCGATCTTCACCAAATTTTCACTAAACATTCCTTGAATTATTTAAAAATTTTCCATGTTTTTAAAATTTTAATTTTCCAAAATTTTTTTTACTTAATAATTTTTCTAGGCAGAAATGTGAGTCACTTCGCCGGCTCGAGGGCGGCCTCTCTTTGGCTAACCGTACTGAATTTCTACCTTGATATAAAATTTTCAAAATAATTTTTTTTTTTTTTTTTTTTAACTTCCTCAAGAATTTTTTTAACGGAAAATAAAATGGCGATTTATTAGGTACTTAATTTTTATTTTTTTTTTTTCAAAAAACAGAAAACGAACAACAAAAAATACCTAAAATTTCTAACTTCCTCAAGACTTACTGCGATACCCACCAAATTTATTTCACAACTTTTACAAAAATTTAGTTCTCCTACTTAATACTTCCTCCTCCTGTATCCTTGAGGAAGTTATCGTTGGAAGCTCTTCAAACCGGAATTTTTTATTAGCTGGGAGAAACTTCATACTCTTCCCATTATGAGAGGCCCATCCCTAGGCCAAAGAGCCCATTATTTCTACCTTGACACCTTTTCACAAAAATTTTTCGAAAAAAAAACCCCGGAAAATTTTTCGTTAAAAAAAACTTCCCCCTCCCTTATTCTTTCCCTCCCTTCGTTATACTTTCGTTCCCTTATACTTCCCCCTCTGTTATACTTCCCCTCCCTTATACTTCCCGCTCCGTTTTACGTCCCCTCCGTTATACTACATCTCCTATATACTTCCCCCTCCTATACTGTTACTTCTCTTTAAGGAAGTTTTCGTAGGAACTCTTCAAACCAGTACTTTTTTGTGCTTTTGGTTGGGTTGATTTTTATTCGTACAATTTTCACGATCGCTTGTTTCGTTTTTTTTGTCTCCCTATTTCCGACCCTCAGCAAACGACATATAAACATTTCTTTCAACACGCCTCTTTTACCCTGAAAGTGAATATTCATGGGACGGAACGAATGTCACTTTTTTTATTTTTATTTTTTTTGTTTCCCTCGAAGAATTTTAACATGTCTCTAATTAAAAGTCGAAAGTCACCGAAACATTTTGGGTAAAAAGGTCAATTTTACTGGTCAGCGGCGTTAATAAGCTTGAATGTCGGAGCGCTCTTGATATTTTCACATGCGTTAACGAGTTTCCCTTCTAATTAGTGACGGAGACGAAATAAATCAGAGAGAAGGCGTAATACGATATTTTTCGGTTTATCCCATCTGAGAGAAAAGTACTAGATTGAAGAGCTTCCGACGAAAACTTCCTTAATTAGAAGGAGCAATATAGGAGGGGGAAGTATAAAGGAGGGGATGTATAAAATAGGGGAAGTTTAAGGAGGGGAATCATAAATGAGGAGAAGTTTAAGGAGGGGGAGTATAATTTCAAGTATTTTCGAAATAAGAAAAATTTTCCTTTTTTTTCGAAATTTTTTGTGATTTTACCAATTTTTTTAAAATTAAGTTTAAAAAATGTTTTTTTTGCAAAACATTTTCCAAGTTTTTTAGATTTTTTTTCTCAAACATTTTTTAAGCGTCATGGTAAAAATAGTCGGCATTTTGCCCCCAGGGATGTCTCTCTTGCAAGGGGTAAAATAAAAGTATCAAATTTCACCCTACTAAAAAAATTTTTTTACACCAAAAATTCGTAATCAAGAAAAGAAATATTTGGTGAAAATCGGACCAACTTTTCGGCAGCAGCAAATTTTTTAAAATTTCAAACAGACATATCTCCGCCATTTACTCAAAATTCCAAAATTGCTCTCGTTCGAATCTTGCTGAACAATTTAAAAAGATAGCAAAAATTTGGTAAAAATCAGTTCAAAACTGTGGCCAAAACAATGTTACAGGACGGCCGGCCGGTACCACAGACGAATTTGAAATCGGTACAAACCCATAATCGATTTGAACCCCAAAAACCCGACAGGAGGGTAAAACAATAACTTCTTTAAGAAAGTCTAAAAGGAAAGTTTGACGACCCGCGAATATTTATTGCTTTTAATTTATTTTACAAGGAGACTGCTTATATATTTTATATCGTTTATTTAGAAGTTGAAAAAGAAATATAACCCATGTATCCGTAAGGGAGGGGCTTGGCAAGAAATAACACACAAAGAATAACATGTCCCTCGTCCTAATCCTCTCACTCAAAGGGAAAACTCCTATTTTCTTTTGAATAAAGGATACTCTTTATTTTATTAACGGCCCTCTCGGCCTCTTTCTCTTTGTTTTATATACTGGATTTTTTTTTTTATGTTTCTTGGATAGGGAGAAACAAATAAATGGGTTATTGGCTCATATCAGTTAGATTGTATTTTCAACATTTTTGAACGAACTCTTCGACTTAAGACGTTGCGCACAGAAATACAGATTTTCACCATTGAGATCTTCTCCGTGTAAGAAGGTTATTGAAGTATACCCATTAAGAAGGTTAATTTTTAAAGGCTTGTAAATCGTAAACCGTTACAGATATTGAAAAAATGCACTAAATAAAATCTGTTGGAAATTTAATTCTCTTTAATTTTTATTCAATTCAATTTTTCTCTAGGACGCACTGTTTTCAAGATAAATTTATTTTTAAAAAATTATTTTCCGAAAATGGTGTATCCTAGAAAAAAATAAATAAGTGCAAATTTATAGAGAATTAAATTTCCTACAATTTTTATTTATTAGGTGTACAAAATGAAACTCAGCCACAGGGTAAATTTGAATTTTGTAGATTTTAGCCGAGTTTCATTTTGTACACCTAATATAACGGAGGAGAAATTTAGGGAGGGGGAAGTACAAAGGAGGGGAATAATAATTTCAAGCATTAATTTATACAAATTTTCAAATATTTTTGTGTACGGAGAATTTTCATTTTCTTTTAAATAATTTTTTTCCTTCAAAAGTTTTTTTCAAGTTTTTTTTTTTTTTTTTTGAAGAATTTGCAGTTTTCTTTTCGTCTTCTTTTTTTCGAAAATATTGTCCAATTTTTTTTTTTTTTTTTCGTCAAAAAGTTGTTTTCGATATTTTTTTTTTAATTTGCAGTTTTTTTCTCTTTTCTTTATTCCTTTTTTTTTTTTTTTTTCAGTTTTTTTTAATAACGAAAAAATGTATCAAGGTAGAAATAATGGACACTTTGCCTTAAGAATGTGCCTCTAGTAACGGGTGGAAGTATGAAATTTTTCCCTACTAAAAACACACACAAACAATTTTTTTACACCAAAAATTCTTAAAAAATATAAGGAGTCTTTGGTGAAAATTTGGTGAAAATCGGACCAACGGTTTTTTTGAAAATCAAAAATCGCCGACGATAATTTCTTGTTCAACTATTCAGGAAGGTTGCGTGAAAATTTGGTGAAAATCGGGTGAAAACTGTGGCCGTAAAGTGTTCCGGAAAAAATGCTACGGCCGGCCGGCACCACAGACAAAGTTGAGATCGGTTAAGATTCGATTTGACGCTTCCTCAAAAACGACGTGGAGGGTATCACAATAACTTCTTTAAGGAAGTTAAAAAATCGTTGAATTGGCCCAGTTTGACACATTTGATTACGAGGCATTGGCCCAGTAGAACACCTAACTGACCAATCACAAAAGAGAGATTTGTTGTAAAAGTGTCCATTGTCGCCATTGTCGACATCTCACAATTTGGAGAAATAATCGCTAACAAGAACTTCAAACCCCTCACTTGACATAAAAAGAAAAACCTCGAACGACGTAAATATCCACTCGAGAAGAAACACAATTGTTTTGACAGTGGGTGCTCCCACTTCGAACTTGTTTAAAAGTTTCTCCTACTTAAAATAAGTACCGGGGAAGGATAAAAATGGAAAACGACAATAGAATCACCTTGAAGGAACTGTCCAACCATCAAGTCCTCCAACAAGTTTACCAACATAAGCACAAAGTGGGCTTCTTTACAGCTTTTTTTTAGTATTGAGAAATTCCTTATTTGAAGATTGCTCTTTCGATGGCGTATGTATGTTTTCAATTTCCATACGGCTTCTGTTTGATATCCGGAGCCCTTTGAGAAGAGCAGCTGGCCTTGTCGGCATCTGCCTTGAAAGACTATATAAATACTCCTTTTGAGTAGTATAAACGCATATGACCTCTTACGTTCATTAGGGCATTTAGTCTGGGCGTCACCGGTGATTAGAAGAAACCGAGGGCGAACTTGTGATTTATTTCTCCACCCCCTCCTCTGTCCCGGGAGATCTCAAATATTGTCCCTCAGAGCGGATACACGTGGGCGGCACGGTGTGCGCTCCTTACGATCCCTAAACAAACATTTGTCAATTTCTCAAAGGGGACCAAAAAGAAAGATTGAGAATAATTAAAGATATCCTGCCTTGTATTTTAAACATAAATAAAAAAGAAGCGTTTTCGGCGTAGAACCGGCCATCCCTCCTAGGGGATGTCTAAATGAAGATTGATAAGTCCAGCAAATCCTTCAAGTGAAGAACGACCGCATAATCCCCCTGCTTTTATTACTCTCTAAAAATTGGACCGAAATTTCAGCCTTCATTCTCAGATGCACATTTTCTGATCCCCGATGTCTCATATTCAGGTGTACAAAATGAAACTCGGCTAAAATCCTCAAAATTCAAATTTCCCCAGTGGCTGAGTTTCATTTTGTACACCTAATAAATAAAAATTGTAGGCAATTTAATTCTCTATAAATTTGTATTTAATTTTTTTTTCTAGGATGCACCATTTTCGGAAAATAATTTTTTTAAAATAAATTTATCTTGAAAAAAGTGCGTTCTAGAGAAAAAATGAATAGAATAAAAATTAAAGAGAATTAAATTTGCAACAGATGTTATTTAGTGCATTTTTTCAATATCTGTAACGGTTTACGATTTACAAGCCTTTAAAAACTAACCTTCTTAATGGTTATACTTCAATAACCTTCCTACACGGAGAAGGTCTACTTTTGATGGACTTTAACGCCTAAAATGTTTAAAATTTTGAAAAAATGAACTACTAGGTGTACAAAATGAAACTCGGCTAAAATCTACAAAATTCAAATTTACCCTGTGGCTGAGTTTCATTTTGTACACCAATACCTAAATAAAACTTGTAGGAAATTTAATTCTCCATAAATTTGCACTTAATTATTTTTTTCTAGGATGCACCATTTTCGGAAAATAATTTTTTTTAAATAAATTTTTCTTGAAAACAGTGCGTTCTAGAGAAAAAATGAATAGAATAAAAATTAAAGAGAATTAAATTTCCAACTGATTTTATTTAGTGCATTTTTTCAATATCTGTAACGGTTTAAGATTTACAAGCCTTTAAAAATTAACCGTCTTAATGGTTATACTTCAATAACCTTCCTACACGGAGAAGGTCAACTTTTGATGGACTTTAACGCCTAAAATGTTTAAAATTTTGAAAAAATGAACTACTAGGTGTACAAAATGAAACTCGGCTAAAATCTACAAATAAGTCCAGCAAATCCTTCAAGTGAAGAACGACCGCATAATCCCACTGCTTTTATTACTCTCTAAAAATTGCCAAATTGGACCGAAATTTCAGCCTTCATTCCCCGAACCTGCACATGATCCCCGATGTCCCAAAGATGTAGTTTTGTTATAAATTAATTTCCAATCGCTTTTATTCATAGATATAAGTTAGCGTTAGTCTATTAAATTAAGTACCTTCCTCCCTTCTCACGGTCCGATACCCGAGCGTAAAGAGCGATATGTTCGCAAACTCCCATTTCCGGGAAAACGAGCAGTTCCGAAGGGAAGTTGCCCGTTATCCCGAGGGTTTCGCTATCCCGCTATGATTTAACAAGTACGTGGTTCATAGTTGGGCCCTCGAGGGGGGGACGAAATACAAGGTGACGATAACCTCCTCAAGCCAAGAAATCCAAGCACGTACCTCAGGTAACTTTACGGAAATCCTAACGTTTACTAATGCATTTAAACAATATTCATTTCCTTCGTTATTCGTACACGCGATTCGACCACTCATCGACTTTTCATCGTCGATTAATCACCTTTGAAACGATTTGTCTCTGTCGGAATGAAACAATGACTTTTTTTTGTCGCTTCTGGGTGAAAAACGTGACGACGCCCTTTTACAAAAGATCAGTCCTTTAATTGAGTCATGATTGAAATCAGAGCTCTGGAGTTATTACGGTTTTAAACGCAAGTGGTGTCAAATAACAGATGTTTTTTGTTTTCGACTTTCTTTGAAGTTTTGTTCAAATTCTATTTCTTTAACACGGAGCCACATACTGCTAACGTTCTACTACTGTCGAATGATGTACACCTAGTAGCTCATTTTTTCAAAATTTTAAACATTTTAGGCGTTAAAGTCCATCAAAAGTTGACCTTCTCCGTGTAAGAAGGTTATTGAAGTATAACCGTTAAGAAGGTTAATTTTAAAAGGCATGTAAATCGTAAACCGTTACAGATATTGAAAAAATGCACTAAATAAAATCTGTTGGAAATTTAATTTTTTTTAATCTTTATTCTATTTACTTTTTCTCTAGGACGCACTGTTTTCAAGATAAATTTATTACAAAAAAAAAATTATTTTCCGAAAATGGTGCATCCTAGAAAAAAATAATTAAGTACAAATTTATAGAAAATTAAATTTCCTACATGTTTTATTTAGTTCATTTTTTCAAAATTTTAAACATTTTAGGCGTTAAAGTCCATCAAAAGTTGACCTTCTCCGTGTAAAAAGGTTATTGAAGTATAACCGTTAAGAAGGTTAATTTTAAAAGGCATGTAAATCGTAAACCGTTACAGATATTGAAAAAATGCACTAAATAAAATCTGTTGGAAATTTAATTTTTTTAATTTTTATTCTATTCATTTTTCTCTAGGACGCACTGTTTTCAAGATAAATTTATTACAAAAAAAAAATTATTTTCCGAAAATGGTGCATCCTAGAAAAAAATAATTAAGTACAAATTTATAGAAAATTAAATTTCCTACATGTTTTATTTAGTTCATTTTTTCAAAATTTTAAACATTTTAGGCGTTAAAGTCCATCAAAAGTTGACCTTCTCCGTGTAAGAAGGTTATTGAAGTATAACCGTTAAGAAGGTTAATTTTAAAAGGCCTGTAAATCGTAAACCGTTACAGATATTGAAAAAATGCACTAAATAAAATCTGTTGGAAATTTAATTTTTTTTAATTTTTATTCTATTCATTTTTTCTCTAGGACGCACTGTTTTCAAGATAAATTTATTTAAAAAAAATTATTTTCCCGAAATGGTGCATCCTAGAAAAAAATAATTAAGTACAAATTTATAGAAAATCAAATTTCCTACAATTTTTATTTATTAGGTGTACAAAATGATACTCAGCCACAGGGTAAATTTGAATTTTGTAGATCTTAGCCGAGTTTCATTTTGTACACCTAGTAGTTCATTTTTTAAAATTTTGAACATTTTAGGCGTTAAATTCTATCAAAAGTTGACCTTCTCCGTGTAAGAAGGTTATTGAAGTATAACCATTAAGAAGGTTAATTTTTAAAGGCTTGTAAATCGTAAACCGTTACAGATATTGAAAAAATGCACTAAATAAAATCTGTTGCAAATTCAATTTTCTTTAATTTTTATTTTATTAGTTTTTTCTCTAGGACGCACTGTTTTCAAGATAAATTTATTACAAAAAAAAATTATTTTCCGAAAATGGTGCATCCTAGAAAAAAATAATTAAGTACAAATTTATAGAGAATTAAATTTCCTACAATTTTTATTTATTAGGTGTACAAATGATGAAACGTAAAATGTAGAAAATGTACATCGGCTTGAAATCAATGCGGATAATGGAAAAAGTTTTGATTTCCAGCGGCTGTAATCAAACTTGGAGATGTGTAGCAATAATGTTTGATGTAGTTACATTAAAATGGGTGGGGGATAAGGACAGTGATGTACTGCCAACAGATTAAAATGTGTGTCGCCTCTAATTACAGATTCGCCGCGCTCCCGGATCAACGGGAGTTCTATCTCAATTTAGGGCTTCAGCTCCCTCCCGGAGGCCTCGCATTCAATTAGTCCCAATCAAGATCTTTGTACTCAAATACAAAAAATATATATAAAAAATCTTTTTTTTTTCCCTCCCGCCAACATTATTAGAAAGGCAAAATCTAATTTTTCGAATTTTGGCTTTTCTCCAGCAGGTAATTTGAATGAGTTATGAAATTGCCGGTATATCCCGAGGTAATTAAATGTTTGTGATATTCCACTATGGCGTATCGCCAAGTTTTAAGAGCGAATTACACGATCCTTTTGACACATAATAAATCCTTTGTTATATGCAAAATTCAATCAATAACCTGTTTCACGCAGCAAGCGATATCCAATATTTGAACCGTCTATTTAAAGCAGGAACCTTTATAGCAAATTTGAGGTAGTTTCCGCCATATTTAGAAAAGTTTGTAAAGTTGATTTCGAAGTTTTATTTTGGTAGTGTTAGAAGCGGGAGGGAAGAGCACGGAGATATTATGAGCAGATGGAACGGCGAGCAAAGAGCTCAAATGGACGAGCAGGAACATTGGGAGAGCTGGAAGACAGGATGAGCACGATTCTGGACGAGCAGATAAAATAGGACGAGCTGGATGATTGGAAAAGCAGAGAGATTACACGAAACTGAAAGACTGGACGAGCAGGATGAGCACAGAGACTGGACGAGCTGAAAGATTGGACGAGCAGAGAGATTATAGGAAACTGAAAGATTGACTGGACGAGCAGGAAGATAGGATGAGCATAGAGACTGGACGAGCAGATAAAATTGGACGAGCTGAAAGATTGGACGAGCAGAGAGATTATAGGAAACTGAAAGACTGGACGAGCAGGAAGATAGGATGAGCACAGAGACTGGACGAGCAGATAAAATTGGACGAGCTGGAAGATTTGACAGCAGAGAGATTATACGAAACTGAAAGACTGGACGAGCCGGACGATAGGATGAGCACAGAGACTGTAAGAGCAGATAAAATTGGAAGAGCTGGAAGATTGGACACAGAGAGATTATTACGATACTGAAGACTGTGCGAGCAGGAAAATAGGATTAGCACCGAGATTGGACGAGCAGGAAGATTGGACAAGCAGAGAGATTATACGAAACTGAAAGACTGGACGAGCTGGAAAATAGGATGAGCGCAGAGGGCGCAAGAGCAGATAAAATTGGACGAGCTGGAAGGTTGGACAAGCAGAGAGATTATGCGAAACTGAAAGACTGGACCAGCAGGAAGATAAGATGAGCACAAAGACTGGAAGAGCCGATAAAATTTGACGAGCTAGAAGGTTGGACGTGCAGGGGAGTGTCAAGAGGCTTCTGACAAGAATCAAATTAGAATCGTATCCCCGCAAATGGAAGAAATGCCATGAAACACAATTTTTTAAAGTTTTGCTCAGTCTTCTGGTCACTTTGAACCTAATATACTCCCTGACAATCCGCAAAGCATAAGTTATTCATTGGAAATGGTAAATATTCCCTCGATGTACAGCAGCCTCGCAATCGAAAATGAACAAAGAGAGGACGGGGGGGCTGTTGTAAACCCAAGTCACGGTTGAATCCAGGTGAGGCACATCTGGAACTCGTGTGATATATATCTATTAATATCCATTCCCTTCCACAACCGCTCCTTCGTCTAATTACGTACGCTACGTGATTGGAAGATGCAATTATTCAAATTGTTCATCTATTTTTTAACTATCTAATTAATGATTATCCTCTTTTCTGGTTTTTCCGTGACGTTCTTTCTGTCCCAGCAGATAAAATGTGCTGCAGCCAGTTTTTTTCGGAATGCTTCAGAAATGGGCGGACGCTTTACGGCTACAATTTTCTTCCGATTTTCACCAAATTTTCATGGCATCTTCTTTTTGTAGTTATCTTGAAACTGTCGACAGCATTTTTCAATACACGCGAAAATGGAGGAGATCTGTCTGGATATGGAGCAGATTAAATTGGACGAGCTGGAAGATTGGACAAGCAGAGAGATTATAAGAAACTGAAAGATTGAACGTGCAGGAAGATAGGATGAGCACGATACTGGACGAGCAGATAAAGTATGATGAGCTGGAAGATTGGACAAGCAGAGAGATTACACGAAACTGAAAGACTGGACGAGCCGGAAGACTGGATGAGCACGATACTGGATGAGCAGATAAAATATGACAAGCTGGATGATTGGACAAGCAGAGAGATTATTCGAAACTGAAAGACTGGACGAGCTGGATGATTGGACTAGCAGAGAGATTATACGAAACTGAAAGACTGGACGAGCCGGAAGACTGGATGAGCACGATACTGGATGAGCAGATAAAATATGACAAGCTGGATGATTGGACAAGCAGAGAGATTATTCGAAACTGAAAGACTGTACGAGCTGGATGGTTGGACTAGCAGAGAGGTTATACGAAACTGAAAGACTGGACGAGCCGGAAGACTGGATGAGCACGATACTGGACGAGCAGATAAAGTATGATGAGCTGGAAGATTGGACAAGCAGAGAGATTACACGAAACTGAAAGACTGGACGAGCCGGAAGACTGGATGAGCACGATACTGGATGAGCAGATAAAATATGACAAGCTGGATGATTGGACAAGCAGAGAGATTATTCGAAACTGAAAGACTGGACGAGCTGGATGATTGGACTAGCAGAGAGATTATACGAAACTGAAAGACTGGACGAGCCGGAAGACTGGATGAGCACGATACTGGATGAGCAGATAAAATATGACAAGCTGGATGATTGGACAAGCAGAGAGATTATTCGAAACTGAAAGACTGTACGAGCTGGATGGTTGGACTAGCAGAGAGGTTATACGAAACTGAAAGACTGGACGAGCCGGAAGACTGGATGAGCACGATACTGGATGAGCAGATAAAGTATGATGAGCTGGAAGATTGGACAAGCAGAGAGATTACACGAAACTGAAAGACTGGACGAGCCGGAAGACTGGATGAGCACGATACTGGATGAGCAGATAAAATATGACAAGCTGGATGATTGGACAAGCAGAGAGATTATTCGAAACTGAAAGACTGGACGAGCTGGATGATTGGACTAGCAGAGAGATTATACGAAACTGAAAGACTGGACGAGCCGGAAGACTGGATGAGCACGATACTGGATGAGCAGATAAAATATGACAAGCTGGATGATTGGACAAGCAGAGAGATTATTCGAAACTGAAAGACTGTACGAGCTGGATGGTTGGACTAGCAGAGAGGTTATACGAAACTGAAAGACTGGACGAGCCGGAAGACTGGATGAGCACGATACTGGACGAGCAGATAAAGTATGATGAGCTGGAAGATTGGACAAGCAGAGAGATTACACGAAACTGAAAGACTGGACGAGCCGGAAGACTGGATGAGCACGATACTGGATGAGCAGATAAAATATGACAAGCTGGATGATTGGACAAGCAGAGAGATTATTCGAAACTGAAAGACTGGACGAGCTGGATGATTGGACTAGCAGAGAGATTATACGAAACTGAAAGACTGGACGAGCCGGAAGACTGGATGAGCACGATACTGGATGAGCAGATAAAATATGACAAGCTGGATGATTGGACAAGCAGAGAGATTATTCGAAACTGAAAGACTGTACGAGCTGGATGGTTGGACTAGCAGAGAGGTTATACGAAACTGAAAGACTGGACGAGCCGGAAGACTGGATGAGCACGATACTGGACGAGCAGATAAAGTATGATGAGCTGGAAGATTGGACAAGCAGAGAGATTACACGAAACTGAAAGACTGGACGAGCCGGAAGACTGGATGAGCACGATACTGGATGAGCAGATAAAATATGACAAGCTGGATGATTGGACAAGCAGAGAGATTATTCGAAACTGAAAGACTGGACGAGCTGGATGATTGGACTAGCAGAGAGATTATACGAAACTGAAAGACTGGACGAGCCGGAAGACTGGATGAGCACGATACCTACTGGATGAGCAGATAAAATATGACAAGCTGGAAGATTGGACAAGCACAGAGATTATTCGAAACTGAAAGACTGGGCGAGCCGTAAGAGTGGATGAGCACGATACTGGACGAGCAGATAAAATATGACGAGCTGGATGATTGGACAAGCAGAGATATTATACGATACTGAAAGACTGGACGAGCTGGAAGATTGGACGAGCAGAGATATTATACGATACTGAAAGACTGGACGAGCCTGAATAGATTCGTCGATTTTCACCAAATTTTCATGGCATCTTCTTTTTGTAGTTATCTTGAAACTGTCGATAGCATTTTTCAATACACGCGAAAATGGAGGAGATCTGTCTGTCATAAGTTCGGTTTACTGCGCTATGGCCTTATCATTCGTCCGGTTGTCCCCAAGTCTTCCAAGTGTGCGGTTTTCTTCGGAAGAATAAAACAAAACGTTCTTTAAGATCTCAAAACGTTTTCTAAACCGAAAATAAAACTCAAAAGGTTCCACAAATAGTCTTTTATCTCGGTGAGGTCCATTGTCGATTTTGGTTGAAAGGACAAAGTCGAGAAAAAACCTCCGTCACCCCTTTTTCCTGTCTTTTATTCTGAATAGATTTCATCAAATCTATTTACAAGTCTTGACCCCTTCTAGGCCTACTTTATAAACATGGAAAATGCAAAACAGCACCGTAACATCTTTTCGTGTAGGAAAAAAAAATTTTAACGTTAATAATTTATATTTCATTCCCGAACTTAAAGTGCTGCCTTTTGTCACTGTATTTCTGCTCTATCTCGATCTTTAAGATTCTTTTAGAAGAGTCACGTTTGAAAAAAGAAGCAAAAAAAAATTTTTTTGATCGTGAAATTTCGCCGATGGCGATTCGTGATTCAGGTAGCCAGATGCGAGTGAAAGCCGCAATTTGACCATTTTAGAGTATTCAATATTCCATTTTTACGTACAAAAAAACGATTCTGAAAGCCTCAATTACTGAGGTTTCTTCACCTGAAGCCCCATTCAATTCTCATAATCGATTCGAAGCCGTACAAAACCTTTCTAGAATTTCAAAATTTTATTAAAACTTTGATCTGAAATAATTAATTTGAAACGTTCAAGTTTTATATCAGACACCTCTTGAAAATTAATTTCTATCCGAATGTTTCAGAAAGTTTGGAGATCCCCATTGTATTCGTTTCAAAACTTGGCTTGGTTACAGTTTGTGTTAGTTATGTTAACAGTTCGCGAAACCTCCCTAGGAATGAAACATTTCCAACTTATACAATGGAATACGATCTTATTGTTATAACTTTCGATATTTTTTCCTTTTGTGTTTAATCGGAGAATATATTTAAGAAAAAAATCGTTTGAAGGTGCCAAGGAGGAAGAACCATCGGACGTCAGTTCGTTTATTGTTGACACGAGAGGCTGGCAACCTCTCAATACACACAAATCACTCGCACACCTTCGGCTGGTTGGGTGATCGGCGGGGAGAGGAGAAAAATGCGATCCTTTTGTCGGATGTTGAGCTATTGAAGGGAGAAAATGGTTTCCGGATGGGGTTCTCAAAAAAAAATTATTTATTATTTTTTCATCCTAATAGAAAAGGTGCGAAAAAGAAGTATTTATTGTTAAAAAAATACTCCACTACAGCTTAACAAAATCCTAATAGAGAAAAGCGCACATTTTGACCCATGAAGGGATTTTCAAAAATAGAGAAGGAAAAAAGTAGATTGTAATCATTTTCTATCGGCCAAAAAAAGACATTTTTAACGTAATTTTTCGCGATTTTCTCGGTTTATTGGCCTAGAAAACATGTGCACTCTATTCTTGATCTTCTTTTCTGCCTGAAAACTCAATTTTTCTCGTTTTTCTCAAACTTTCAGTAGAAAAAAAATTTGTATTCGGTTTTATGGAATTTCAAAAAAAATTTTGGTGCCATGAAATAAACTTTTCACTAGTTTTTGACGTTTTTTTACGGTCTTTTGCCTGAGAAACAACCTTCTCGATCGTTTCCGTGTAGTCCATCGGCTGAAAGACACCTATTTCACAGGATTTTTGAGATTTCTCAGATTTTAAGGCGTTTTTTCCAGTTTTTAGGTAGATTTTTGATCATTTTTGTCGATTTTAATTTTTAAGGATACACCGCAGGTGATTCAAATTACCTCTGAGGGCGCCCAGACTTACGCTCAAAATATTTTTAACTTCCATAAAGAAGTTATTGTAATACCCTCGACGTCGGGTTTTTGGGGAAGGTCTTCCAGATCTTCCAGATCTCTTCCAGATCTCTTCAGAAGTCTTCCAGATCTCGGAGGGTCAATTCAACTCAACTTCGTCTGTGGTGTGATTTTAGTAGGGAGAAATTTCATACTTCTACCCATTACGAGAGGCACATCCCTAGGCCAAAGAGCCCATTATTTCTACCACTTAAAAAAAGTTTCAAAAAAAGAACAAAGAAAAAACCCCAAATTTTAAAAACAAAACCCGGAAAATTTTTCAAAAACTAAAAAAATTGGAAAATTATTTGAAAAAAAAAAACCGGAAAATTAAAAAAAAAAAACTCGGAAAATTTTTCAAAAAAGAAAAAACTCCCCTTTCCCTTATACTTCCCCCTCCTTTATACTATCCCTCCCTTCGTTATACTTTCGTTCCCTTATGCTTCCTCCTTCTTTATACTTTCGTTCCCTTGTGCTTCCCCCTTCGTTATACTTCCCCCTCTGTTATACTCGTACTTCCCCTGACTTCTACTTCCCCCTCTGTTATACTTCCCCTCCCATATACTTCCCCCTCCGTTATACTTCCCCCTCCTATATTGTTACTTCTCTTTAAGAAAGTTTTCGTTGGAAGCGCTTCAAACCAGTACTTTTTAGTAGGGAGAAATTTCATACTTCCACCTCTTGTAAGGGGAACATCCTTTGGGCAAAAAGCTCATTATTTCTGCCTTCATACTTTAAACATTTTTACAAAAAAAAAAAAAAAATTAAATTAAATATCGATTTGGGAAAAACAAACTTTGGGAAAAATAACTTTCTTTAGGTTTTTTTTATGGATGGTCTAGGAAATTATAGTGAAAGATGAATTTTTTTCTTTAATTTTTGCGACATTACTCCCATCTTCAGGCCACTATTTTGATTTTGAAAATATAATTAAATTTTATAACAATTTTATCAAAGATTTATCAAATCACTGGTTTTTTTTTCTCATTTTGAAACCAAATTGGATAGAAAATGATTTTTTGAACTTGTTTTTCCCTTGATTTTAATATCAATATTGATTATTATTAATTGATTGATTATTATTAAGAATTAATATTAAAATATCAAGGGAAAAACAAGTTCAAAAAATCATTTTCTATCCAATTTGGTTAGATAATGAGAAAAAAGAGGAAAAAAACCGGCGATTTGATAAATCAGCGATAAAAATTGTTATATAATTTATTTATTTTAAAAATCAAAGTGGCCTGAAGATGGGAGTGATTTCCCGAAACATGTCGCAAAAATAAAAGAAAAAGTCATCTTTCACTACAATTTCCTAGACCATCCACAAAAACCTACAACAAGAACAAGAAAAAACCTAAAGAAAGAAACAAACTAGGATTACAAAACCAAGAAATTAGAAAAATAACTTAGAAAATTTTTCTGAATTCAAAAATATCTACTTGAAATTATACTTCTCCTGCTTAAGACTTCCCTCTCCTTTAAACTTTTCCTCCGTTGTACTTCCCCCTCCATTATACTTCCCCCTCCTATATTTTTCCCTCTTTAAGGAAGTTTTCGTTGGAAACTCTTCAAATTAGTTCTTCTCTTCGGCATATCGCCTTCGATTTTCGATAGTTTTAATAACTTAAGAACCCCAAAAACCTCGTTTTCTTCAGTTAGTTTGGCGCTTACTGAATTTTGTTTTCCATAATCTTTGAAAAAAGCCTATTTTACCAGGATTTTAGAAGTTTTCCACGGTGGGATTATAGTCATCCTCACTGAAATAAAATCCGAAGTACATTGCTCCAGGCTTTCCCTTATATAAGCTCAGGAAAATGTAGTATGCTTAATGAATGGCTGTGGACATAGACTAGAATTGTTAACAACATTTAGGGATTAAAATAGTAGGAACTGTGGGAAAATGCAGATGTTGTGAAGGGGAAGAGCGAGGAATTAAAACCGAACTCGGGATTTCCGCGCTTTTAAAGCGAGAAAAAGACGGTTATATTTTCAGAGGCTCCCTAAAATTTTCGTCTAATTCAACGTTTTGTGAATAATTGACGTTTCCTCCCCGGGCAACGGCGGAGCTTCTCAATTAGGCTTAATTTATCCGCATATTAACCCGAACCGGTTAACAATAGAGAGTCCGCCACCCTTCCGCCCATCCTTCTACGTTGATGAGATTAATCTAATCGGACTGCAGGGAACCTCCATTAGGACCTTCCATCTCGGCATAACACTTGAGTTAGCCCGTGAAAAACAATTTGATGAAACCTTGTTTATAGAAAAACAAATGCTAAACACGTTTATTTACCCGAAAGCTGAGAATTCTCGCGGATTTTTGTTTTTATCATGATAAAACTTCAAAAGACCTTTTTCACTCGCGTGATTTCGAGCCGTTTAGAACGTCTTGAACACGCCTGGACTTCAAAGATCTTTCACTGCATGCAAATTCAGATACTAAATCATAAAACAGCAAAAAAAAAAGTAAATCTTTTCCTGGCGAATTGGAATTTTTTAACACGTTTAGAAAGGAAATGTGAAAATCCGATGAAAACTGCGGTCGTAAAGCAGAAGACTCTCCTAAAAAAGCGAACTTAGAGGGCAATACAATAACTCCTTTTAGAGAAACGCCAGTAAACCGTCATTATTTGGAAACTTTGGCAGAAAAAAAGAATTTTTCACTCCCTATTCATTCATTTTTGGTTTTCCATCAAGGGAATTTTACGATTCCGACGAGACCCTTTTCATTAAAAAATTTAACTTTTTCGATAATAAAAATCCTCTTCTGAATATCATTAATAAAAAATGATGGGGGGAATAAAAATATTGAATAATCATGAAGAAAAGGGGACAAAATGTGATGAATTCTGATTGAAAAGTTAAATTGGTTGGTAACCTATTGAGTGGCGAGATTTTTTAAACGTCTTTATCTTTTGACGATAAATTGTTTCATTTTGATGTTTGGTCCTTTTCACCCCAAAATTGGGGTTTATATGTTTAAAAAGTGGGAAAACACGCTAAAATCCCTGTAAAAGGGGTTTCTCTGCCTCAAAACTGATGAAAACACGCTAAAATACTTGTAAAAAGGGGTTTCTCTGCCTCAAAACTTAGAAAACACGCTAAAATACTTGTAAAAAGGGGTTTCTCTGCCTCAAAATTGATGAAAACACGCTAAAATACTTGTAAAAAGGGGTTTCTCTGTCTCAAAACTAAGAAAACACGCTAAAATACTTGTAAAAAGGGGTTTCTCTGCCTCAAAACTGATGAAAACACGCTAAAATACTTGTAAAAAGGGGTTTCTCTGCCTCAAAACTGATGAAAACACGCTAAAATACTTGTAAAAAGGGGTTTCTCTGCCTCAAAACTGATGAAAACACGCTAAAATACTTGTAAAAAGGGGTTTCTCTGCCTCAAAACTGATGAAAACACGCTAAAATACTTGTAAAAAGGGGTTTCTCTGTCTCAAAACTAAGAAAACACGCTAAAATACTTGTAAAAAGGGGTTTCTCTGCCTCAAAACTGAGGAAAACACGCTAAAATACCTTTAAAAAGGGGTTTCTCTGTCTCAAAACTGATGCAAACACGCTAAAATACCTGTAAAAGGGGTTTCTCTGTCTCAAAACTGATGAAAACCCGCTAAAATACCTGTAAAAAGGGGTTTATCTGTCTCAAAACTGATGAAAAAACGCTAAAATCCCTGTAAAAGGGGTTTCTCTGTCTCAAAACTGATGAAAAAAACGCTAAAATCCCTGTAAAAGGGGTTTCTCTGTCTCAAAACTGATGAAAACACGCTAAAATACCTGTAAAAAGGGGTTTCTCCGTCTCAAAACTAAGGAAGCACGCTGAAATCCCTGTCCTTCTGACTAAAAACTGTGGGAAACACGCTAAAATCTCTGTAATAAGCTGTTCTTCTGTCTAAAAACTTAGGGAAACACGCTAAAATCGCTGTAATAAGGGGTTTCTCTGTCTCAAAACTGAGGAAAACCCCCTAAAATCCCTGTAAAAATGGGATTAATGTTGAAAACTCCCAGAGTCATCTAAAAATAGTAAAACCTGGGAAACATCTCTTTCTTGAAAGTCTAAAATATGCAGTAGGTAAACGAAAAAACGTTTTTTTCTGGGTTTCCAGCGATTTTTTGTATCGATATTTTGCGCAGAACTGCTGGTCCACCCTCTGCCAGAAGACCTCCGCTGGAGGTGTCGCTGGAAGTGGAAGGTTCAAAAGGAACATTCCAATTTTCTGTAGTAGGCGACTTTTACTTTCTCTGGTTTTCCTTGAATTATCTAGCCCAGAAAAAAAAAAAAAGAATCGATAGACATAAAGAAAAACACTCAGCTCCGAAATAATTAATTTGCTCACCTTCTGCTTTGGTTACGCATCCTTAAAACGGATCGATCGGAAATAAAAAGTGAAGCGATTAATTTTGAAAGAAGTCACGAACACGAAAAAAGAACAACGAAAAAATTGATAAAGGAAAAGTTTACCTGCCGATTAATCCTCATTAAATAAGAAGAAAAAAATGTTTAAATTATTACCAAGAGAGCCGACTTTAATTGAAAATGATTTTGAGTCGCGTGGGCGTCGGGTAAAAAGATACGAGCCTTGATTCGTGGGTATCGTGATATTCCATTTGATTTATGTGGGTAAAAAGCTCTTGACGCTATCAAACGTTTTCAAAATTGTTTGACTTGAAACAGAGGGTTGGGGCCCTTTAAATTTACCCATTTAGACGTCAATCACGAATTTCCATGAAAGTGCGTGTTCATGCAAAAAAAGACGATTTGTTTCTATTTCGAAAGACAATTAGTTCTTCTTAAATTAATCAACGTTCGAAACTCGAGTTTCCTCCCCTTCGGTTATATTTGTCTACGGTGACACGTTGTGACGTCTTCCCTTAAAGCCCTTCCCGAAATACAGCCCCTCCCTTTAAGGCTTATAAGCTGACAAATTGCCTGCACCATTCCCAGTCTTATTGTTCTTACATTAAATCCGATGAATTTGTATGTGCGATGTAAATGTAATCCGTCGAAGAGCCCCTGGGAAGATGAATCGGAAATAATGCTTTGCCATTAAGAAAAAGGGGGCTTTTCGACGGCCTCTTGGATAGGATCGACGGGTTGTTCCCGTCCGAAGGTCCAAGTTCACCTCCGCCAAAATTTTCGTTGAGGGTTCCGCCGTCGAAATGCCATCTGTTGAAAATTTCTTCGTTGATGTTTCCTCCGATGAGAGCTCCGCTGTAGGGGGCCCTTTAAAATTACCCATTTAGACGTCAATCACGAATTTCACGCTAAAATCGCTGTAATAAGGGATTTCTCTGTCTCAAAACTGAGGAAACACGCTAAAATCCCTGTAATATGCTGTTCTTCTGTCTAAAAACTGAGGAAAACACGCTAAAATCGCTGTTCTTCTGTCTAAAAACTGAGGGGAACACGCTAAAATCCCTGTAATATGCTGTTCTTCTGTCTAAAAACTGAGGAAAACACGCTAAAATCGCTGTTCTTCTGTCTAAAAACTGAGGGGAACTCGCTAAAATCGCTGTAATAAATGGTTTCTCTGTTTCAAAACTGAGGAAAACACGCTGAAATCCCTGTGAAAATGGGGTTATTGTTGATGTTGGGTTAACGCTCCATTGTTGAACTTTCCGTTGCCATAATTTCCGTGATGCTCTCCGTTCAATCGTCCACTGTTCAGATGGCCTCTGTACTGGCTACAATAGATTTGCCACATTCTCATTAATCTGAATTCGTATGAAAAGCTCACAAATAAGAGCACATAATGAGGTCGAATATTTTGAGGTAATGAATTGAAAGGCGCACAGAATCGAGTTGTTTCCTGTTGAATGTTGACCAAAAGAATGGAATATTTTTGGAGTACCTTGTAAAAACGTTTATTGGGTTCCGATTTTCCTGCTCGTCCAGTCTCCCAGCTCTTCCTATCTCTCTTTTCGTCCAATCTTTTTTTTCGTCACAGTGTGTCATGGAGATAAAGAGTCAGAGAGATACGATCACCCGATCGTACGATCTTCTGCTCTAATTTCCCTATCTTCCTGCTCGGTATATGATACTGCTCGTCCAATTCCCTGCTCGTCCAATCTCCCTATCTCCCTGCTCGGCCTATGATTCTGCTCGTACGATCTTCTGCTCTAATTTCCTTATCTTCCTGCTCGGTATATGAAACTGCTCGTCCAATTCCCTGCTCGTCCAATCTCCCTATCTCCCTGCTCGGCCTATGATTCTGCTCGTAAGATCTTCTGCTCTGATTTCCCTATATTCCTGCTCGGTGTATGATACTGCTCGTCCCATTCCCTGCTCGTCCAATCTCCCTATCTCCCTGCTCGGCCTATGATTCTGCTCGTACGATCTTCTGTTCTAATCTCCCTATCTTCCTGCTCGGTATATGATACTGTTCGCCCAATTCCCTGCTCGTCCAATCTCCCTTTCTCCCTGCTCGGCCTATGATTCTGCTCGTAAGATCTTCTGCTCTAATCTCCCTATCTTCCTGCTCGGTATACGATACTCTTCGTCCAATTCCCTGCTCGTCCGATCTCCCTATCTCCCTGCTCCGTATATTGGGTTCAACTTTCCCTCCAAAAATTTGGGGCACACCATCGCACATGGAATACCCATGGATGACCAATGGAAAGGATTCCTTCTACACACACATCAAAGACAATTTTCATTCACCCCACTGCTCATTTATGAAGTCATCGATTGTCTAGCTAAGTTACAACGTGAGACATATATAAAAAATATGGATTCTTCGGAAGAAGTACCTAAACACAAGAAGCAGGAAAACAAGGATGCTGAAGTTATGAAGCTTTACAGTCATTACAAAGCTGTGTCAATGTCTGGCTGGCTCAGATTGGTGTGCGCATTTGAGCAGTCGTTGAGGCGTTCTATGTGCGCTTTTAGGTTGTTGAAATTTTAGGGAGGTGTGTGCATTACAGCGTACTGCTTAAAACTCCCTTGATGCCCCAACGGGCCGACATTGCCGCCTCTGTCATTTTCTCTACCGTTTCTTATTCGGCAATTGGACTAGATAAGGCCTATCTGCTGGAAGTCGGATAGTTGCTTGTAAATGTCATTTGATGGAAAATCTAGAGCAAATTTTAGTTTAGAAACGATTCTTTCATAATTTGTTGCCCCATATTTGTTATTGATAATCATAAGTTTAAAAGGTGTTATTGTCTAATTTCAAAATGCGGGGGCTTTCCTTAGATTCCTTAACGTAACCCCGGGGTTACAATTTTCTAACTTCGCATCGATGAGTTTCGATCCTTTATATACTTTCGTGTTCATCTAGTGTGTCAGTTAGTGACGATGAAGTTGACGTGGACGGTCGTTTTGTTGTTCGTTAGTTTTACGTCGGGAGAAGAGGACAATAAAGAGAAACGTTCGCCGGACGGTCACGGGTTCGGATTCGGTCATAATTACGGTTTCGGAGGTGGTTATGGAGCGGGTTTCGGATACGGTTTTCACCAGCAAGTGCCCGTTCCTTACCCGGTGCCTTTAGAAAGGAAAGTCCCTTTTCCTGTTCAAGTCCCAGTGCCGAGACCTGTTCCAGTTCATATACCTCAACCATACCCGGTTCCTGTCGAAAAACCTGTCCCTTATCCAGTCCGTGTACCTGTCCCGCAGCCTTACCCTGTAGCGAGGCCGGTACCTGTTCCCGTCCGAGTTCCAGTCGATAGGCCTGTACCTGTCCACGTACCTAGACCTGTTCCAGTTTATATCGAACGGCCTGTTCCTTATCCCGTTCCAAAGCATATACCTTACCCAGTTCGAGTTCCCATCGACGTCCCGAGACCTTATCCCGTACATGTGCCTGTTGATCGCCCCGTACCTGTTCCTGTCGAAAAGCCTGTCCCAGTACCCATTCGAGTTCCAGTAGATAGACCTTATCCAGTCCAAGTGCCGAATCCGTACCCAGTACATATAGAACGACCTGTACCGGTGCCGGTTGATCGTCCGTATCCAGTCGCTGTCAAAGAAGCTGTCCCTGTTCCAGTCGAGCGGCCTTACCCAGTTCCAGTCAAGGAGGCAGTTCCGGTACCCGTCGAATCTCCGAAGCCCGCACATGAAGAAAACGGCATAGAAAACGACGGAGTCGACAATCTCGGCCCGTTGGGGCATTTGGGGAGTTTTTCGCAGTACGGAGGCCATCTAAGCGGTGCACAATTGAACGGAGGACATCATGGCTACGGAAACTTCAACAATGGAGCGTTCAACGGCGGAGGTTTCAACGGAGGAAACTTCAACAGCGAAATTTTCAACGGAGGGCATTTCAACGGTGGAAACCTCAACGGAGGGCATTTCAACGGTGGAAACGTCAACGAACATTTTGGCGGAGGTGAATTTGGGTCTGACTTCAAACATTTTAAACACTGATTCTCGTTATTTTTAATTTATTTAATTTTTTATAAATAAAACTTTATTTATTCTTACGATCCGACATTTCTAACCTAAAAGCCCTAACCCCAAAATAGATCCAAAAGTTGACATTTGTTAGTCCTGTACGTTAATGAAGGTACAAATTCTGTTATATCGCAATTTGGAAGGACTAAGACCGCATTTTGGACGAACTGTGGACCGGACCGCAATTCGGATACCATTAGACCGCTATTTGGACATACTAAAACCGCATTTTGGTCGTACTGAGGCGCAATTTTGGATAGAACCGCAATTCGGATTCCCTGAGACATAGTAAGACCGCATTTTGGACGTACTGAGGCCGCAATTTTGGACAATACCGCAATTTGGATACCCTAAGACCGTAATTTGGACATACTAAGACCTCATTTTGGACGTACTGAGCCGCAGTTTTGGACAGGACCGCAATTCGGATTCCCTGAGACCGCAATTTGGACATAGTAAGACCGCATTTTGGACGTACTGAGCCGCAGTTTTGGACAGGACCGCAATTCGGATTCCCTGAGACCGCAATTTGGACATAGTAAGACCGCATTTTGGACGTACGAAGCCGCAATTTTGGACAAAACCGCAATTCAGATTCCCTGAAAACGAAATTTGGACATAGTAAGACCGCATTTTGGACCTACCGAGGCCGCAATTTTGGACATGACCGCAATTCGGATTCCCTAAGACCGCAATTGGGACATACTAAGACCGCATTTTGGACGTACTGAAGCCGCAATTTTGGACAATACCCACCTTTCGGGCCTCTCATAACAAAGTGGCTTTCGATTCCCATGCAGTGCTGAAGAATTTGAAAAAAATTCACAAAACCTTTTTGCAAAAGTCAAAAACGTTAGGGGGGTGATTTCACAGCTTCTATACTAATTTAGACCCAAGGAAAACTATAATTCAGAACACAAAATTGCACATTTTAGCTTCAAAAATTAACCGCTGTTATGGAGCATGCGCAGAAGGATGTGTACGTCTAATTTGACGTCAGGTGACTTAAGATTTGACGGAGAAACTATTTGAACGACGTCTAATTTGACGTCCACATCCTTCTGCGCATAACTGGAACTAGAATGGTTTGCCCACATGGATGACACATCGGAAATCACTTAGAAAATTAGAGACACACCGACATTTTTTACCGTATAATTATCTATAATTTTAAAAAAAAACTGCAATATGATCATAATATTGCAATTTTGAAAAAGAGTGAAAGCAGAAAACGAGGATGGAACTTTCGTTTAATCGAGTTGTCTTACCTTTTACAATTACGGTTACATTTCAACGCAGGATTTAATGGTTGTCTTCAACTCCATTTTTTTTCTAGCCATCATATAATTTCCTGAACGCATCTCTCATTACATAAAAATCGCCAGTAAACAAAAAAGTCGCAATCGTTTTTCAAGGACGTTTGTCCATTTATTGACCTTTCGGTAGCGATTCTTTATTTAAAAGACCCTTTCACAAACATCCAGTTTTGAAAGGGGGAAAAAAAAGTTGAACCCGACCGGCTTTACTTGACGACTAAAAACGGAGTAAAACATCGAATTTCGACACGCGAACCGCTGGTTTTATGTTGAAAACTCGAGATATTACAAAAGAGTAACGGACGCTTGGGATGATAAGAATGCTCGTTGCGGACTTCTTGTTTGTTTTTTTCCTTCTTTAATTAATTTCTCATGATTAGCAATCAATGTCCTCTTCTAATGAACGTCCATTTTGCTCAACAGAATCTATCAAAGAAATCTTCAAAAAAAAACCTGTGCCTGTCTCTCTGCTCCGATTTTCATCAATTTTTGTCACATATCCCAAAAACTAAAATGTTTGGCTCACTAACTATGTTATACTAAATTATTTCCAACCGGAGCTTAAAATTGAAACTTCTGGAGCATGCGCAGAAGGATGTGCACATCAATTTTGACGTCAGATGACTTCAGATTTGACGGACTGACTATTTGAACGATGTCGAATTCGACGTCCAAGTCCTTCTGCGCGTGCTCCAGGAGTTTCAAACTGCGGTTGGAACACAACTATTGTTACCGGTTTGTTTAAATTTGTACTTAATTATTTTTTTCTAGGATGCACCATTTTCGGAAAATAATTTTTTTTAAAATAAATTTATCTTGAAAACAGTGCGTCCTAGAGAAAAAATGAATAGAATAAAAATTAAAGACAATTTAATTTCCAACAGATTTTATTTTGTACATTTTTTCAATATCTGTAGCGGTTTACGATTTACAAGCCTTTTAAAATTAACCATCTTAATGGTTATACTTCAATAACCTTCTTACACGGAGAAGGTCAACTTTTGATGGACCTTAACGCCTAAATTGTTTAAAATTTTGAAAAAATGAACTACTAGGTGTTCAAAATGAAACTCGGCTAAAATCTACAAAATTCAAATTTACCCTGTGGCTGAGTTTCATTTTGTACACCTAATATTTCCAACTGGAGCTTATAATGGTTTGAAACTTCTGGAGCGTGCGCAGAAGAATTTGCACATCAAATTTGACGTCAGATGACTTCAGATTTGACAGACAAAGGATTTGAACGACGTCGAATTCGACGTCCAAGTCCTTCTACGCGTGCTCCAGCAGTTCCAAACTGCGGTTGGAACAAAGCTATTGTTGTTCCGGGTTACCGCATAGCAAAAAAAATAGCTGTTGATCCTATGACATTTTAGACATAACAATATCATCAAATAACTCAAAAACCATTGATCTGAGCGAAATAATTACTAAGTGCATAATTAATATTTATACAATTTCCTATAAAAAATATTTTGTACATATTTTTGTAGAACAAATATTTTAGGAGATATGGTCTAAATTGTACTTTTTAAAAAAATCCTTGGGTTTTTTTGTCATTTTGTGATCGATATGCTCAATACCGGATGTGGGTGGAGGTAGCAAATTTTACTTTTTTCTTCAAATAAATTAAAAATAGAATGTTCTAATTTCATAAGAATGTATGTAATTGGAGCGCCGCTCTAATGAAAGTGTGTTCAACATGCATGAAAACGACCCGGTCAAGACTAAATTGGGCATTAAAGAGGTCCTTTGTTGCATCAAAAATTTTATTGAAGCCTAAATAAACGGCGGATTAAAAAAAGACGAGTTTATTAAACGAAGATTCCGTTGAGCCTTCACCGTTGTTCATAAGTGGGCCATTACGGAATCCTTGCGCAATTAAAAGGTATAAAGTAGAAGGATATATAAAGCAGCGGAGAAGGAAGAGGGGGAGTCCAGTTGTTAGTGAGAATATCGACAATGAGGTTGTTTGTTTTATGTGTGATTTTGTCTTTAGGGGCTTCTCAGAGGGTTGAAAGGAGCATCGGACATCATGAGCACTACGATCACGTCAAAGCGATCACAATAACGAAGAAAGTTCCTGTACCGTATGAGGTCATATCGGAGAAGAAGGTCCCTTATCCAGTCCACGTGCCTGTAGATAGGCCTGTACCGCATTACGTACCACAACCGTATCCAGTCACCGTGGAAAAGAAGGTTCCCTATGAAGTCAAAGTCCCAGTACCGCAGCCATATCCTGTCGAGAAGATCGTCCATGTACCTGTCAAAGTCCACGTGGATCGTCCAGTTCCTTATCACGTGGAGAAGCCAGTGCCATACTATGTAGAAAAGAAAGTCCCTGTACCTGTCATCAAGCATATCCCTGTGCCTGTTAAGGTACCCTATGACGTTCCCAGGCCGTATGAAGTTCACGTCCCTGTCGAAAAGAAGGTCCCTTATTACGTGGAGAAACCGTATCCAGTTGAAGTCAAAGTTCCCGTCGACAGACCCTATCCCGTCATCGACCCGAAACCTTATCCTGTCACCGTCGAAAAGCCTTACCCGGTCACAGTTGAGAAGAAAGTCCCCGTCGAAGTCAAAGTACCCGAATACGTGAAAGTACCCGTTCCGTATTATGTGGAGAAGAAAGTCGAGATTCCAGTCATCGTAAAGCATCACCACGAGAAGCCTCTGGTTATTAAAGACTGGCCTAAAGAAGAATGGCCTCAAGAATGGAGCGGCGGTGAAATCAAAGGAGACCTTTGGCGCTGATTTTACCCTCCCTGGTGTTTTAACTTGTAAATAAAATGTAAATTTGGTTTTTTTGTAACATTAAAATTTTTTTTAAATTAATTACTTTTATATTTTCATCTTATTTTTCTCTTCATTCAAAGATCAATGTGATGATACTCCGTGTAAGAAGGTTATTGAAGTATAACCATTAAGAAGGTTAATTTTTAAAGGCTTGTAAATCGTAAACCGTTACAGATGTTGAAAAAATTCACTAAATAAAATCTGTTGGAAATTCAATTCTCTTTAATTTTGTTCTATTCATTTTTTCTCTAGGACGCACTGTTTTCAAGATAAATTTATTTTAAAAAAAATTATTTTCCGAAAATGGTGCATCCTAGAAAAAAAAAATTAAGTACAAATTTATAGAGAATTAAATTTCTTACCATTTTTATTTATAATAGTTGGAACAAAAGGACAAATCTGACTTCGCTCAAATCGTTTTTTGGTCAAATCTGGCGTGCAAATTCTTCTGCGCATGCTCCAGTAGTTCCAAACCAGTTTGGAACCAAACTGCAGTTGGCACAAAGCTATTTTCAACCACCAACAAAGTTGAGATCGGTAAAGATCAAGGCCGGACGGCCGGCCGGAACCACAGACAAATCGGTATAGATCTGTGGGAACCACAAAACATATGTTCTAAATAAGATATATCACAAATTTCATTTTACGAGGGTTTTCAACTACTCAGGTTATATCACCCTCGCGTCAGTGTTTTTCGTCGGAAAAATCGTGGGCACACATCTCATCCGAAAGTATTCTCGTCCTAAAGTATGCTCGTCCTAATAGGCTACGCCCCTTTTTAGGACGAGAAGACAGTAGGACGAGAAGACATTCGGACAAGTGGATTTCAATTTTTATACAATTTTTTAAATATTATACTTTAATAAAATAGAAATCATTTCGTCCGAAAGTATTCTCGTCCTACTGTCTTCTCGTCCTAAAACTAACGTACAAATATTGCTGCGTCGGAGAAATGCGGCAGCGTTTCACCCCAGCAAGTCACGGTCGGTTTGTTTGATTATTTTTGCGAGGATCAGCTCGTTTTGTGACACAAGGAGGTTAATTTTTTTCCTCTCGCGAGGATTTGCTCACCTTGTTGTGGCCCTGGGATGGATGATGAGCTCGGTAGGCGCAAAAAGGAGTTTAAAACTTGCTGGGGTGGAACGCTGCCGCATTTCTCCGACGCAGCAATTTCTGTACGTTAGTTTTAGGACGAGAAGACAGTAGGACGAGAATACTTTCGGATGAGAATACATTTCATTTAATTTTAAGTAATATTTTATTTTACACATATTTTTAGGACGAGAAGACAGTAGGACGAGAATACATTTGGACGAGATGATTTCTACTTTATTAAAGTATAATATTTAAAAATTTGTATAAAAATTGAAATCCACTTGTCCGAAAGTACTCTCGTCCTACTGTCTTCTCGTCCTAAAAAGGGGCGTAGCCCGTTAGGACGAGAATACAGTTTAGATTTTTGCTTTTTCTATTATTTTTAGGACGAGAATACTTTAGGACGAGAATACTTTCGGATGAGATGTAGGCACTCGAAAATTCCATTTAGGTACATAGGGTTCAATTTGGGGACCGCCCGCTTTGAACCCTGGACCCCATTGATGAACGCCGTATCGCAATATTTGGGATTAACGCCTTAACAAGCGCGGCCACCACGTCGCCCCTCATACCATTTTTGAGATCCCAGTTTGTAGAGAGTCGGCAGATTAAAAGAGCATAGCATAGGGGAAAAAGAGTCAACGAACGGGCTTTTCGTATTTAATACAGAAAGGGAAAGTATGTCCATACGTGTAGCGTATGTGTTCGGCAGATTGCATATCTTGCCATCGATAGGGAACAGCGGGCGGTCGAAGCGTGTCCGCTGGCCGCGAAGGTGAAAGGATGCCGCGCCGGAGAAAATTGACTTGATTGTTAGATAACAACGGATTCCGGTAATAACTCTTCTAAAGCCCGAAATTACGGATGATTTTCAAAAGTGCTCATTTCATTGCCTAACATCCAGAAGAAGCATTAAAAGTTACATTTTTAAAACATAAAATAGTTCAAATAAGAGCCTCATTCACTTTTAAAAACTTCATATACTTAAAAGCTAATCTCTTCTTTAATACGGCATACTGTTAAACCTACAGGACTATTTAGGTCCTCCGGGCCGGATTATAACCAGTAATATCAAAATAACCTCAAATTAAAAAGAAGGGCCACTCTTCACTTCAATATGAAAAAATTCTGAAGCATAAATTGCCATTAATTGTATACAATCATTGAAAGAAGGCCTTGCATTTTACATAACAATAGCTAATGAAATAATAGACTTTTACTATAATTGACATGAAGTAGATTGAAATCTTCATTTTTACGAGAAAAAGAACGGAACTAAAAGTTCAAATTGAGAAATACGAATTACAACCGATTTACAAACCTTTTATTCCTTAGGAAGTAATTATTAATTTATTGTGAAATAGTTATTGGAAATAATAAAAAAAGTTAATAAGTTCTAAACACGAAAAAAAGATGGGTCAAGGTTCTGTAGAAGCTGGGATTTTTTGTTTTTAACCGGATTTATTAAAATTCGATGCATGACACACTTACGTAAGCAAGGCTACCAAAAGAAATTAGGAGGTTCCTGTCTGTCTGCTCCGCCAAAGTCATAGACGCTTTCCAAAACAAGGTCACGTCTTTTCCAATCCTGGGCAAACTTGATTCGTAGAAAAAGAGGCATTATAGCTTAGTCTGAGACTCCTGGAGCATGCGTAGAAGGATTTGGACGCTATCGTTTGTCCAAATGGTGCAGATCCTTTAGCGCATGCTCCAGGAGTTGCAAACTGATGTTGGAACAAAGCTATTATTAGGTGTACAAAATGAAACTCAGCCACAGGGTATATTTGAATTTTGTAGATTTTAGCCGAGTTTCATTTTGTACACCTAGTAGTTCATTTTTTCAAAATTTTAAACATTTTAGGCGTTAAAGTCCATCAAAAGTTGACCTTCTCCGTGTAAGAAGGTTATTGAAGTATAACCATCAAGAAGGTTAATTTTTAAAGGCTTGTAAATCGTAAACCGTTAGAGATATTGAAAAAATGCACTAAATAAAATCTGTTGGAAATTTAATTATCTTTAATTTTTATTCTATTCATTTTTGCTCTAGGACGCACTGTTTTCGAGATAAATTTATTTTTAAAAAAATTGTTTTACGAAAATGGTGCATCCTAGAAAAAAATAATTAAGTGCAATTTTATAGAGAATTAAATTTACTACAAGTTTTATTTATTAGGTGTACAAAATGAAACTCAGCCACAGGGTAAATTTGAATTTTGTAGACTTTAGCCGAGTTTCATTTTGTACACCTAATAGTTTTCGCCAAAATGCAATGGATGATGGGTAGATCTTACAGAAAAAGGGCGTCTCTTTGGCTACCAAAGTATCGACCAATATCAAATACTTGCAAAATAATTTTCCTCCTTAATGGATTTTATGATTTTTTTAAATATTTTGCAATGGTCCAGAGTCTGGAGGGGATAAATATATAGCGTGAGATTAAAAGTGAACGGCGAGTTCGAATTCGAGAGTGGCCTGTGATGAAGACAGTCGGGTTTCTAGTGTTTTTCTTGGGCGTTTCGTCCGCCCAAACCCGTTCTAGGCGCGGTCGAGAATATGAAACCGGGCAATATTACCAACCGCAGTACGATGACTATCCTCCGCCTCAGTATCCAGAATATCAGCCGCCGCAACATCAAATTCCGTACGAACAGGTCTACCAACAGGAATACGGTTCAAAAATAGTTAAGAGTCAAGAAATTCATGTGCCCAATTACGAGAATGTGCAGTACTATAACAATCATGTGAATGAAGCTCCTGTGCAGTATTATGATGACCATAAAGCTCAAGTGCAGTATTATGATGACCATAAAGCTCAAGTGCAGTATTATGATGACCATAGTAAAGCGCAAGTGCAGTATTATGATAATCATGGAAAAGCTCCAGTACATTATGAAAATCAGTATCCAGTTTATGATAACCATGTGCATCAGGGACCTGTCCATCACGTACCTTCGCATCATCATAGATTGACGTTAGGAGAAAAACTTCATCAGGAGCATTTTCCACGTGATCCGAATCCGTTTCCTATCCCTGAGCGTTTTCATTCGTCGATACTGAAAAGTTCTCTTCCGTCTTCCAGCATATCGAAACCGCAAGATCCACATGCGCCAAGCCTACTTGCAAGCTCTTTGCCTTCATCAAGCTCAAACTCGCACGGTCCCAGTTTGAAAACTAGTCTCCTCAAAAGTTCACTTCCATCTTCAAGCCTCTCGAGTCTCTCCAGCAGCTCACTTCCATCGCACGGATCAAGCATCAAAAGTAGCCTTTTAAAAAGCTCACTGCCATCATCAAGCATATCAAATGTTTCAAAGCATCCTCCCCCACCGCCCAAAACGTACTACGTCGACCACCAACCCGTCCACCGTCTTCCCGTCGAACATCGCCAAACGTCATCGCCTTTCAACAAAATATTCAAAATATTTAGCAGCTCTAAATCCTCATAATTTAAATTTTTTAAGTAGGTAAATTGTAAAAATCGTGTAATAAAGTTTTTTTATACTAATAACGCAACGTGTTTTATATAATAGACATTAAAATTCATAAGTCATACAACGAAAAGCATATAGAGCGCAGATTTTTAAATATTTTGCCATTTTTTATGCCATCTGTAATAGGCTATTAATGAGATTTTATTAAACTATTGCAAGACTGAAAATCTAGAGCGATCGATTACATAAGATGTGTGTAACGCCGGTTTAACTTGAAATGAAAAAAAAATTAGTGGACCACTTTCTTGTCACTAACGGCTTTAGAGGTCGCCTTGAATTGGGCGTTATTTGGTAATTTTAGTCCCCTCATTAAATATTCAATAAACGGAAATTTCTCAATCGGATATGCGGTCTTTTTTTATTCTTTAAAACCCCCTACTTCGGGGGTTCTTTACTAAATAATAGGAAGGATTGATTTTTTACCATTTTTTTTCCCCTTGTGAAACGTCTCCGTAAGCTACTTATAAATTCCCTTTCCAATATTCATCTCTTTAGAGTCGTATGAAGTATTGAGGTTCTGTAAAGCCCATTACGAGACTCAACAATTTTTTTATATAAATTTTTTATTTATACCAAAACGCTCTTTATATAAGCAGTCTCCTTGTAAAATAAATTAAAAGCAATAAATATTCGCGGTTCGTCAAACTTTCCTTTTAGACTTTCTTAAAGAAGTTATTGTTTTACCCTCCTGTCGGGTTTTTGGGAAGGGTCTTCCAGACCCCGAAGGTTCAAATCGATTATGGGTTTGTACCGATTTCAAATTCGTCTGTGGTACCGGCCGGCCGTCCGGTAACATTGTTTTGGCCACAGTTTTGAACTGATTTTTACCAAATTTTTGCTATTTTTTTAAATTGTTCAGCAAGATTCGAACGAGAGCGATTTTGGAATTTTGTATAAATGGCAGAGATATGTCTGTTTGAAATTTTAAAAAATTCGCTGCGGCCGAAAAGTTGGTCCAATTTTCACCAAATTTTCACAAGATATTTCTTATCTTGATTACGAATTTTTGGTTTAAAAAAATTTTTTTTAGTAGGGTGAAATTCGATACTTTTACATTCCTAGAGCAATAAGCACACTATTTCTACCTTCATACTTAAAAAAAATGTTTGACAAAAAAAGATATAAAAACTTAGAAAATTAAAAAAAAAACAACAAATTTTTTTTCTTCAAAAAACTTAATTTTTGAAGAAAAAAAAAACTTGGTAAAATAACAAAAAATTTTCGAAAAAAAATGAAGATTTTTCTTACTTTAAAAATACTTGAAATTATACTTCCCCTCCTTTATGCTCACTCCCCCTCCTTAAACTTCTCCTCATTTATAATTTCGTCGCGTTAGTTCTAACACCGGCTATCTCATTTTTCCAAGGTTTTCAGGAGGGTGAAAGTACTGATTAATTTCTCATAATCAATGCATCACCTGTTGGCTAAATTGTGAACTACGCGTTTTCAGTTGGTTACAGGGTTAAACTACCAACGGAATTCTATTCACGACAAAATTTACCATCAGAAACAATGCTAACTCAAAATTGATAAAAATTGTTAGAACTAACGCGACGATTTCCTCTCCTTAAACTTTCTCTCCTGTATACTTCCCTCCTGTATTATTCCTGTATACTTCCCCTCCTTTATTATTCCTGTATACTTCCCCTCCTCAAACTTCTCCTCATTTATGATTTCCCTCCCCCTACTTTATACTTCCCCCTCCTTAAACGTCTCCTCATTTATAATTTCCCTTTTTAACCTTCCTCTCCTTTATACTTTCCCTCATTTATACTTCTCCTCCTGTATTATTCCTCTATACTTCCGCTCCTTAAACTTCCCCTCCTTCATACTTCCTCTCCTATATTATTCCTTTATACTTCCCTTTTACTCCCCTATATTATTTTTATACTTCCCCCTCCTTAAACTTCCTCTTCGTTATACTTCCTCTCCTATATTATTCCTTTATAATTCCCTTTATACTCCCCTATATTATTTTTATACTTCTCCCTCCTTAAACTTCCCCTCCTTTAGACTTCCCCTCCTTAATCTTCTCCTTGTTTATAATTTCCCCTCCTAAAACTTCGATTACTTTGATTACGAATTTTTGGTGTAAAAAAAAATTTTTTTAGTAGGGAGAAATTTGAGACTTTGACCCCTTGCGAGATAGACATCCCTAGAGCAAAAAGCCCACTATTTCTACCTTGACACTTAAAAAAAAGTTCTAAAAAAACTTAAAAAATTGTCTTGCAAAAAAAATATCTTTTTTTTTTTTTCAAAAAAACATAATTTTTGAAGAAAAAAAATATGGTAAAATACCTACAAATTTTTGAAAAAAAAAAATGTAAAATTTTTCTTAATTCAAAAATACTTGAAATTATACATCCCCTCCGTAATACTTCCCCTCCTATATTATTCATTTACACTTTCCCTCCTTTATACTTCCCGTTCTATATAATTCCTTTATACTTCCCCTCCTTAATACTTCCCCCTCCTTAAACTTCTCCTCATTCATAATTTACCCTCCTTAAACTTCCCCTCCGTTATACTTCCTCTATTTTATACATACTTCCCCCTCCTATGTTGCTCTAATTAAGGAAGTTTTCGTCGGAAGCTCTTCAATCTAGTACTTTTCTCTCAGACGGGATAAACCGAAAAATATCGTATTACGGCTACTCCGTCACTAATTAGAAGGGAAACTCGTTAACGCATGTGAAAATATCAAGAGCGCTCCGACATTCAAGCTTATTAACGCCGCTGACCAGTAAAATTGACCTTTTTACCCAAAATGTTTCGGTGACTTTCGACTTTTAATTAGAGACATGTTAAAATTCTTCGAGGGAAACAAAAAAAAAAATAAAAAAAGTGACATTCGTTCCGTCCCATGAATATTCACTTTCAGGGTAAAAGAGGCGTGTTGAAAGAAATGTTTATATGTCGTTTGCTGAGGGTCGGAAATAGGGAGACAAAAAAAACGAAACAAGCGATCGTGAAAATTGTACGAATAAAAATCAACCCAACCAAAAGCACAAAAAAATGGACGAGCTTAAACAGCTCAAAATTCTTTCGGGACGGCCGGCTGGCACCACTGACCTCTCTACCAAAAACCGGACATGGAGAGTATGCCGATAACTTCTATTTGAGAACTTTGTATAATTCAAACAGCAATTTTCATTTTAAAAAGAAATAAGAGTTTTAAGTTGTGTTATTTATATGGAAAGTAGGTAGTTAAGTGTGAAATAATTTAATGAGAAGCCGTACGAAAAAAGGAAATAAAAAATTCAAATAATCGCATGATTTAAAAGTGTGGGTGTTTAAAAAAACAAAAACTTGTGACTAATGGCGCTTTAAGGTCTATAATCGACTCCCCCATTTTGACCATAAAAATATTATCGAAGAAAATTGCGTCCCGAACAAATAAAAAATGGTTGGAAATTTTCACGTATCATTTCGTAATTTGTGTTTGAGGAAAAATATTTAAATTGCGAGCTGGGAAATCTCCATTATTTATGAAGGGGTAAAAACAATCATTTCTGTGAAAATATGTTCGGGATTCCGTGAATTTCTCTCGCTTCTGAATAAAAATTAGGGCTTCGAGGAATTTTCAATAATAAGTAACTAATTCAAGTCAGGTTTGTCTCCGGTATTTAAAATGGGGGGTGAATGAGCCGTTTAGAAGGAGGACAATGTGGACAAATGAGGGCTTTATGTTCTAGCGGGAGGGAGAAGAAAAAAAGGGTTCTTCTTTAAAAAGAGGGTGTAATTTCATTTTACATGGTGCCCCTATGCAGGCTCCCGTTGAAAACCGCACAAAAAGGACTCCGTGAAACGTTTTATAAACTAATTGAGACGTTTCAACCCTCCCGCAGAAAAGGGAAACTAAATTACAATAAAAACTAATGGAAACTAAGTGGCTCTCAATTAGAGAATGGTTTATTTAGACGTTAACACCTAATTATTGTCATAATCATTTCTAGAGTACGAGTATATTTTCCTATCGGACAAAAGACATCCTTATATCTTCCTTAAAGAAGTTATTGTGATACCCTCGACGTCGGGTTTTTGGGGAAGGGTCTTCCAGACCTCGGAGGATAAATTCGAATAAGGATACCGATCTCGACTTTGTCTATGGTTCCGGCCGGCCGTCCGCAGCATTTTTTCTGGAACACCTTAGGGCCACAGTTGAGGGAGAAATTTCATACTTCAACGCCTTACGAGAGGGACCTCTCTTGGGCAAAAATCCCATTATTTCTACCTTGATACTTCAAAAAATTTCTGAAAAAAAAATTAGAAAATTTTTTGGAAAAAAAACTTTTGCCTCCGTTATACTTCCTCTCGTTATACTCCCCCCCCCCCCGTTGTACTTCCCCTCCGTTATACTTCCCCTCCGTTATACTTCCCCACCCTTATGCCTCCTCCTTTATACTTCCCCCTCCTCTATTTTTACTTCTCTTTAATTTTACCGGATTATTGGGCAATTCCCTCGGTTTTTGATCAAACCCTCCTCTTTAGGATCGTAAACTCGTTATTTCCACCTGATTTTTCTCAGTTTTTCTCAGTTTTTTGACCAATAAACTCCCTTTTCCAGGATTTTTGCCAAAAATTCTTCAGCTTGTACCACATATTTGGCATTTTCATCGGCTTTTTGCTCGCAAAACTTCCTGATTACTAAACAATTTTCGGGCGTTTTTTTTTTTTTTTTTTTTTTTCGTAAAAGAAAAAATAATTACTTAAAAAATCTGCACTTTAGCATTAAAAATCTGTAGATCACCATAATGCGTTTCGGAATAATGCAATTGAACATAAAGGTCTCAAAAGTTCAAAAATTTTGAGCATAATGCATTTCAACACAAAGCGATTCGCCATAAACGACTTTTTAAATAAATGCAAGTCGACATTAAAATATGTGCATGTGACCATAACGCTTCTCACCATAAAAGCCTCTCTTTCAACTTTTTAATTCGCCATAAACCTGTGTCTGTCGTTCGGGCATAATACATCTCACCTTAAACTAGGGACAGCCAAAGAGCTAGCCTATTTTCGCCGTTTAAAACGAGGTTATGGCGAAACGACAAAAACCTTAGACAGTTCACTATAATGCAATCCAACATAAATCATCTCACCATAAACTAGGGAAAGCAAAAGAGCGCTCCTTGCTCTCTTTTAAAGGGCTTAAAGTCCCATTATGGTGAACTGCCAAGTTTTAAGGTTTTTGTCGTTTCACCATAATCGCGTTTTAAACTGCAAAAATAGGCTTGCTCTTTGGCTGTCCCTAATTTATGGTGAGATGTATTGTGCCCAATCGACAGAAAATGGCGACAAGTTCCTTAAAATGAAAGACTCCGTTATGCTCAACTGCATTTTGTTGAAAGGACAAATTTTATGTCGAAACGACAAGTGTTAAATCTCTTCTTTATGGTGAGATACTATGTTCAAACGAACGTTTTCACCACTATATTCTTTATGTTGCAGTTTTTTTATGGTGAACGGTAACTCGCGATTTCTGCTATTTTATGGTCAAAACCGCATTATGTCGACACGAATACACTCGAATTTTTGCCCCAAAATTCCTTAATTTTACCAAATATTGGGCAAATTCGCTCGTTTTTTTTATCCCCCCCCCCTTTTTTATTCTTCTTTTCTCTTTTCATAGTTTTTCTCAGTTTTTTTGCCCGATAAACTCTCTTTTCCTGGATTTTTGAACCAGAATTCTTCAGATTTCCTCGGCTTTTTGTGCGGAAAACTTTATGGTTCATGATGTTTAGGCGTTTTTCTTGGTTTTTCTTTCTTTTGTTTAAATCCTTAGCGAGTTATGAAAAAACTTTTTAGGGAAGCTCATAAACAAAAAGTCCATTTATCAGGTAGGAACAAGGTGGAATGTTTTCTTATTAAAGGTAAAAACGAATAGGGGCCTAGAAGGAATGCATAGATCATGTTAAACACCCTGGGAAAAGCCATAATGCATTCCGTCGATGCGGAACGAGCGAGTAAATGGGAACTGTAAGGCGAAGAGGAGAAAACGGCCTTCGACTCCCCTTTTTCGCCCCCTCGCCTTCATTTTCGGAAGTTACTCAAAGGATTTATGTTCGAGCGAGTACGGAGGCTGTAAACCTTTCTGAGTGACGTCTATGTCCTTTCCAGTAGATCACTCCCCTCCCTCCCACTCTAAATTATTCAAATAAGACAATCCAAAAATTAACATGTCTTAATCACTCCAAAGCAGGCTTTTAACGCCTCGATTATAATCCTAATTGGGTTAAATAATACCACCCCCGTGACGTCATCACTTTTTTTACTTACGCAATTACTAATTTCGTTGTCAAACACACCTTGGAAACGGCCCACTGATTTCATTAATTAGAACTGCCAAGTACATTTTTTTAAGTATCTTTTCCATCTTGTTTTTGATTTACACATTTCCGCCTTTGAAGGATAATAAAAACCGTATTTTTGTGCGACAATGGGCGAAATTGGACATTAAAACACGCGAGGGTCGTAAATTAAAGGTTTTATTGGAAAAAATTATAATTTTTCTGCGGTTTAAAATGCGAATTAAATTTTGTTTTTGGATCATTAATAAACATTGTGCGAAAGCATAAATCGGGTCGTCAAGTCGCCGCTTGTTCGGAAAAACGGTTACGCCCCGGAGCCGATGTCCGCGAGAGGGGTCCCCTGAAATATCGGAAGGGCCGCCCCCGCCTTTTGTTTTTAATTAAATGCCGTCCCCAACCCCCAGCGACATATAAACAGGTCACAAATTATACCATAATTGAAATAAACGAACCCCGCCCAACGTTCTACATTGATTTGCATTCGCTCCGGGGGAATTCGGAGAGAAAATTTCACGGATTCGCTTCCAAAAACATACGGATATCTCGACGTTACCCCGCAGACGAGCAATCTAATGACCCCCACTAAATTAACATTGATTACGCCTCTAAACATCCGCAATCTGGATTTTTCCTCTAACGACAACCGAAAAGCATCAACAAAACCTCTCATTTTTTACATCACCACCCGCAAAACCACAACCAATGAGAGCTCAAAACTTCTCATTTTACAAGCATACCAACAAGCAAGCCAAACCTATTTAAAAGTACTATTTTGAAGAGCTTCCAACGAAAACCTCCTTAAAGAGAAGAAACAACATAGGAGGGGGAAGTATAACGGAGGGGAAACTATAAAGGAGGGGAAGTATAAAGGAGGGGAAATTCAACGAGAGGAAGTATAAGGGAGGGGAAGTTTAAGGAGGTTTTTAAAGTTTGAGGAGTCTCTGTTTAACTCTTTTAAGTTGTTAAGGAGGTTTATTTATTTAGTTTTTTTGTTGTTTTTCTCAAAAAATTTTCAATATTTTTTTATTTTGGAAAAATTGTCAGTTTTTTTTCGAAAATTTTTGTGCGTATCAAGGTAGAAATAAGGGGATTTTTGCCCATGGTAGGTCCCTCTCGTAACTGGTGGAATTATATTCGTTGAATTACTAAAACGATAATTTTTTACACCCAAAATTTGTAAAAAATATAAGGAGTAATTGGTGAAAATTTGGTGAAAATCGGACAAATGGTTCGGCCGCAGCGAATTTTTGTAAGATTTCAAACAGACATTATGTCTGTTATTATATCTAAGCCATTTTTTCGAAATTCAAAAATCGCACTCGTGACAGTCTTGTTACCAGCTAAAGAAATTTGTGTGATTTGGTGAAAATTGGTTGAAAACTGTGGCCGTAAAATGTTGCGGAAAAATGCTACGGACGGCTGGACGGCACTACAGACAAAGTTGAGATCGGTAAAGATCAATATTCAAATTGACCCTCCGGGGTCTGGAAGACCTTTCCCCAAAACCCCGACGCGGAGGGTATCACAATAACTGAAAGTAGGATAGTTTCTTTCACTCCCGCCATTTTCCTCCAAATCTTAGAAAAAGAATTACGTCTAAACTACTCATCGGATTTTCTTATGTAATATGTTTTTGCGAAGAGCTCATCAAAACCTACAAAATGGCCAGCGGTTTTTTTGGAAAAATGTTTTAGTCGAAAAGTAAGTTTTCCATTTTCCAAAGGAAAAATTTTTTGGAAAAACTGTCCTCAAGACCGCCTAGACATTCCAAAAATATCGAGAATGAGCTTTTTTGAAAAATCTTCCGACGATTTTTAGAGCTCAAATATAGGAAAGTATTTTTTTCATCTCTTGTTTTTGAAACAAAATGTTCCGGCGTACGATGCGTAAGGAGCGTGATGAAGGCTCTCCCGCACTTAATTTTCTTTCAGTGTCGGAAAATGTGAAAAGTGGCCCTTTTTTTTGTTAGTTTTTCAAACTTTTATATGAAAGTCGTATTTATTTTTCAATTTTTCTCGCAGAGCGATGACAAAAGAAAGCCCATTATGAGAGTCTGTTGTTGGGGTCTCTTTTGTGGGCGAGAAAGAAGACGGAGGTTGATGGTTCCGGGGTGCGACGACAATGGGGCCCTCAGAGGAAGTCCCGACCGCTTTCTCGCACCCCCACTAGCTCGTAAACCACCGCCCCTTAACAAGCCTACAGATTGCTGATCCATTCGATCTTGTTTGATTTTGCATCCCTCTCTTTAAACAAAAGATGTTCCTTTTCCCAGAGCCAATTAGAAAAGGGGCTAATAGAAAATGGAAGAGGGTGTCTGTAATACGAGACTCGGAACATCCCCATCGGGAGATACGTCCAGGTTTCACTGTCGTTTATAATTGGGTTACGCTCCCGGAGATACTTTCCTACCTTTGATTAAATGTCATAGCCCTCCGACATTACCACTGCCCTACAAAACTCTTTTTCCTCCTCTTTTTCCAAGAAAATCCTTTTCGGTTTTAAAATATCCTATTACTGCAATCAAGAAACCTTAGTTTGTATTAAATTTCTAATAAAATATCTGATATCGCTCCACCACCACTTAATTAAACAATATTTCCAACTTTTTATATTTTTAACCACTAGAGAAAACCTATCACTACTTTAAAAAAACTTTAAATGATACGTTTTATGGGAAGACATTATCTTAAGATTCTTGACATAAAAATTAGCATTGAATATGCAGATAAAATCTTTCATTCAGCAAAATCCAGTTCACCAATCCTCAGTTCGTGACGTCACAATTTTTAATTGAAACCTCATTGAGTTTTAAATATTTGAATGGATTAAGAGCGGTGATCATTCACGTTGGACAAGTTGGTCCACCTGCTTTTTTTTCCATGGGCCATCGATTAAGGTGCTCTTTTTAAATAATCGCCCAGGTTTAAAAACCCCGTCTTTTAATATTTTTTGATATCGGACACAAAGAAACCTATTTTCGTCCCATGTTAATTTATTCAAGTCCCGTTTATTTTCGAATTCATTAATAGGCGTGAAAACCTTTGCCAATGGTTTTAAATGGATTGGAAACTTTAAAAAAAATTACTTTTGTTTTTAATAGATTTTTAGGTTATTTTAAAAATGTTTTAACTCTTAGGGAAAATGTCTTTTCGAGAATACCTTTAAACCTTTCGCATCCAATTTCGTCAAGATGACGTCTTCCGCAACGCCTGAGGCACTAATGGGATTGTTGTATCTCGTCCAAATGCTTAAGTTTAAAACTGGCAAGATTCTTTCAAAATTAAATTTAAGGACTTTATAATTTTAAAAAATCGGTTGGAAACTGTGGCCGTAAAGTGTTCCGGAAAAATGCTACGGCCGGACGGCACCATAGACAAAGTTGAGATCGGTAAAGATCAATATTCGATTTGACCTTCCGGTGTCTGAAAGACCCTTCCCTTAAACTTTTTAAACTTTTAGGTATTTTTTTTATCTTTATCGTTAAATTTTTTTTAAATCTCGAGCCTGTGGGTTTTTTATTTTATCAGAACATGGAAGGAGCAGTAAATTGATTTCTTAGAAATGCAATAAATTAAAAATGACAATGTCACGTATCTATCTAGATCTAAGCCATAAATAATATTGTCTCAAAAAGCTTGTCTAAGCGTGAACGAAAATTTTAATTAAAAAAACATAGACGTGAAAAATAAGGCATTATAACGTACTTTTAACTTCCTTAAAGAAGTTATTATGATACCCTCCAAGTCGAGTTTTTGGGGAGGGGTCTGGAATTGAGGCGCTCCGGATACGAAGGGCGAACTCGACATCGGACAAATTTTTTAACTTCCTTAAAGAAGTTATTGTGATACCCTCGACGTCAGTTTTTTTTTTTTTTTCATTTTCAGATTCTAGACCTCTTGGTGAATACACCCATATAATTTTTATGTTGAGTTCGCCATTTTTTCCCCTTTAACTACGTAAAAACCGAAACTTTAAAATTGTCGAGTTCGCCCTTCGTATCCGGAGCGCCTCAATTGATCTCTACCGATCTCAACCTTGTCTGTGGTTCCGGCCGGCAGTTGCGCCATCCGAAGAAAAGTGCAAATTAAAAAATAAAAAAATTTTATGACAAAAAAAGTAGAAAAAATATTTCAAATAACTTTGAAAATTTTTCGGGGAAAGAAACTTGGAAAATTTTTCGAAAAACAAAAAAAAATTTTTTTGAAAAATAAATTTGAAAACTTGTTGAAAAAAGAATTTTTCTAAAAACTTGAAATTATTTTCCTCCTCCTTTTGTACTTCCCCCCTCCTTGAACTTCCACTCCCTACACTTCTCCTCCGTTATACTTCCCCTCCGTTATACTTCCCCCTCCTATATAGATACTTCTCTTTAAGGAAGTTTTCGTTGTAATGTTTTCAAACTACATAGTACTTTTTTAGTCCTTTTCCTTTATTAGAAGTTTTTTGAGGCAAAAGCACTATCCGTGTCCTCATGTCCGCTTTGAAAAGTTTTACTGAAAAATGGGGGCTTGCAGGCGAAAAAGCCGAAGAATCGGGTAAAAATGATTTCTAAACTCCGGGAAAATGTACCAAAAATCAAATATGAAAAGTACTAGTTTGAAGAGCTTCCAACGATAACTTCCTTAAGGAATTTTGGGTTTCAAAATTCCAGTGAATCTGGAGTTTTTTGCTAGAAAAACCGTCATTTCGGGACACACTTTTAGCTACCTGATAAAGAACTTCAGAAAACGTTTGTTTGGATAATTTATTTTGAAGTAAGTTAAATATCGACCTCCACGCGAACACAATTTACTTGGGAGCCCAAGGAAGCCGAGGATATGTTTTTATTCTCACCCAAGACACGGCCTAACGGGGTTTGATGGAGATGGATGGACGGAGGCACTTAAGGGGGTTTCTGGGAGGATCGACGGACCCTCCTTCCACACTTCTCCATAGTATAAATGGAAGAAAACGACAACGCCCGGGGCCCCCTTGTACGCATTTCCTCAGTCGCCCGACGTCTTTACGTGTCTGTTTGCGGTGGCTCGAGGGGCTAAAAGGATCCAAAAGGAGATGGAGTACCTCCTCGAGTACTTCCTATTTTTATTGAATACAACCTTTCCCCTTAAGGTAGACGAACTCATTTTTCTTAGAAAATTAACAATTAAAAAAGGAGAAATAAACGAAATCTTGAGAAAAAGGGGTTTCTCCTCTTCAAATAATAAGTCTGGGAGCTTATTAGGATCATCCTTTTTCATCAAAAGAGGTGAAATATTAATTAACCACTCTCCCTTATTGTGTTAAAACTCTATTAATTTTCTCCCGTATAAACAATAAAAAATTGTCGCCAAAGTAGTTCCATTTTTAACTTCCTTAAAGAAGTTATTGTGATACCCTCCAAGTCAGGCTTTTGGGGAGGGGTCTTCCAGACCCCGGAGAGTCAAATCGAATATTGATCTTTACCGATCTCAACTTTGTCTGTGGTTCCGGCCGGCCGTAGCATTTTTTTTCCGGAAAACTTTACGGCCACAGTTTTCATCCGATTTTCACCAAATTTTCACACAAATTTCTTTAGCTAAAAGAATGTAACGAGGGCGATTTTTGAATTTCGAAAAAATGGCGGAGATATGTCTGTTTGAAATTTTAAAAAATTCGCTGCGGCCGAACCGTTGGTCCGATTTTCACCAAATTTTCACCAATTACTCCTTATATTTTTTAAGAATTTATAGTGTAAAAAAATTGCCACTTTTTAATTATTACTTTTTTAGTAGGGAGAAATTTCATACTTCTACCCATTACGAGAGGCACATCCCTAGGGTAAAGAGCCCATTATTTCTACCTTGACACTTAGAAAAAATTTTTTACAAAAGAACTTATAAAACATTTCAAAAAAAAAAAAAAAGGAAAACCTGGAAAATTTAAAAAAAAAACCTGAAAATTTTTCCAGAAAAAACCTTTGAAAATTTTTGGAAAAAAAATACTTCGAAAATTTTTCGGAAAAAAAACTTGGAAAATTTTTTGAAAAAAAAAACTCGGAAAATTTTTTTGAAAAAACAAAACTACAATTTTTCAAAAATAAACTAATAAAAAAACTTGATAAGTTCTCCTTTATTCTTTCCCTCCCTTATACATCCCTTCCGTTATACTTTCGTTCCCTTATACTTCCCCCTCCGTTATACTTCCCACTCCGTTATACTTCCCCCCATATACTTCCCCCTCCGCTATACTTCTCCTCCCATATACTTCCCCCTCCGTTTTACTTCCCCTCCCATATACTTGCCACTCCGTTATACTTCCCCTCCCATAGACTTTCCCCTACGTTATCCTTCCCCTCCTATATACTTTCCCCTACGTTTTACGTCCCCTCCTTTATACTTCCCCCTTCGTTTTACGTCCCCTCCTTTATACTTCCCCTCCTATATATACTTCTCTTTAAGGAAGTTTTCGTTGGAAGCTCTTCAAACCAGTACTTTTTATCTTTCTCAAGGCGATAGTGGAAATAATTAGGAATACTAAATTATTGGACAATTAAAGCCGTTTTAATAGATTAGTTTCCGTTCAATAATAACGAGGGGGGTGGAATTAAATTCGCTAAAGAGGCGAACGGGTGCGATTAATTGGACGCCCGAGGGTGAGTGAGGGCCCGGAAAGGGGGTCGTTTATGACCGACCAAGGTGCCAAGGCTAGACGCCATGAACAAAAAAAAAATGCGTTTGAAAGTATTATTTTTTTCCCCCTATTTGTAATTATACTCATTATTATTCAATTTTTATGATTCATGAACGGCAATTTGGCTTCTGTATCGAAACATAAATTTTATTTGAATAAATTATCGTCTTGTTAACCTTGTTGCATTTTTTATTACTCTATCTTAGGCTTCGTTTCAGGAATAGTTTTTCAATCATCCCACTTCTGATGACCCTAAAATACAAGAGAATTAGCCTAACCCAATCATGATATCGGTTACAAAACATCTGTTATCTTTTCTTTTTCACAGGGTCTTCTTTTTGTAATTATCTTACAGCTTTTTCAAAGTTTGAAGAGCTTCCAACGAAAGAAATCCTTACAGAGAAGGAACAATATAGGAGAAGTATAAAGGAGGGGAAGTTCAAGGAGGGAGAAGTATAAAGGAGGAGAAGTTCAAGGAGGGGGAAGTACACAAGAGGGGAAGAATAATTTCTATGTAAGTATCTAGGTAGAAATAATATGCTTTCTGCGCAAGGGATGTTCCTCTCGCAAAGGGTGGAGTATAAAATTTCTCCCTACTAAAACTTATTTTTTTTTATTTTACCGAAAATGCGTGAAAAATACAAGGAGAACAGGGTGAAAATTTGGTAAAATCGGACAAACTGTTCGTCCGCAGCGCAATTTTTAAAATTTCATTTTTCACCGGGTCTTCTTTTTGTAATTATTTTACAGCTTTTTTAGAGGTTTGAAGGGCTTCGAACGAAAGAAATTCTTAAAGATAAGGAACAATATAGGGGGGGAGTACTAAGGAGGGGTATGCACTACGGAGGGGAAGTATAAAGGAGGGGAAGTTCAAGGAGGGGGAAGTACAAAAAAGGGGAAGAATAATTTCTATGTAAGTATCAAGGTAGAAATAATATGCTTTCTGCGCAAGGGATGTCCCTCAAGCGAAGGGTGGAGTATAAAATTTCTCCCTAATAAAATTTATTTATTTTTATTACACCGAAAATTCGTGAAAAATATAAGGAGTATAGGGCGAAAATATGGTAAAAATCGGACAAACTGTTCGTCCGCAGTGCAATTTTAAAAATTTCATTTTACATAGGGTCTTCTTTTTGAAATTATTTTACAGCTTTTTTAAAGTTTGAAGGGCTTCCAACGAAAGAAATCCTTAAAGAGAAGGAACAATATAGGAGGAGGAGTAGGTACTAAGGAGGGGTATGTATTACGGAGGGGAAGTATAAAGGAGGGGAAGTTCAAGACGGGGGAAGTACAAAGGAGGGAAGAATCATATCTTTCTAAGTATCAAGGTAGAAATAATATGCTTTCTGCGCTAGGGATGTCCCTCTCGCAAAGGGTGGAGTTTAAAATTTTTTCCTACTAAAATTTTTTTTTTTATTTTACCGAAAATTCGTGAAAAATATAAGGAGTAGAGGGCGAAAATATGGTAAAAATCGGACAAACTGTTCGTCCGCAGCGCAATTTTAAAAATTTCATTTTTCTCCGGGTCTTCTTTTTGAAATTTTTGAAATTTTTTGTGTTCTGGAAAAAATGCTACGGCCGGCCGCACCGCATACAAAGTTGAGATCGGTAAAGAACAATATTCTGGTCTGGAAGACCCTTCCCCAAAAACCCGACGTGGAGGGTATAACAATAATTTCTTTAAGCAAGTTAAAATTGGAAAAAACGAAGGAGAAGAGCAAGTTCTAAGTTTTGTTTAACGCGGTACTTTTTCCAAAATTTTCACCCAATACTCTTTATATTAAATTAAATATTTTATTTAAGCAAATCCTTCTATAATTATTTTTTTGGGGTCATTTTTTTCTGTCTAATGATGGCTGATTGTTCTTACAAGAAATCGCCCTCTTTCTCACCGGTCGAGCTTCTCGATATTTGCACTTTTTCATTCCCACACCGTCATTATCTTCGTCAACGTAGGCGTAATTGGAGTTTGGTTTTCCAAGAAGGATTTACATACCCAACCCCAGAACCGGGCATAAAATTGTGAATAAAAGACAAAAACAGATGTTCCGTGGGGGGAAAAATAATTAATTAACAGGAAAAATATACGGGGGGCCTCTGATATGGATCAAACTATGAAATCGAACCGTTAATCTAAGAATAAAAAAAAAACGTGGTCATTTTAAAAGCATGAAAACATCCCAACAACTATGTTTTTCTATTTAAAAAAATGCGGTTTGAAAAGGGGGTGATACCTTTTTCTCCCATGTTACCTGAATGGGGCAGATGTATTGACAATAAACGAGTTACAAAGTAACTTTCAAGGAGGTTTTTCTATTAACATCCTCTTTTCGTCTTCGCATCTGCCGAACAGGTTGGCCTCTACGCGCGGTCGAAATTAAATATTAACGACCATACGTCACTCATTAATCACGATTTCCGACAATTAATTAAACTTTACTGGATGAAAAAATCAGTTTTCTTTTTTTATTTCGTAATCTCACCCAATGATGTAATCGGCGATCTCTGAATCGAAAAATGGCTCCTCCTAGGCCGGGGATTCCAACATCCCAGCAGGTTTGAAAGTCCTAGAAAATCAGGAAAAAGCTAGAAAGTTCAATAAAAACATTGTGGGGATCGGACACGCCCGAAAATCTAAAATGCGGCTAAAAGACCAAGAAAATCAAGAAAAAAAATCGATATCAGAAGTGGGATAATTTTTCAACACTCTGTAATTTTCTGATATCAGAAGTGGGGAAAGGGGGGTGTTAGCCAACTGCGACCCAAGAGCTTTACGTCGCTACCTATTGCGTCCCGAGGTTTTTTCGACGGACTACGAACTGCGACCCGTTACTTTTCTGGCCAGCTACGAACTGCGACCCGTTATTTTTTTAGGCCACTACCAATTGCGACCCGTTCACTATCGTGGATCTCCCCTAAACTTCCTTCATCATTTCCTGAGTTGCACGAAGCACTGGATAATATGCAATCAGAAAATTTTATAACTAACGCTCGCGAAAATTTCCTGCTCGTCAACGACAGCATTGCAAATGTAGTGGGATTTTCAACTGAAAAAAATCTTAAGTTTTTGGCCGATAGCGATCACATTTTTTGCAATTAATTCCTTCGAATTCTTCAGGGCAGTCTCTCTAAAATTCTTGCCTTCGCTATGATAAAACGAAAAATATTATACTACAATGATTAACTTCCTTAAAGAAGTTATTGTGATACCCTCCACGTCGGGTTTTTGGGGAGGGGTCTTCCAGACCCCGTAGGATAAATTCGAATATGGATTCCCACTCCGTTATACTTTCCCTCCCATATACTTCCCCCTCCGTTGTACGTCCCCTCCGTTATACTTCCCCCTCCTATATAGATACTTCTCTTTAAGGAAGTTTTCGTTGGAAGCTCTTCAAACCAGTACTTTTTATAATGTATTACAAGATTTCTTGTTTTAACAGGTAACAGTTACCAGGTGAACTGTTACCGGTCGCAAATGGTAGCGCGACAGAAAATTGACGGGACGCAATTGGTAGACGGCCAGAAATTTGGAGGGTCGCAGTTGGTAGTAGGGCGAAAAGGGCTCCGGTCGCAGTTGGTATAAACGGGTCGCAGTTGGTCAACGCCGGGAAAGGGACAATGATTTTTTTGGTCAAAAATCCGGGAAAATGGGTTGTCTCACCCGAGTCAACCAAGATTTGAAGACTTCTTCGGAAGGTATTCTATAAATTAAAGTACTAGTTCGAAGAGCTTCCAACGAAAACTTCCTTAGAGAGAAGGAACAATATAGGAGGGGGAAGTATTAAGCAGGGGGCAGTACAAAAGGAGGGGAAGAATAATTTCAAGCATTTAGACAAATTTTTCTTTTTTCAAAAAATTTTAAAATTTTCAAAGTTATTTTTCCAACATTTTTTTTTGTTTTTCGAAAAAATTTCCAAATAATTTTTACAATTTTTTTCGTCAAAAATTTCCAAGTTTTTTTATTCTTTTATTATTTTTTTTTTAAAGACGTTTCTTTTTTTTATTTTTTATTTTCAAAAATTTTTGCAAGTATCTAGGTAGAAATAATGGGCTTTTAGCCCTAGGGATGCCTCTTTCGCAAACGGTGGAAAAGTAACCTCAGAAAAAAAAAATTTCCGAGTTTTTTTTTTCGAAAAATTTTTTTAGTTTTTTTTTGGAAAACTTTTTTAACTTTTTTTGAAAATTTTTCTTTTTTAAAGTGCATTTTTTTTCTGAAAAAATTTATAAGTTCTTTTTTTCCGAAAATTTTTTTAAATGTCAAGGTAGAAATTATGGGATTTTTGCCCAAGAAAGGTCCCTCTCATAAGGCGTCGAAGTATGAAATTACTCCCTACTAAAATATATATAATATATAATTTTTAGGCCAAAATCGTAAATATTTTAGAGTCATATGATATGACAATACTGACAAAAGTACCAAAAATGAGGGTTTTCAAGGGAAAAGTACGAAAAACTAGGCGGAATTACTGCTGCAAACTAAATAATTTATTAAGTTCACTTTTTTAGACGAGAAAAAAAGAGTGGAGAAAGCCGCTATACCGGCTCGGAGCTTTTACTGTGTACATCCTCCGTCTGTCATTGTAAAATAAGCCGTCGAAAGGTTACCGCGTGTACTTCGAATCCATAAATAATATCGAAGGCCTTTTCGTTCCGAAGGAAAAACTACTCTCGAACCGCAATAAAAACGTTTACGAGAGAAAAAAAAAAAATTCCGCCATTGAACGTTTAATGAGTTTTTTTTCCCACTGATTAACGGGGGCGGGATGGGAAAATATGCGAGAGTTTTCGGGAATCTAAATTCATTCCCTCGTCGAAATGCGGTCTCATTAATCTGTTAAGCCCTTATGGGTACGGTCGAAACCACCAAAATGGTTCATATCGGATTTTAGCCCGTCCTATACGCGATTGACGAGTAAAAAGGGGGTGGCAATTAAATCCTGCTATAATTAAGCTGCATTACGAAGTCGAAATATGCTCAAAAACAACCAGTGCGACACAAGGACGAGCTGGTTGACGGCTAAATTCGGACAAGGGGTTCTGGTAATTCGCGGCCGGCGATCATCGACACAGCACGATCATCATCACATTTATTGACTCGGCACAGTAAGTACTCTAAAAATTGAGCTCAACTCGGCACACCCTCAAAAACCTTTGTTCCCACATTCTTAGGAACAAGAAATACGATAGATTGGTACTTGTGAGTTTACGATACCGGAACAACGCGCATGCGCGAGCATTGGTGTGTCTTTAATTCCCGCGTTTATTCAAAAATTCATCTTCGAGATTTGCTTAAATTCCAACTAATTAGATAACACGAGGGGGTTAATTTTTTTCTTCTCGCAAGGAGAGCTCCCCGACAATAAAACCTAAAAAATTATTTGACAAAAAAAATTTTTCAAAGAAAAAAAAAAAAAGGAAAACCCGGAAAATTTTTCGAAAAAAAAAAACTTTGAAAAAAAACTTGGAAAATTTTCGAAAAAAAACTCGGAAAATTTTTGAGAAAAAACAAAACTCGGAAAATTTTTCCAAAATAAACTTAGAAAATTTTTCGAAAAAACTAACTTGGAAAATTCTCCTTTATACTTTCCCTTCCTTATGGGGAATTCCGTTATACTTCCCCCCATATACTTCCCACTCCGTTATACTTCCCCTCCCATATACTTCCCCCTACGTTTTACGTCCCCTCCGTTATACTTCCCCCTCCTATATAGATAATTCTCTTTAAGGAAGTTTTCGTTGGAAGCTCTTCAAACCAGTACTTTTCCTCTCTAGACCAGCATTTCTTGCGTACAGTCCCCTCACCAAATGTTCCTTCAGTGTACCGAGTTGACAAATTTCTCGGTCATAGTGTGCTTGATGCAGAATCAATCATTTCTCAAACTAAGGATCGTGCAGAGTCGACATAAGCTCATTTGCGGCGATCACTGAGTTTGCTAGAGAGTAAAGATCACCAGGATCGCCCGGTTCCTGATCGCCAAATTGCCTGACATTGACTTGGGACAGCTCGCTAAATTACCTGATTTCCAAATTTTTTGATGCTGATTGCCAAATTGCCCAACTGCCAAACCGTCTGGCAAATCCACGATATCTACACAAATCTTCCAGATTTGATACTGTAGATGTACGGATAGCAAAGAAAGAGAGTAAAAGATAAGCTTGATGCAATAGATTTGAATCGCTCAAGTTCGAATTTGGGAAAACCAGGATAATGAACAGGATGGCGGAAGAAGATATTTGAGTCCGCAAGAGCGGCATAAATGGGCTAATTATGAAGTATGGCTTCATTAAACGCCCAGGTTGAAGATCATATAGCAAACGATTAATCAGCATCTTAAAATATGCTAGTCCATTTTTTATTGAAAAGAAGGGGTCAAAATGCATCAGGTTCGCGCACTATCTCACGGTACTCGCGGGGAGGGACGAGAAGTTCCCGAAGAGCGACGAACCCCCCGGCATCCCCCCCAACAAGCAAACCGTTCAGGGGGAATCCTCAGCCGCACTCCCGCTTCAGTCTCATTCACGAACCCGACGGCGGAGCTTCGCTCGTCCCTTTCTTCCCCCCCGAAAACTCGTATTGTTTACTATCGAATTTGAACCTTTTGACATCCGCGTGTTTTTTTCTCTTTTTCTTTTACCCTTCGTGCGTTCACCATTTTTATTTTATTTTATTGTGCTATGTGATCTTGTGTTCGACTATTTTTTATTATTTTAAACTTCTACACATTGGATACGCACTACAATTTTGTAAGTTCATCAAATTATTCATTCCCAACATAATCTTCAGGATTTCTCAACTTATCAACGAAAAAAAAATTTATGTAAAAACCTTTTTGAACCCTTAAATCATCACTTCTACTCACCCATAAATTTTTTTGCACTTTCGATATAATTTAATAAGTTAAAAAATCGAGTTTTCAAGCCAAAATGTCCATTTTTAACACCCTCGAAGGCTTTAATATTTATTGTTTTCTGTTTAAAATCTTCAATTTTAAGAAAAATTATGGAAAAAGTGTGATAAATAAATTTTTTTAATTATTTAGATTAAACATTTTATTTTTTAAATAATTATTTTTACGATTGTTAATTGTAGATTGCCCGAAAACCTGATGTTAGGATGCGGGTTATTTTTTTTTCTTTCATTTCACGAACTTGAAGAGCGTTAACCGGCCTTGAATCGCGACCCGAAAGGGAAGTAAACATTAGCCGTTTTTTTATTTAAAAAAACGAATTTTGTTTTTGTTGGAAGATGACTTTGCACACGTCGCGATAATAGCTTTATAACTTCAAAGCCTCGAGAAACTACGGAAAGGGGCCCAACTTGCCGTTTCATCCTGTTTCAAAACAAACTTCGTTTATTTAACAGGCATTAACCCCTCCTCCTCACCCTCTTTTTCGCAGTCCAGGGCTTAAATTACGCTAAAACTTCATTTAAATAGCGCTAATTCTCTTACCTGTTTCTTTCAGTTCGTTTTGCCATTTTATTGTTGACTCAAAAGGATGTTATTATATTACCCTCCATGTCTGGGGCCTCTCAGTGGAGGAAAATAAATAATTTTTACCTAATTTCCATAAAATTTTCCTTAAAATCTAGAAAGCTTTTTGTGAAATTCGCCAAAATTGCGGGAATCTGTCTGCATAAAATTTTTGTCCAAATTTTCCTTTTTTTTACTTTTAGGGCTCCAACTCTGTAGAAAAAGGGGGTTTTAAGATAATGTTAATATTACTCTATTTGTGGTGAAAAAAAAATTGATTTTTCAGTACCCTAAATATAGTTTATAGCCGGTAAAATCGTAATGTTATTTTAGCGTTTAACGGTTCTCTGAAGTCCGATACTTCCGCGACAACAATAAAGAGTGGAGTGAGGATTTAGTTATTTTAAAAACAGGTTTCATTTTCGCTTTTGAGTCGAGGGGTTCATAGATCAGGCCCCTTTTCGTACAAGGAAAAAAAAGGGGGGGGCTCCTGTTATTGTAAAAAGTCGAAGGGAGAAGAGGACAATGAGTGGGAAATACGTCTTCTAGGTCAGAAGGTTCTCGGAGACAGAAAAAGCCCTCCAGGAGTCTTTTCAAAACCGCAAAATCCCTTAATTCCATTGATATTCCTTTGACAGCCGAAAATACGTCAAAATTAGCTAGAGAGAAGAAATTTTTAACTTCCTTAAAGAAGTTATTGTGATACCCTCCACGTCGGGTTTTTGGGGAGGGGTCTTCCAGACCCCGAAGTATCAAATCGAATATTGATTTTTACCGATCTCAACTTTTTCTGTGGTGCCGGCCGGCCGTTCTTAGCATTTTTTTCCGGAACACTTTACGGCCACAATTTTGAACCGATTTTCACCAAATTTTCACAAAATTTTCATAGAGAATTTACATTAGTCGGAGAACGAGAATGTAACGAGTGCGATTTTTGAATTTCGGAAAAATGGCGGAGATATGTCTGTTTGAAATTCTAAAAAATTTGCTGCGGCCGACCCGTGTGTCCGATTTTCACCATATTTTCACCAATTACTCCTTATATTTTTACGAATTTTCGGTGTAAAAAAATTGCCACTTTTTATTTATTATTTTATTTAGTAGGGAGAAATTTCATACTTCTACCCATTACGAGAGGCACATTTCTAGGCCAAAGAGCCCATTATTTCTACCTTGACACTTAAAAAAATGATTGAAAAAAAAAGCTCTAATTTAAAAAAGAAAACCCGGAAAATATGTCGAAAAAAAATCGGAAAATTTTTCAAAAAAAAAAAAACTTCTTGCTCCGTTATACTTCCCCTCCCTCTTACTTCCCCCTTCGTTATACTTTCGTTCCCTTATACTTCCCCCTCCGTTATACTTCCCCTTCATATATTGTTACTTCTCTATAAGGAAGTTTTCGTTGGAAGCTCTTCAAACCAGTACTTTTATTTTGTTGGCTTTTAAGTAAAACTTGCTCAACGAATTTTATTTTTTACCCTCCATGTAAGCTTTTCCAAACCCCGTGTTAGCTACGACAGGAGATTCTATAAAAATCTGGTGAAAATAAGAAAGTTATTATAAACAAAAAACTGGCGCCATGGAATGTTCAGGAATAAACTTGCCTAAAAACTGAATAGTCGGATGTCTCAATTATCTTTAAAAGTTGAAATTCTGAGAAATATCAACCATAAATATTCCTACTACCAAAATTATTACTTCTTCGAAAGATTACGATCATGAGAAAAATAAAAATAAGGGAGAGTCTAGAAGGGTCTATTCAAAATTTCAATAAACATTTCCATAAAAACATTATTTCCTATTTATCTAATTTAAGCAATTAATAATTAATATTTATTAATATTATTTATAATTAATATTAAAAAACTGACCTTTTAAAATAAGAAAAAAAGGTAGATTCCGAAGAAAAGAAATCCCCAGCAGCGCCTCGTAATGGTGGACTGGGACTTGATCGTGCAAGTGTTTCCCCCGCCAATTTTTTTTCACCCTTTTATAGCTAAAAACAAAACAAAAAGTTTATTTAATGAATTTAAAATATAAATAGCATTTTTATTTGTTTATTTGATAACATGTACTCATAAAATTGGAATTTTTTTTGTATTTTGTGGAGGAAAAATATTGAGAAGGCAGTGGTTCTAAAGGTCGGTCCCCTCCACGAACCCCATTTTGATCGGTTCTGAATTCAGAATTTCGTTCATCCGCTTTTCAAAAAGTAAGTTATATTCAAATTTATCTTATTTATGAATTCCTTTTTTGACAACATATAATTCTTGGGATTGTTTTAAAAAGAAAGATTACCCATCAAAACATTTATTTTGAACAAGACGCCATTTTGTAAATGTTTCTAACCCTTTCTTTTTTGTATTTTGAGTTAAACTTTTCACTTATCAAAAGTTCCTTATTTTTCTACAAATAGGATATGAAACTGTCTTTTTAGCATCACTTTGTCTAAAACTTTTAACTTCCTCAAAAAAGATTTTGGTTTACCCTCCATGTCGGGTGTTTTTGGGTACTTCCAGACACTGTAGGGTCAAATCGATTATGGATCTTAACCGATCCCAACTTTGTCTGTGGTGCCGGCCGGCCGTCCGTTTCCGGAAAACTTCACGTTCACAGTTTTGAACCGATTTTCGCCTCTTCAATCCTCCTGAATAGCTAAACTAGAAATTATGCTTCTGCTTAATTAAAATTATGAACCCCGTCGTCTACTACGAAGGTTATTTATTCTGTGGGTGGGCGCTTTTTAAATCAATATGTTGATGAACTACCGGGTTTTTGAAATTATATTTTTACAAAATGATTTATAGGTGTATGTAGGATGAGGGACGTAAATTATTTGTGGGTAGACGGTAGGAAGTGAATAAACAAAGTCTGACGATTTTTTCTGTTGTTTCGAGCTTAAAAGTCCGAAAAGGATGTTGAAAGCGGAAACGTAGTTTTTGGGGAAAAGCCTCCGGTTCTGGACGGAAGCGAAGTACACGCGATCCCCCCGACGCCTTATCTGAAGGGGTTGTTCGCCAGGGGTTGTACTCCACTTCCGCCACCCCTTTTTCTCCCCATGTAAAACATTTTTTCTCTCACAACTAAGAATTCATCCTTTTCATCAATATTTAGTGGCTTTAAGAGAATGTGAAAGTCATCCCGGAATCCTTTGACCATTCCAGGATAAAGGTTTTTATCCGCAAAAAGGGGAAGAGACAAAAATTCCACTATGAAACAAAGAGCAAAAATGTCAAAACCTCAAAGGAATTATTTAAATAGCTCAAGACTCAGTATGCGGGCTTATGATTTATCATGTTAAAAGAAATTTTTTTTCCCTTCTTTTTTTAATGCGGGCCGAAAAAATATTTTCCTGAACAGAAAATTAATTAAAAATCAATAATTCAAAGGAATTCTTCAATTTAAAGCAATAAAAAGACAGAATTCTTGGAGAATTAATTTTTTTTTAAATTTTTTCTAAGGGTTTTCTATAAACTAAGGGCCTCTCTAATCTAACCTTCAGTGGGGCACTTTTTCCGCTGATTTACTGTTATTGGGTTATCGGAGGGGCTTTACCTTGGCCCACCTTAGCCATCGATTTGTCATTAAAATCTCTCCTGGGAGCTTAAATTTTAAAAGGCCTCTAACACAAATCGTTTGTCTATTTTCGTTGATTAAAGGGGTCCAAAAACAGGATATATAAAAGAGGACGTAGAGGATTAGGCGACACATGTTCTAAGCCACTTTAGAGACCACACACAAAGCTTATTAAGGTTATGATTAAAAAAATACCAACGAAAAAAAACTATATAATAATAGATTTAAAAAAGTAATTTAAGATAATTGACTCGGAAATAGAGTATCTGCGGACCTCTACCGTAAAAACGGTCGTAAATTGTTACTTTTGAAAGAAAAGTTACTGTATTACCCTTCCGGCTTTCGGTAGAGGGTGGAGGGTCTTCTTTCTAACGTACTAGTTTAATGAGCTTCCAACGAAAACTTCTTTAAAGAGAAGGAACAATATAGGAGGGGGAGGTAAAATAAAAGGAACAATATAGGAGGGGGAGGTAAAATAAAAGGAACAATATAGGAGGGGGAGGTAAAAAGAAAAGGAACAATGCAGGAGTGGGGAGGTAAAAGAAAAGGAACAATATAGGAGGGGGAGCTAAAAGAAAAGGAACAATATAGGAGGGGGAAGTTAAAGGAGGGGGAGTATAAAGGAGGCAAGTATAATTTCAGCTATTTTTCAATTGAGAAAAATTTTCCTTTTTTTCGAAAAATTTTCCAAGTTATTTTTCAATTTTTTTTAAATGAAGTTTTTTTTTTCGAATTTTCTTGTTTTTCTTTCTTTTTTTTTTTCGAAAAATTTTTAAGTTTTTTTTGTCAAAATTTTTTAGTATCAAGGTAGAAATAGTGGGCTTTCTGCCCAAGGGATGTCCCTCTCGCAAAGGGTAAAATTATGCACTTCCTTCCCTGCTAAAAAAATTTTTTTTTCACTAAAAATTCGCAAAAAATATAAGGATTATTTCGTCGCGTTTTTTTTAAATCAATTTTGGGTTAGGCATTGTTTCTGATGGTAAATTTTGTGGAGAATCGAATTCCGTTGGTAGTTCGCTATTACCAACAGAAAACGCGTAGTTCACGATTTAGCCAACAGGTAATGCCAAGTCCAATGAGAAATTAATCCGTATGTTGGCTCTCCAGAAAACCTAGGAAAATTGACTTGTCCGTTGTTAAAACTAACGTAACGATTTGATGATAATTCAGTGAAAATCAGACCAACGGTTCGGCAGCAGCGCAGTTTTTAATATTTAAAACTGACATATCTCCGCCATTTTTTCAAAATCAAAAAAATCGCCCTCGTAACAATCTTGTTCAACTATTTAAAAAGATTGTGTGAAAATTCGTTGGAAACTGTGGCCGTAAAGTGTTCTGGAAAAATAGAAACCAGTGTAGTGGGCTTGTAAGCCAGAGGTCGTAGGTTCGAATCCCATTAGTATCCTAACATTTTTTTTCTCACTATTTCTCTTTTAAGTTTTCCAAACTTCTTCTTTCTCACTTCCCAGAAAGTACCAGTATTTTTACTTCTCGATGGTATAAAACACTTTTTATTCCCCTCTTTAGTATTATAAAAAAAGGATTTCCTCGTCCTTTTTCAATAATCGGCCTAAAGTTTTAAGGTAAATCGATAGGCACTTGAAATTTTTGTTAAAAAATAACTTCCCCCGTTATTAAACCCTAGCAGGGGAGTGCAAATTGGCCAGGTGGTTTTTGGCCTATAAAAAAATATCCACTTTTTTTCTCTCCCTCATTTTTTTTCTCTCCCTTCCTTTTCATCAGATACAAAAGATTTAGATGTCACTCCCCTCTATAACAATTTAAATTCAATTCATTACATGCCGGATTATAACGGGAGATATTTTTAAAAGAAAAACGATGACAACTCGGAATTTCGAATTATACAAGTTTATTATTCAGAATATTAAAAACTGGACCGCCTTGAATATCCTTAGCGGAAAGACGACTTGTAAAAAGTTGCATCATTTCCGAGTACCTACTGTCGCTCAAATACAACTAGGAAAATTTTTTTGGTGGTTCCCTCATTTTTTAAGCCTCAAAAACCTTATATCCGGGACTTTTTCTCTGTCATTTGCCATGAAACCCCTTTTTTCTAAGATTCTCAGAAGTTTTCCTCAGTTTTTCAACGGAAAAACTTTTTTCTCCTTTCCTACCACTTTTTTCAACCAAAAAACCATCTTTCCCCCCAATTTAGTGCATTATTTAGTGCGATGTTAATAGGATGCAAAGGGTTTTTCGCCTTTGACCGAGAAAACCCCTATTTTTTCCTGAATTTTCGTGTTTTCTTAGATTTTTAGACCGGGAAAACCTCTTTTACAAAGTTTTCGAGCGTATTTTCTCTTATTTTTAACTTCCTTAAAGAAGTTATTGTTTTGAAGTTTTAAAAATTTTGCCCCGATTTTCACCAGATTTTTACCTTAAATTTTTGTCGAATTTTTGGTGTAATAGAAAAAATTTTTAGAAGGCAGAAATTTGATACTTCTACAAATTCGTATCGGAAAAATGTAAATTTTTTGGTGGTTTCCTCATAAATTAGGCTTCAAAACCCTTATATCAGGGAATTTTTCTTGGTCATTTGAAACCCCCCTTTTTTTAGATTCTCGGAAGTTTTCCTCAATTTTTCGACGGAAAAACATTTTCCCCCTTTTTTACCACTTTTTTCAACCAAAAAACCATCTTTCCCCCCAATTTAGTGCATTATCGTAGCTTTGGCCTATAAACCTTATTTTGAATAGGATGCTAAGGGTTTTTCGCACAAAAAACTGCTGCCTTTGACCGAGAAAACCCCTACTTTTCCCTCAATTTTCGTGTTTTCTTAGATTTTCAGACCGGGAAAACCTCTTTTACAAAGTTTTTGAGCGTATTTTCTCTTATTTTTAACTTCCTTAAAGAAGTTATTGTTTTGAAATTTTAAAAACTGCTCTGCGGCCGTTGCTCCGATTTTCACCAGATTTCACCTTAAATTTTTGGTTTTTAAAAAAAATT